>JAWWEE010000074.1:70361484-70382275 GCA_035221455.1 Xenops minutus
CCACTTTCCTAAACCCCTCCCAAGGGGTTCAAATAGCCTGAGCTACGGGAAATAAAGGCTTTTCTATCACCATGCAAGGTGGGTCTGCCGCAACATGTGTCTTCTGACCTCGTGAAGATTGCGCAATCACCCCCGCGGACCGGGAGCAAGGGAAATAGGGGAGCCACGCCCACGACACCACAGCTGACAACCTGTGAAGCTGTGTTTGGAAATCCTCACCCCATCACCCCAGTATGCAGGTTCCTGTAGTTGAGACTCATACCGCACTTATACTGAATTTTTCCAATATCTGCAGCAGAAGGACAGCTGAATCAACAAACTGATTTTTACAGCTATTGTTCCTTCTTATGTCATTTACTTGGTGGTGTTCACACTTGTAATTTCCATAACTACAAGACAAAAGAAATTGCAGTCACACAATGAATGTTTGAGATGGACACTACTAAGTGGTAGTATTATGTTCACAGATCTTTGACATCTCTCAGTGTTATTGCAATCACAGAGACAAATGCTGCTTTTCTTACAGTGATAAGCAGATCATGGCTCTTTGACATAATAATGAAAAAAATATGCAATAGGAAAGTTACTAATGTTTCCCACAAAAATGAATGGAAATGGAAAAATCTGATTCCATCTATCACTGCTTTTTTAGAATGAATAGCTCTATTCAGTGTATTTTTAATGTGATTCTACTGAACTTAAACCATACAATCATTTCTATATTATTTTTATCTTTACATTACTTGATATATATTAGGGATGCAGCCTGTGGTTTGCTGGAAATTCAGCACCTGCAAAACAAACTCCTCTGGATCTCAGCTCACAAGGTTCCTTCTAACAGTGTTGATTCATGTCATTCCTCCTGTTAATGATACTGTACATAGCAAGACTTTGAAATCACTGAATGGCATTCCTAGGTGGGAAATCATGCCATCAGTCCAGTGGGGACCATGCTCAAGAACAAAAGCAGTTGCTGAAACCATGTAGTAATGTTCAGAACTAGAACACAGTGTAGTTCTATTCAGATCACAGACACAATGCAGTAGCTTTTCTGACATGAGGATAAAGGCAGTGCTGGGAAAATGATGAGCTTCCTTAGGTTTTGAGGGTTTTGTTTAGTTTGTTACTTTGTTCTTTCTGGGGGTGAACTAGAAATCCTCTCTTTTCCTTTTGTTTGGTTTCAGCTCATGATGAAATATTAAACTAAATTAGTTTTTTGTTTTTTTTTTTTTTTTTTGGCAAATATTTCAGTAAAAAAAAAAAATCTAAGCAACACCATTCATGAACTGAAAGAAGACCAAAGAAAGAGCATTTGTCTCTGTGACAAACCCTCTAGAGAAGAGTCTGGATGTGCTCCCAAAAGAGATTTCTATTTTTATCCAAACATTACAGCCTTCAAACAATACTAGAAAAATAGAGAAAAACTATAAATCTGCTCCAGAGCTACAGATTGCCTTAAACCTGTGTTGGTTTGGGAGGATTCAGAAAATAAGTTATTTCACTAGCTACAGGGGTGCCTCTATTTTGCAGCTTCTTCCCAGACTCTCTCCTTTCTGATGAAAGCATTATAAGCAGAATTCAAAGGGACACAGGTATTGACTAGTTCTCATCTCATCTACAAGAGGAAGCCTGGGCTAGAAGAAAAGCAGAGAGCCATGGGCAAATCAATCAGGCAAAGGCTTAGGTAAACCAATTCCAGGAAATCAATCTTTTGGGGCCTATCACCATTTCATGTTATTTAAAGCACAGTTCATTTTTCCATAAGCCTTAGTTGTAAGGACAAAAGAAAGTAGCAGCAGATGAATCAATACTAACCCTACTCTGTATTCCATGCAAAAATGTCTTTTATTAGTTTGGGGAGTATGGAAGGAAGCAGTCTTCAGCTGTAAGTAATTATTGTGACAGTTCTTGTTTACTATTTTCATTTCTCAACTTTTTACTCAAACCAATTTTATAGCCCCATAAAGTTTGATAAAACAGTATTTAGTGCTTTATCTAAATATTGATCAGCATGTTTATAGGGAAATTACCATGCCTTCTGCTTGAAAAGCAAGAAGTAATAAATTAAGCATTAACCCCCCCCAACTTTGCACACTGAGAGTCCTATTTTATTTTGTAATCTATAATCCAATGCTTTCCTACAATTAATTTGCCTAAACATGCCCAGTATTTTTGTCATTTATCTACAGTTCTACTAGAACCTGATCCAAGTTACATATATTTTAGTGGATAAGCAAAATAACAGTAGCAATTACTAGACATTGGTCTGATTGGAAACAGAGGTGAGGAGAGCTCCACCTAGCTAACTGAATCTGATATAAATCAGAGAAAATGGTCTTGACATTTTCAGTCTAGTAACTAATGTAAAGACTGACTTCATTTTGTCAAAGTCTTATTTCTGTTAGTCTCCATCCCACGGCTTTGTTCTTAAATTTTTGCTCATGTCTCTGATTGTTTTGAGAAGGCACCACTCATTCACCAAAAAAAAACAAAAAAAAAACAAAACCCTGCTGTTGATCTGGGCATGTTTTTTTTTCTTCTTTCACAGTAAAGGATGGGTGTGGAAAGGTATTCAAAGTAACTGAAATACGGTATTACATCAGTGTTTTTCATTAAGCACGTGTGGCACATTATTTTACTTTGTTACTTTTTGTCTGTATCTGAACAAGCTTCTTTCATTAACATAAGGGATGTGTTTGAGTCTTTAAGAAAATAAAATAAATTTCACAAATATTTTCTTCTCTTTGAGCACTGCTTTTCAATTTTGGCTTTATAAGAAGCTCCAAAGAAGAGATGAGGGAATTACCCATCTGCAATATTACTGCTCACAGAGAAATCCTTGGAGAATTCAATGCTTAAGATGGAATAACCATTCTCTCATTACATCTGTAGATCTTTTAATTCTGAACTTTTAGTGTAAATGCACACCACTGATAAGGTCACTGCTTTGCTAAATGGTTCAGTGATGTGATCTAGCTTTCACACATTCCAGCGCTAGCCATGTGAAGAACATGATAAGATGACCTCTGCACATAAATTGAGCAATTGAGCATTTCAAATATCTGTGGTATTGACTGTTTAAAGCCATTAACTGCCACTGTCTATAAACAACATGCACAATTGGGAAAAAAAAAAAAAAAAAAAAAAAGAAACTTTCTGAAAGATTTTTAGTCTTTAAATGTAAAGACTAAAAAATCTGCTTAGGGAGGCTGGTGCAAGCTATATTACTAACCCTATTATAAGCTGTCTAAATTTAGAAATTTGACTACTCTTCTAGGTATTTTCTTTTGCATATAAAAATCATAGCAATTGGCTCACTTGCGCTTTACAAAGCTTCCTCTGCCATACTAATAGATGCTACGAATAATTTAGAAGGACATTGAGTATATAGGCTTGTGAGTTTTGAAAGTAATAAGCTAGCTTTCTTACCTTACTCTCTCCTCATTACACATATGTTGGTTATATATACTGGCTGTATATGAATTAGCCAGTATTTCAACTGAAAGCAAGAAGAAAGCAAATCCAAGAACTTTAAATAGGTAAGCAAAACTGCACACAGGCATATAATTTGTCTTTCTACTGTAGGGATAGATGTGCTTTTGGAAAAATTTGTAACAGGAAGGTAACTTTTTTCGCTTAGGAAACCTTTCTTGCCTGGGAATTGCCTCTCTCAAAAGGGTTATATAGTTTTTTTAACTCTCTCTTCTGCATTCCAGAGAAAATAGCAGAGAGGCTGTGAGCCAGCCCTCTCTCTTTCTGGTATGCATGACAGATAATGTTCACAGACATGTACAAGGCCTCCTTGGCTGGAGAGGGTGGGGTAAGACAGAGATAAAAAGCCCTGGAAGACTGTGGGAACTTCCTTTCCCTGAGGCCCAGTGCTGTCTCGCAGCACTGTGAGGGTTTGTAAGGTTTTGGTGTCCTCACTTACAAAATAAATCTTTTTGAATCTTTTCCACCACTTTGCCATTTTGGAGGGAATACCTGCATTTATTTTGCTTTACACTACTCATGGATGGGACAAACTGTTCAGGTGAATCTAGCATCTTTAAAGTCCTCACATTGCTGTCACCCCCTTTTCACAGATTCATAAAACTAGATGGGACTAGAGAAGATAGCTGAACTGACCTCTTACATATATATCAGTAGCTGTTGTATTCATGTGCAGTCTGACAATGCGTTACCTGGGCTGGGTAATGCAGACAATTCTGAACAACATTCTCTCCTGATATCAAGAGATAGCAGCTCTTGATCTCTTCACCACTTTGTTCCACTGGTTGACCACTATGACTATTACAAATGGGTAGTTTATTTCTAATATGAATTTGGTTTTCAACTGCTAGCCATTACTTCTTGTTTCTGTCTTTCTCTACTAGATTAAAGAGCTCTTTGTCCATTCTTCCCCTAAAGGAACCATACTTAGACCAGTTATGTTGTCTCAGCAATTTTCTTAGTTAACTAAATAGGGTTGTGTGAAGCATCCTCTCTATTCTGTGAACCTTTCTTCCAACACTCCAATATTCTGACACTTTCTGATTTTTCAGGAAACACAAAGTATTTCCCTGTGGGGTTTTAATTCAGTGAATCAAAGGTGGTCCTCAGCCCCACAGATCTTGAATCTTAACATAAACCAAGACAGAGATGCAGAGGCGAAATACATGGAGCCAGTGGGACATCTGAACCAGCATGACAAGCAGTTAGCACACCCAGAGATTAATTTTTGACAAGTTTTTTGTAGGCATGGTTGCAAAGGAGAGTTTTAGTGAGGGGTTTGAAGGAGGGTAATGAAGTAGCTTCACAGATGTTTACAGGGAGCTTCACCCAAGCATAAGCAATTAGCACTGATAATGCTTACTGCCCTTGATGGGTGTGGAGGTTTTAAAAGGTGTCTGAATGAGCTGGCTTGGATACCTTAGGCAGCAGACAAACAGTTGTGTGACAGGGTAGTATTGCAAACACAAGCAGCTTCTCCACACAGTTAATTAGCCAAGGCACAGTACCATGGTACACTGTGGCCAGTACTTGACAGTATCATTCAGAGACAGTAGAGCCTTCTCTCTGCATGGTGCTCCACTGGAGCTGTGTGGATCCTCTCTGAAATGCCTGTAAAAGTTATGGATAGTGAAATACAGTAGGATTGTTTTATTTACTTCCCTCTGCATCTAGAAGCTTCTTGATAATACATTGCCTTTTCTGGGTCATATTTAAGAATGGGAAATAGCATATTGATTTTGTCACGCCAGTGAAGAAATGTGAACCTGTCAACACCTACAGTCACTCCATCCAGCAGGCTGGTCCTCTATCTTCCTGTCAACTGTAATGTGCTTTATTGGAGAGACAGGGAAAAAAAATATTTTTGACAATTAATCAACATTCAGTCTGGCTGTAACAGTCCCAAAAGTATGTAATAAAATGCTTTTTCTGTTTACCCAGAAATGTCCCCTTCTAGGGTGAAACAAAACCATTTTGTCAACAAGGTCTGGGCAGTTACATAGCCACAATAAGTTCAGGCCAGTGTAAAATCTTAAGTAAGTATGATTTTAAAATATATTGATGGAATTTATTTTCTAATGAAGCGCTCTACATTTTAGATTGGTCTGTATCCAGTCTATGTCTTTTTGTCATGGCTTACCACCAACTCTGTCTACTGATTGTGAATTATATCAAAATTCAACAACCAAAAAAGCAGAGAAGTTCTGAAATTTCACATAAAGGCCTGGGATCCCTTGTTACAGCTTGTATTCTTCTCTAATTTCTAGGTAAAAATATGATATTTCAAAAATTACTCTTGCCATTGTTGTGTCTGGATAGCTTTTTTGATCTGTTATCTCTGTAGACAAGAAGAAACCTAAGATTTCTTCCCCAGAGGGTTACTCTTTGTGTTCACATTATTGTCAAACCTAATCATAGTGCCTTCTGAGACCTCCTTACTCTTGTTATTTCAGTGGTAAAGGTTTGGTCCTGAGTTCACAATAGAAAGCCAAGAAGCAAAAGGAAGACCCCACACAGGCAGTGTAATGCTCTTGTGTCATGGAGAGACACAGGCAGGTGCAGGAGCAAAATATATGGCTTCTGGGATATCCCTCCATTCCCTTGCAGCAATCAAAACAACTCAACCCCTCTTCAAATAACAGTATCTGCTAGATGCATGATTTCTAGTCATCCATCAGAAATGGCCAAGGATCTGGTTGTGACTGTGTTATATCTGCAGACAATTCTGCCTACATTTGTGTGGCATGAAAATTCTATCTTTTATCCTTGTCACTGAATCTTTTAGCAGAGCCAAATCTGAATTTGGAGAGATAAAAGGAAATAGCAGCAGCCACTAATATCAAAGACTCACTTTAAAGCCTTAAAGTGGAGTTCTGATTTATTGGAAATTGAGGACTTGTTGTGATAGGTTTAAAACTAGCTAAGGTGTCTTAAAAACTGAATCTTTTACTGTGTTGTAAAATGGTTTCTTTGTCTCTTTACTTAGTTATTTTTCTTCTTCCCGAGGCCCCTCAGAATCCCCCTTATCTATGTAGCTAAGCACCAAGGAATTTGACCTTTGAAGGTGTCTGTTTTAGTTTCCCTATTGGCCCATAGTTAACCCTTTCCCATTGGTCATTTATCCCTTGATTTCTATTGGTAGTATTTTGGATTCCCCTAAAACCTATATATACACCCCAGCTATGTTAATAAACTCTCTCTCTGCTTCCCCTCCCGTGGTCTCCGTGTGTGTCTCTCTGGGGCATCTCGGGGGCTGAGAGCGGGGGGGGCGAAAGGGGGAGCGTCTCCCCTCAGCTGTCGTACCACATTACCTACCCATCGTCTTGCTCCTGCTCACACGAGATGGAGGAGGTAGAGGAGCTGGGAATGGAGTGTAGTTGAGCCTGGAAAAACGGGTGGGGGAAGGGGAGAGACAACATTTTTTTTAATTAACTAAAACAAAGGTTTTAGTATCAGTAAATTAAATTAACTTTGTGACAAATTAACTGTGATGTTTATTGGATACGGATCTAAATTTAGCTTGACACATGAGCCTTTCATCCTCTTTTCTCTCCTGTCCTGTTGAAGAGAGGGGGTGAGAGCACCTGGACAGGTGTTTGGCAGCTAGCGAAGGTCAACCCAACACAAAATAACACATGTACTTCACAGTAAGTATATATTAACTAATATGTGTACTTTAAAGGAAATTTCTGATCCACTGGGAATTAAATGTCAAACCCTCATTAACATTTGTCCACCCAGACTTTTATCCAAAGAGTTAGAATACTGCTGTCTTACAATGTTACTTGTAAAAAAAAAAAAAAAAAAAAGGAAAAAAAAAGAAAGGAAAAAAAGTGCCCCGATCGGATAATAATTTTTGAAAACTAAAAGTACAGTTCTTGTGAATGAATAAGCCATTTGTATTAATGAATTGTTTTAACTACATAAAAGCATAAAAGTATCCCAGAGAACTAAGTAATCTTGCAATAAAAAAAAAAAAATCTGAATTAAAGAAAATTAACGATAATGTATTGACTGCCTGGATTTTAAGACCTATTCATATGTGTCATCTTGCTCCATCCCATTCTAACCTGGTTCACCTATAGTGAAAAAAGAGAGTAATTTGTACTTCCATCTTACATTATATATATTCTGAGGAACCATTTTTCTAGCAATGGCATACAAATCAGAGAGATTAAATTCAGCAGCTAATGTTAGCCTCGTGTATATCATTCTTACTAGGTATCTGAAAAGAAATACATACACCTTGTTGAAGGAGGAAGAGATGATGAATTTTTTAAGAGCCAATTTCATTAAAACATTAATTATGTGGCTTATGTAAGCACTTAGAGCCAAGAAATTGTAAGCCTAATCTGCAACTTCTGTCACATATCAGGTTTAAGAAGAAAAAAAAAAGAGTAGCAAATAAACACCTATCATCAGTATAGTCCAAAGAAGTTCTAACTTTTCTGTACTATTTCACAAGCTTTCTGGTCATCAAAGCATCTTTTAAGCTAGATAAGGATTTGAAATTTTAGCTTTGAAAACCAATAAAAACTAAATGAAACAATCTAGGAAACAAATTTTAGCAAGGAAGTAGGGTGTGCTTTTGCTTGTTTTTTTAAGATGTCCTCTACTTAATTTGTAGTATTTTTTAATTTTCTATTAACAAAGTTCTTGTTTTTCTGGAGTTGTAATTTTACTCTCTTAAGACAAAGAAAAGAAATACAGCATCATTTCATAGATCTAGCTATATGATATCTGGCATGAGTCATAAAATAATGCTCAATTTTTTTTTTCCTAATTATTTTAAAAATATGTTTTTCAGAGATTTTCACATGTAAATATTGGTTTTGGCCACCTAGGCCTCAACAGAGAAAAAGCATCTTATTTGGAAGGATGAATCCCAAAACTTCATGAAACATTGAATGTAAATGGAACTCTGTTGCAGTCCGCCAGGTAAAAAGGAACAGTCCACACTCGGAGAGGGTGAAACAGGAGTGGAATATTTATTAAGGGAGCACGGGACTTATAAAGGATTTTGGGGTGGAAGCTGCTAGAATAAGAACGGAGCGTGACAAATAAGGGAGAAACGGGGTGGAATTAGAACAAATATGGGGAAACAGGGAATGGCTAGCCCTATATGGTAATGCTGCTGCGTACCACAGACTAGCCAATAGGAAAATAGGAACAGGGCTACCAATGGGGAAACGGTAATTAGGGATAAAGCAACCAATGAGAACAATCGTAATAATTACCTATCTAATACATTAAATATCTAATTATTAAAAAAATTTAAAACATGGGAAACACTCCAGTATTCCAGGTAACAGTCCACAGATCTGGTAAGTGTCCTTCTCATTTTGATGACAACTCCATCCACTTGTGAAAGTTCTCATGTTCACTGGACTCCCCTCCTACAGAACTCCTTAATCTTGTAATTCCTTGCTAGTAGATTTCTTCTCTGCATATATCTCTTTCCTGTTAAAATGCAAATTTTACTATCTAGATCAAATCAATTCAATCAATATCAAATTTTCATATCTAGATTTCAGTCTTGTAAATATTTACACCTGTGTATTTTCTACCATGAATGACCCTATTTTGACAGAAATCAAAGGAACTGACTGTGTCATTAAGTTGTGTAAAAGTATGTGGAATACAGAGGGCATACTCATCACATTAATTAGCACATCAAACACTTTAATCACCATTTGATTCATTTTCCAAATACTGTTGAGTTGAATAAGCTATCCACATTATAAACTGAGTGAACGAACTATAACAACATAAGGATAGATATACGAGGGACATAACCTACATTCTGATGAGATAAACTAAATTAGCATTTAATAACATTTTTACACTCATAATTAATCATAGTGGAAAATGGGACAGCTACCTACTAAATTACCTAGATATTTCATCGAATCATGTAACTGGATAATTAGAGTCCTAAATTTAGTCATGTATACCTTTAATTAATTGGTGTTTATTATGAAGTGTGGATTAGCTCCTATTGCACATTTTCTTCTGCACATTAGGAGTTAGTTTATGGTCATTATTTATTTTGCGTCTAAGTTGGACTATTCTGCCTATTTATATATATAAAACATCTCATACCATCGAACTGGAATAATTTAAAAGCATTTTTAGCATTCTTTCTTTCAGCTGTGATTCAAAAACCTTAAGTCTTTCATCTCCAATGCAAACATGTTATTTCTCAATGTATTAACCATTTTTTGCTGATGTCAGTCATATTACCTTGTTAATTGCTTCATAGTTTTTAGGATTTGACATACATTGTAATAGACGAGAGATGAGTTTATTAACAGAAATTCATGAGATGTTAATTGCAGAAATTTCTGTCTTTTTTTTCTGATAGAAAGCTATAGTGCTTTCTAATTTAGTATCTTTTATCCCACCACCCACCCCCCCCCCAAAAAAAAAGTGAATCTTCATTAACGTGAAACTCTCAAACTTTTATACTGTTTCTTTAAAACTTCTTTGACAGTTTACTCCATTTTTAAAAAAAAATATAGAGCATGATTTACGCAGAATTTTAAGCTAGAATAGCTGTCTTTCATGTGAATAAAGTGTAAGGACTAACTGAGGCTTTTTCTAAGTGGAGATTAGTTAATATTTTGAGAATCATTTAAAGAGAAGAATTTCCATTGCTTAGTGTAATATTGTTCACCAATTGATATCTAAATACCATGGTGACAGACTCATTAGAAATATCAAAATCAGATATGTATACTCACTGCAATGTTTTATATGGACCTTTTGGAAGTCTAATGAGGTTGAATGAATGGACTCATACCTACCTGGCAATGAATGGGAAAAAAAAGAAAAAAAAAATAAAAATCAGTACAGGCAATATAGTAACTACATAGAAAAGAAATGAGGAAAGAGCAGAAGCAGTAAGAAAGAGACTGACACAGTGAGCTTCAGTGGTTATTTTTAATGCCAGAGAAAATGGAGAAATTAAGGGGGAGGTCTTAAGAGACTGAGATAAAGTGCAAAGCAGAGAAGGGGAAGGAGAAAAGAAGGGAATGGCAGTTGGGAGGTCAAGTACCAAAGAAACTATTGTGCTTCCATAATAAGGGAACAGCAGAGAGTTCAACGGTTAAGATGAAAGCAGCAACCAGATGATGATTCTATTTTTGAGATTTAAAAAGTTGACTCTTTCAGATCTGTACAGAAACTGAACACACTGGTACTTCCCACAAAGGCATATTTTGAATATATTTGCTTCTGAAATACAATGTTTAGAAAATATTCAGAGTAAGGTTTGAAAAATGAACCATTCTTTTACTTGGAATTTCATTTTTTTCCTCATTTTCAGTTTTTATAAAACTACATATTCACAATGAAAAGCATTCAATTTTTTTATCCCCAAATTTTCTCTAATAAATTTAGAACCTCACTTATCAGAATCTAACAGGAACAGAAATAATTGCAGCAATAAAAAGTTGTATACATACTCTGCAGAATCTTTAGGGGTTAGAATCTTTAGGCTTTAGTGGAAAGATATGTAGATTAGCTCTGAACATGGTAACAGGCCTCCAAATAGGGTGCAGTAAAAGATTCTTCAGAGTTTGTTGAAGAAAAACAAAACAAAAGAAAAACAAAACCCAAACAACTAAACAAAACAAAACCCCACAAAATGAAATCTAAATAAACAACCAAAACAAATGAAAACCCCAACCTAACCAAACCTACCAAACAAAAAAAAAAAAAAAAACCTATTAAAAAAAAAAAAATCAGCTTAACATGTTCAATTTTTATTTTTTTTTTTTTAAAAATGATTTCATGACTATGAATTGTTCAATGCATTTACTCATAATCACTGTTTGCACTGCAAGGCAGCAAGGGAGCACATCTGGCTGTTTGCATTGCTGTGAATGCTGTACATGAGTTCTGATGGAAGCCTTTGAAGGGAAATGATGCCTTTCCTTGCAGGTAAACTAAACATGTTACGAGGGAAATACTTCCCTAATTTGATGTGGAGTAGGTAGAAATGAGAGAAGTAGAACACTGCTGAGAAGAGCAAAAAGCAGACATAGGTTCAGGCTTCAAAAGCAGCAGAAATAAGTAGTTTCTGGAGTGCCTGAGCATACCTGAGGATTAAGAGTTCGGTGGAACTAGTAAGGTTCATTCAGATGCTGAATGAATAAAACCTCTCATTCTGAAGAAATGAAATGTGAGAGAAAGGTTGCTTACTGTATTTCTACTTATATCTTGTCTCATTCTGAGGATTTTTTTTTCCAGTTTTGAAAAGTTTCCGTTTGCAGTTTCTGTTCTAATGAAAAAGCCAGTTTACGTAAGTCAAAAATCCCTTGGAGTTTTGAGATTTTCAAACCGGTAATGGACCAAACAGCTTTACCTCAGAGTGGTGATCAGCTCAGGAGTCATCCCTGCCATAAAACAAACGCTAGCACCAGATGACTTTAAATACACCAGAAGCCTTTGCTCACGTTCAGACAGTATTTCACCTTGCAAAAAATTTTATTTAGTTTTGGCCACTTCAGGGGAAAAGAGAGAGGAGCTGGAAATGAAGGAGCTGAGGCTCAACACAAGAAGGAATGGAATGGAGGTGGTGTATTAATTTGTATTTGTTTCTCACTATCCAAATCTATTTTGATTGTCAGAGAATTAAAACCTTGTTTCCCCAAATCATAACTTTTTGCCTGTGATTGTTATTGGCAAGTGATCTGTCTTTACCTTGACCCGCTACTTCTTTGATTTAATTTTCTCCCCCTGTCGTGATTAGGGCAGGAAGCTGGATATGACACGTGATCAAGTTCAAGCAATCACATAATGGAATAGATGGAAACAACTTCACGGAATGTCTCAGAGCCTAGTAAGGAAAATATACTGTGACTGTAGAGTTGTGAGGTGGTAAATAGCCCATTTGAATTACAGGCCTTTAATACTGGAAGACAGAAACTAATCAACTCTGAAGCAAAACGATGGTGGGGAAAAGAGAGAGATCTGAATACCTTTCTATCAAGCTGCTAAGCAACAACAAATGGTCTGAAACAGAATGTCCAAGGCCATGTTATATTTCCTCAAAAGTTCTTAAGGGGCTTGTTATAATAGTTGATGGCATGTTTGTAGAGAAAGGAATAGTGAATAAAGGAAAGAAGGAGGAGTAAGGTTCTGATAAAACAGTTTTGCAAAACAGGCTACAGAGGCATAAGCTGTTTCCAGAAAAAAAGGTTTCTGAGAAAAAAAAAAATAATTTCTTTCAAATTTGTTGCAGAAACAAACCAAATGTCTATTTGTTTGTGTTTTGTTACTTCTGCTGCCATTGCTGTTGTACCTGAAGAGAAGTGGGGTGAAGAGCCATGTTTACTGGCTTATGGAAGACAAAAGGTAAGCAGGAAAGAATCACAGAAAAAATGAAATTGCTTTTCCATAGCACAACCACCACAGAGTGGAAAAAGGTTATTTCAGGTGTCAGTATTTATAGATTCAATCATGTGAACTTTTTTTTTTTTAATATTGAAGTAATACAACATGAAGCAGGAAGACAATTCAGCAAACTACTTTGTGATAAGCAGAAGTAGGCAATTGTGCATTTGATATAGGTAATACACAGCTTCTCTCAAACCCCCAAAACCAATGCTATGACAGATTTTTATTATTATTCAAATAGTTATTTTTACTGAGTTCATGACTGTCCCTTTATTCTATTTATGTATTCTATTTAAGTCTGTTTTTTGAGGGGTTTTTTTCAGAAGAAGAGTTAATTATTTATGTGTTGGAATGATCTCAGATCTTTTCCAAACTAAATGGTTCTATGATTCTATTAAATTTCTGTCACATGAAATTTCAGAACTATGGGTAGACATCCCACACTGTGACTATGTACAGTGCTCTGCAATACCCTGCTACCAGTGGAGGATTATCATCCTTTTGCACGCATTACAGTTGAATCAAAGACTAAGTGACATGCTCAAGAGAAGATCAACAGCCAAGAGTTATCCACGTGCCTGATTGTAAATAGTGTCTTTGACCCTCTGGTGGGAAAAGTCTTTATAATCTGTTATGAAAACAAGAATTGCACTTTTTACAAGTCCATGAGTCATATTCTATTCAGTCTCAAAATCAAAATCGCGGTGAGAATATTTTGCCTTTGACTGGCACCTTGGTGCTTGGTGCTTTATATATTCACAGAACCACAGAACATGCTGAGTTGGAAGGGAATCACATGGATCATCAAGTCCAACTCTGAGCTCTAAAGAGGACTTTCCCTATAGTCACACCATGTGCCTGAGGGTGTTGTCCAAACACTTCTTGAACTCTGTTGGGCTTGGTGCTGTGACCACTTCCCTGGGAGCCTGTTCCAGTGCCCAACCACCCTCAGGGTGAAGAACCTCTTTCTAATATCCAACCTAAACCTCCTTCAGACCATTCCCTTAGGTCCTGTCACTGGTCACCACACCCTGCCCCTCCTCTTCCCCTCACAGAGAAGTTGTAACTGCAATGAGGTCTCCCCTCAGTCTCCTCTTTTCCAGACTGAACACACCAAGTGCCCTCAGCCACTCCTCACGCAGCTTCCCTTCAAAGCCCCTCACCATCTTCACTGCGCTCCTTTGGACACTCTCTAAGAGCTAGTACCTTTCATATGTTGCAGTGCCCAAAACTGCACACAAGGTGAGGCTGCCCCAGTGCAGAGCAAAGAGGGACAATCCCCTCCCTTGACCGGCTAGTGATATTGTGCCTGCTGCCCCCCATGACAGGGTTTGGCCCTCCTGGGTATCTTAAGTACTTTCTGTTCATAATGCAAGGTTTGGATCATTCAAACCTTCCTCTTGGAGGAAAAGAATGGGTCCTATTAAGCTTGCTACTAAGAGACAACTCATTGCTTTTTGAAAATTTTACCCAGGAATTTTCTAAGTTGTGGTCACTTACCTACAATCTAGGCACTCTCTGCTTTTTAAAATATTTTGATGTTTCAAATGAACATATTTCTGAGTATATTTTCAAAACAGTTAGCAGTTGATCTTTTCAAGTCTTTTGTGAGTTATCCAAACCTAAAAGTATCATTAATATACCTCATTGTTACTATCCTGCCAATTCCATATTGTTTTCCTTATATGTATCTTCTATATTACTTTTTGTTTGTGATAATTCTCTAGCAGTGTCAAATTGAGAACGCTGAAATCACTAATCTCATTCTCACGAGGGCATGGACTGACAATAGCACAGTCTTAAATAGAGGAAATATATCCCATCCTCTCAGCAGGCAGGTAAAGAATCAAACAGCAGTCAGCAGAAGAGAAGAAAGATGAATTAAAAAAAAAAAAAAGACAAAAAATTATTTCAAACCTATTATTTTCTCAGGTAAATCTGGATTTTAGGAAAACTCTCAATGTTATTCAAAATGATAACTATGCTGTCTATAAATAGGAAGATAATAATCCTTCAGAAAGTACTCCAAACTATGTTGAACTGTACTTAGCATTAAAAAAAAAAACAAAACAACAAACACAAAAAAAACCCAAAACAAAACACACACACACACACACACACACACACAAAAACAAACACAAAAAAAACCCCTAGGGCCTGGTTTTATAAGTCCTCATTTACATAGGTAGATCTCAGTGAATGATTCATGAGAATAAGCTTTGGTGGAAGTGTTAAAAAGAGAACTTTGTAAAGTAGACCCATTTTTCTGGCGACAGACAAACCTGTTTAAATTAAAATCTGTGCTTATGTTTGTATCCATCTGGATACTCTGCTTTCTGAGCCAATTTTTCTGATTCTAAATCACTTTGCCACAAAAGTGGGTTTTAAATAACAAACTACTTTCAAATACTGTGAAAGAAGAAACCTGAAATTAAAAGGTCTCTAGTTTGCATAAGATGTAGTAGTTAACTGATAATTTGGAGAGATAATGTAGTTGTTACAATAACTGTTTACTGTTTCTACCCATAATGTATTTAATGTATAAGTTGATTTTATGGCTATGATATTCTTCTATGGCTGATTGAATATGAGCCTGAGACAGAAATGTGAAACGTCCTCAAGTCTGTATATTTATGAAACAAGGTTCAGAAAGTTCTTAAAGCCTTATTCTCTCATGTTTAAATGAACGTTTGTACATACAGTAAGGCTAAATATTATACAATGCAAAAAGAACTGGCGTATCTGTATGTCTAACTACAGAATCTGAACTAATCTGTAGCTAATGCATTTTCTGAAAATCATCAGATAAACCCAAAACATTTACAGAGTTCTTCACTGTTAAGCATATGTGATTTGTAATATATTAGATTACTGTTTCAAAGCAACTTTAGCCATCATACTGTGTGGGTAATCAAATGGTTCCCACTCAACTTTCTTCTTCTGAATTTCATATAAATTTTTAATTAATGCCTTACATTACTCAAGCTTTTAGGCAATTACATGATAAATTATTCAATTTTTGATGTTATGTTTTAGACAGATGTTAAATCAAAGAAGTTAATGATTAAACACATTTTAATAGATTTGCCACTGTAGCTTTTACTCACTTTAAAAATAGTTTCTGATTGAATTTTGGTGCTCATGAAAGTGAAAGGCTAAGGACCGTTTTTTCAAGAGGCTCTTTACTGAGTCTCTGACTAATTATAGCGTTCTGAAGATACTACAAATTATATTCCATAAAAAAAAACACAGATGAAAAATAATTAAGTGGCATTAAGCATGACCCACACCCAGCCTAAAAGACTTAAGAAATAACAAAATGTGAGATACTTCTCAACCACACTTTAAAAGACAACATTTCTTCTGCCTCTAAAAGATAAAAAACCCCAAACCAAACCAAATTAAAAAATAAAAAAGGTAAATAAAAAAAAAAAAAAAACACCTGCTAAAATTACTGACCATTAAAGTGTAAGGAAAATATTTTCCCATTGATTTTCTGTGAATATTATGCCCTTCAAGAACTGTTGAAGCTCAGAACTATTCAGTCTTTTTTCTGCAGAACTTCCCTTTGAACAGTGGTATGATAGTGAGAAAATTGAATGGGATGCAGGAGAAGTATTCATAGAATCATAGAAATGTTTGGGTTGGAAGGGATCTTAAAGAGCATCCAGATCAAAACCTCCTGCCATCAGCAGGGAACCTTCCACTAGACCAGGCTGCTCAAAGTCCCATCCAACCTGGCCTTGAACATTCCCAGGGATGGAGCATCCATAATTTCCCTGGGCAACCTGTTCCAGGGTCTCAGCACACTCACAGCAAAGAATTTCTTCCTGTTATCTAAACTAAACCTGCTTTGTTTCAGTTTGAATCTATTCCCCCTTATCCCATATGCCCTCGTAAAACATCCCTCTCGAGCTCTCTTGTAGAGCTCCTACAGGTTTTGAAAGACTACAGTAAGGTCACCCTGGGCCTGCTCTTCTCCAGGCTGAACAACCCCAACTGTCTCAGAAAGATATATATAGATATACACACCTGATATACATTTCAGAAATGATATATATATGTAAAAATATATATGAATTTATACATACCTGAATTGTTTCTTAATTAGACACCTAGGGTAGTTCACCCTTCATGTTTGTGACTGAAGAACATTCTGATTTAGCTGCCAAGCATAAAATGATGTTATATCTGATTTTCCATCTTATTCTGTAAGACTAGGCTGTCCAGAATATAAAGTAAGGGAAAAAAATGAATGGAAGATGCAGAACATAATTTTATAAACTGTATTTTTCAGTATTTCTATCAGCATTCATTTTGGTTCCCAATTAATGATATTGCTCTACAGTTGACCAGGCTGAGGAAAAAGATGCTGACAGAATTCTACAGAAATGATAATTCTCTCACAAGTGTGTTTGTCTGTATAGATAACTGGGTAACATGGAAACATTTTAAAACATGACTTCCTGATTTTTGAGGAGTAATATAAGTTCAGCTCTCCTAATTGCTGCTGGTTACATAATGGTTATATATATGTATATATACACATAGGTAGGTAGGTAGGTAGGTAGGTAGGTAGGTAGGTAGGTAAGTAGGTAGGTAGGTAGATGGATGATGATAGATGGATAGATGATAGATAGATAGATAGATAGATAGATAGATAGATAGATAGATAGATAGATAGATAGATAGATAGATAGATAGGAGATAGATTATTCCTGGGTGACAAAATGAAAGCTTGGAGGAGCCAGGAACACCACTATTTATTATTTATGGACTCCACACTGTGACAAGCCATGCACAGACCTAAAAGCAAGCTCAGCCTCTCCCCTCAGGGGTTTTAAAGCTTACTCAGACACAGACACACTGGTTGGAGAGCCCCGAGGGCTGGAGGGGGCTGGCCAAGGCTGGGGGAAGGTGATGAGGCTTTGGCATTCCCAAAAATCCAGCTGTTCCCTTGTGTGCACTCGACAATGTCAGGGAGTGTTGCTCCATCAGACGTGGGACACCAGGAGAGTGACAGGGACTTGGGGGAGGACACATCCCCACCCCTGGGTCACCCTCTTTTGGAAAGCCATCACCTGCAGGTCCCCTCAGCCAGCCCAGGCAGCCACCCCCGCAATGAGAGAGAAAGGCCAGCTATTTATTGTGTATTAATTTTTAAAGCTGCCTGGTCTCGGGTGAGTGCCTGTCTGTCTCTGTCTGTTTGCCCCTGCTGAGAAGATTCATTACTTTGATGGATTTGGGTAATTTTTTCAAGTGCTCTGGGTGACAAACAATAACACTCACTTCACACTCGGCTCCAGAGTGAGGAGAGGGGCTGGGGTGGGGGGAGCAGGGGATGCTTCGGAGGGGGATTGTCCCAAGGAAGACTCACTCATCCCACAGCTGGGTCTGAGCAACTCTCCAGGTGTCAGAAGGCAAAGCCCTGCAGGGCAGTGGGAATTCCCCAGAACCACAGGATGCTCTGACTTGGAAGGGACCCACAAGGATCATCAAGTCCAACTCTTAGCCCTGCACAGCACCATCCCATGTGCCTGAGAGCATCATCCAAATGCAGGGTGTTTCCCTGCTGGAAAGGGCAAGGTCATGGCTGTGAACAGACTGCTGAGGCTCCACAATTCCTTCCATGCCTCCATTAGTTCAGCTGCAGCCCAGCAAACAGAGCTGGGGATGGGAGAAAAGGCTGGGAGAGGGATGAGGGTGTCACAGGGAAGGAGGCATGAGAGGGTATGGGGTATAAGTCAGTGCTGGTGCATTATGGACACTGCTGGGGGTTTCCACAGGAGTTTTCCAGAGGGAAAGATTTCATTGTCTGTGCTCTGAGTGCAGGGGCTCCCAAGGAATCAATTCTGCCAGACAGGCTCAATCACTGCTGGTGACAGAGGCCCAGGATTTAGAGCTGTGGGATCATGGACAAGGGAGGGCAGAGAGGCTTTGGAAACCCCTTATCTGTGGAGATGCTGGACCCAGGCAGCAGGAATGGTCTGCTCTGGTCCCATGGCATCCATGCCAGGTGAGTGGAGTGGGACAGGGACGGGGACAGGGACAGGGACAGGGAGACAGGGACAAGGATGGGGACAGGGACAGGGGGACAGGGATAGGGACAGGGTCAGGGACAGGGTCAGGGACAGGGAGACAGGGACAGGGACAGGGAGACAGGGACAGGGATGGGGACAGGGACAGGGGGACAGGGACAGGGATGGGGATAGGGACAGCGATGGGGACAGGGATAGGGATAGAAGCCAAGGCTGTCCATGACAGTGAAACCAAGGTCAAGACACAGTCAAGCTCTGGCTGAGGTCACTGAAATGGCATTTTTCTGTCGTAAATGTTTCATGGCTCTCTGGAGAGGCTGAGGGGAAGGGGCTGGGAAGGAGTTGGGAAGTGGCTTCCTGCAGCAGAGCCAAGAGCAAGCACATTCCTTGTGCTCAGGCCGTGCCTGCAGCTCTGGCTGCGAGCCTTGGCTGGGTTTCGAGGTAATGGGGTTCCTGTGATGAAAACAAGCTGCTCCAATGGCCAGAATAGTCATCCAGCTTTGGCTTACACCTTCCCAATCCCCCAGGCCTGGGACAAGACTTCCTGTGTAATGCTGGAAGGTCCCAGTGCTGGGATGGCTGATGGCAGAGCTGACCCTGAACCACAGGGATTCACCCAAATCTCTCTGGTTCCCAGACACGTGGCTGCCCATGAGCTCTTGGCCATTTGAGTGGCCACTGGGGACGGGTGGTCTCAGCTTTCATAGAGTTGTTAAGGTTGGGAAAGTCCTCTGAGATCATTGATTGCAACAATTAACCCAGAACTTCCAGGACCACCACTAGTCCATGTCCCTAAGCAGCACATCTGTAATTCCATGTGCATTCTGTGGCCACATTCCTTGCAGCCAAGACAAGATGGAGAGGTCAATATCTCCCCAAAATCAGCTCACAGGAACAGGAGACAAGTGATGTGAGGCAGAAGGCTGAAGGAGAAGACACCCCTAAAACCTCTGCTGAAGCAGAACCCCCCTGATCTTGTTGGGGGATACTGGGCCAGCACCTTCATGACGGAGAAGAGTCTCCATCTCCACCCAGGCTGTGTGTTCTGCTCTGAATTTTTCAGAGGTTATTTAACCTTTCCTGGTCCATCTGCCTGGGCATTTGCATCCAGATGATGACACGTAAAGAGGAACATCCCAGGAACCAAAGCTGCTCAGGTCATCAGCAAGAAGTTCAGCTGGTTCATACAAAGAGACAGGGACAAAGTTGGGAGGGAGAAGTGTTTGCTTGTGCCTCACCCTCCAAGAAATAAAAAGCAATAACGGGGGCAGTGGGAAGGAGAGGCACTAACAGCCTGGATTTATCCAGCTTTAGGAGAAGAATCTCTCCTGCTGACCTCTAGATGAAAGTGCAGATAACTGTTCCAGGTTCCACAGTGGATGGCTTCACATGAAAAACCCTGTTTGTGGTCTCTGGGGGAATGAGCAGGGACTTGATCTACAATTCTGGTTTCTGAGGAGCAAATGAAACACTTTCCCTTTTCTCCTCCACCCCTAAAGGACTCGCCACCATGAAAAATGGGAGCAACTCCCTCAAAGGGAGATTACCAGTGCATTTCCAAGGAAACCCCAGGTCTGGTGGATGCTGCTGGCACAGACAAGGGGCCCAAAGGTGCACCTGCCTCCAAGAGCCTTCTGCTGCAAGGATGGGATGGGAAAGGAAAGGGAGGGGAGGGAAGGCAGAAATTTAGGGGATGGGGGGAGGAGGAGAAGAAAGGAATGGGAAGGGGAAGGAGAAGAGGGAAGGAGAAGGAGAAGGGAGAAGGAGGGAAAAGGAGAGAAAAGGAAGAGGAAGAGGAAGAGGAAGAGGAAGAGGAAGAGGAAGAGGAAGAGGAAGAGGAAGAGGAAGAGGAAGAGGAA
>JAWWEE010000074.1:70382375-70407055 GCA_035221455.1 Xenops minutus
AGATATATGCAGTTCAAGTTAGCAATGGTTTGTTTGTTTTCTTGTGGGTTGGGTTTAGTTTCACCTCTTTTTTTTTTTTTTTTTTTTTTGGGGGGGAGGGTGTTTCTGGTTTTTTTGTTTGTTTTGTTTTACTGTTTGTTTGTTTGTATTTTTTTTAATAAAGATAAGTCCTTTCTAAAAGATTCAAAAGCTAAAGGTTTCTTCCACATAAACTAGAGACTTAGAAAATGTCAACCATACATTTAGAAACTTTAATTCTGTTGTTGCTGTGATATGAATGAAATATTATTATTTGGAAAAAAAAGATGTAGAATGAGCATTTCAAGTTGATCATCTTAAAAACTGAATAATGGAAGAAAACACTCTATTAAGCAACAGCAAATTTGCCATTTTGTACCCTTGTACATATATAGTCTTATGTTTTTGCATGACCAACACACTGCACATATTTTTAAACTTGGGAAACACAGTAGTAATGGTACCTGATACAACTTACCATGCATTAAGGTTGACAGAAGGTTGAAACAGGAGCTAAAAGGCTGAATACCTTTGTTAGCCAGCTGTAGCACATAGAGAGCTGCATTTATTTTCAGAAAGAATGTACTGATACACTATGCTTGGCATAGGCCACTCTGCTATAAATACAACACAGCTCCTTTTTTGGGGGAAAAGTCTAGATTTTCTTTATGTTACAGTCTACTTTGCAGATAATCTTGCATTTAGTTACTGTAAAAGAAGACCAGGTTTGTGATCACATGAGGAACCTGAACATACTGAATCTATGAGACCCTACGAGATGCATCCCAGAGCCCTGAGGAAGGGGGTTGATGTAGTTGCCTAAACACTTTCCATGACATTTGAAAAGCCATGGCAGACAGGTGAAGTCCCAAGTGACTAAGACAAAGGGAAACATTGCACCCATTTTTAGAAAGGATAGAAAGGACAACCCTGGGAACTACCAACCTGTCAGCCTCACAATTGTGCCTGGGAAGATGATGGAACAGATCCTCCTAGAAGCTGTGCTAAGGCACATGAAGGACAGGGTGGTGATTTGAGACAACTAGAAGGACTTCACCAACAACAAGTCTTGCCTAAACAATCTAGTGGCCTTATGTGATCAAGCGGCTACAATAGTGGATAAGGAAAGTGATACAGATGTCATCTGTCTGGGCTTCTGTAAGGCCTTTGACCTGGTCCCCCACAACATCCTTCTCTCTGAATTGAAGAGAGATGGATTTGATGAATGTACTCTTTGGTGCATGAAGAACTGCCTGGATGATCACATGCAGAGGCTAGTGGGCAACAGCTCCATGTCCTGATAGCAATCTGTGATAATGGTGTCCCTTGGGGGGACAATATTTGGACCAGTATTGTTTAATGTCTTTAACAATGACTGCAAGGACTTAAACAACACAGCTACTTGTCCAAAAACACTGTCATGGCCACAGAAGGAACTTGCCGTAAGATAAACAAGAACTTGCAATACGCACACATGATAAATTTACAGCAGGAAGGCACTATTCCAGGCCCTGCAGAGGCCTGGTTAACACATCCTGGTGAATGCATTCAGACAAAAATATTCACACTGTGGCAAACTATGGGAAAAGAAGCAACTGCTCATACACATGGCATCCCAAGTTATGAGAACATCTGCATCCACCCCATGGATACCTGAAACTTGGACTGTATAAAGATGGTACCCCCAGAAGAACACCTCTGAGGACTCCCATCACAGAGAAGCACAGGGTGAAGAAGGACGATCAGGATGCCACTGGTGGTGACTACCCTCTGCTTGATCTCTCTCTTCCCCCCCCCCCGCTGTTTTCTATTTCTTTCTATCTCTCTACCTCACATTTATTGTTAAATAAAATCTGTGTTATTGACTTTGGGGTATGGGCTTGTTTACATCTTAATTCAGGCAGAGGTATCTCTCTGTTGGGGTGAACAGTTACCAGCACTGGAAAGCCAATAATATCAATGAATGCCACGACAACAGTGTGAAGGAGCGTAGATTCATCTATCAAGATCGACGGATACCTATCTTTCATGGACTATTATATATCGTAGTTTTACAGTTGTCATAATTCATTTTATATTATTGCATGGTTCCCCTCAATTGTATCCCAGTTCTTGATTCATTCGTCGTACCCCTTCTCCTGGTTGGTTGATGTTTGCTGCACTGCAGCATCACCTTAGACTTCTTCCCAGCTTGGTTATTCCCCACCTTCCTTCTGGTACCTTCCTTCCGGTACCTTCCTTCACTATTTGGTTAGTATCTGCCCATGTTCTGCCTCCCTTCTAGCACCTTCTCCCTGGACCCTATAAATACCCGACAACCATTTTGATTAAATTCCATCCTCCTCACACCCTCATGAGGGTACGCCTCCTCCTTCACCCCTTGGCAAGATCGCAGCATCTCTCACTAATTGAATCATAACACTGACATGGATGAAGGGATTGTCAGCGAGTTTGCAGATGACACCAAGCTGAGTGATGCAGTTGATATGCCCGAAGGATGGCATAACATCCAGAAGGGCTTGGATGAGTTTCAGTAGTGGGCCTATGGGAAGATCATGAAGTTCAACAATGCCAAGTACAAGGTGCTGCACCTGAGTGGGAGCAACCCCTGCTATCAGTATTCTGGGGAATGAAGGGATTGGGGAACAGTCTTATTGAGAAGGACTTGAGGATGTTGGTGATGAGAGGCTGGACATGAGCTGGCAACACGTTTGAATACCAGAAATCCAACCTTAACCTGGGGTGCATGAAAAGCATTGTGGCCAGCAGGTTAAGAGTTGATTCTGCCCCTCTACTGCACTCTCATGGGGCCCTCATCTGGAGTTCTGTGTCCTGCTCTGCAGTCCCTGACACAAGAAGGATATGAACCTATTGGAGCAAGTCCAGAGGAGGGCCACAAAGGTGATCAAAGAGGTGGAGTACCTCTCCTATGAAGACAGGCTGAGACAGTTGGGGTTGTTCAGCTTGAAAAAGAGAAGGCTCTATGGGTGACCTAATTACAGTCTCTTAGTATTTAAAGCGGGCTTATAAGAAAGATGGGAACAAGACTTTTTAATAGGTTCTGTAATGACAGGACAAAGGGTAAAGGTTTTAAACTAAAAGACTGAAAATTTAGACTCAATATAAGGAAGACATTTTTACAATTAAGCTGGTGAAATACTGACACAGGTTGGTCACAGAGGTCATACATGCCTCGTTCCTGGAAAAATTCAAAGTCAGACTGGGTGGGGCTCTAAGCAGCCTCATCTAGTTAAAGGTGTGCCTGTTCATTACAGTAGAATTGATCTAGGTGGCTTTTAAAGTTCCGTTCCATGCCAAACCATTTTATGATCCTATCATTCTAATTTATTTTTTTCAGTTTCTGATATATTAACACAAAAGGAATTCCTCTTTGTGGATGGAGAAAAGACTTGTTTAATAAGAGCTCTAAACTGACATCTTTACTGATTGAAATGTCTTTTTTCTTGACCATTTTGAAACTTTTGAGAACTTAGAATGTGTAAGAATAACAAAATATCCCTAAATGTGAAATTTTTAGGGTACATATTTTATGTTTATATGATGAAATTTGCATTTAAAAACAGTTATAGAAGTGTGCTCTATCTGGGCATATACTAATATAAATGGGACTAATGTGGTTTCTACGATTGACACGTTGCTCTACAAGTAATTACTCTAAGGCCATTAAATAAACCTCAGACTAAGTCTCAGCTAAAACAACTCTAATTTTGCACTCAATGTTGTGAAATTTCTCACCCTTTTAAGTAATGAAGCAATGTAACAGGATTATTAGGAATTTGTGGAGAAGTGAGGGGAGAGGGATTTGATTAATTACTGAAGCAAATCATTATTGTCTCAGAATAATTTAATACAAGCTATGATATTTAATTCATGTCTACTTTAAAGTGAAGTATATATGAAAACTGCTAGTAAAACCTGGAAACATATTACATATTTGAAAAGAGATCTTCCTGTTGCATATTCCTCATATCTTGCTAAAAAGGGCTCGATTTTGCTCATACAATAAAGTAAACAACAATGTTCCATTGAGAAATCTACCCACAGATCCAAAACTAACTCCCAGTTGGGTCTCCAACAATAGAAGATTTTAATCTTTATGAAGATTGGATTCACTGGTATTAAAAAATAAGATTATCTTTTATCATCTTTGGTTTTTGAATCTCAGAAAGTAAAGAAGAATCTTCATGAAAATCTGAAAAAAAAAAAAAAAAGTTTTCCAAAATGACATAAAGCCATCTTAGACCTCTTTTATCAACATCATTTTCTAAGGATATATGATCTGATCCAAAGCACTTTAATGTTGTTAATTAGAATATGTCAGTTGACTTTGGCTAACTTAAATTTACGTATGTCTACACTTATGAATTCATCAAAACTGATGAAAACTCTCCCATGCTCTGCTTTTAACATTCTATTTTCCCTCCAGGGTTGCCATTAATTAATAGCTAAGCATAAAATGTGTTTTCCATGTTAGGGAATTCTTTTGAGCTTCAAATTGTTCCATGAGGGTAAAAAGTAAAAACTAGATGATCTAGGAAAAAAAAATGCCTCAGATCATTCACACAACTTTAGGATATTTGAAATATTTTATTTCAGCATTAGTTTTTTCTATTCTACAATAATTAGCTAAAAATTTTCTCTAGTACTGAGGCAACAGATCCAAGATCAGCTACTGGAGAAATCTCTTGCGTGAGTCTCTGTGTAAGCAGGACTGTGATCCCCAGGGCTTATATATCCAGGTTCAAGCATCTGGGGAGATTTGGATCCAAGGGAAGGCTGATGGGAAGGCTGAGTATCTAAACTCCACAGCTGAAGGGATCCACACTGTACATAGATATATTTCCTGCTAATTGTCCTTCATCCTGATCAGCCAGAGAGGTGAACAGGATGAGGTCCCTGGTGCTGTTTGAGTTTGTGTGAGTGGTGATTGTGTCTGTATGTGATGACCAAACTAGACAGCCATGCATATATGTATATATGGATTTTCATAGGTGAGCTTGTATATATCACCATTGAGAATACATCCTCAACCATGCTAGTGGTTGGATCAGCACATAGGGAGCTGTTGAAGCCTCACCTGGAAGACTGATTTGGCAGGCCCTAAAAAAGCCAAAAGAAAAGAAATTTTAATTTCAGCTATCATTAGGATACTGAAGCCATTGTAACATCTAATAACTAAGAATTACTTACTAGTGAAAATATCCATACAGGAAATATAATGAAGATTTTTATATTTTGAAACAATACAATCCTACCAGATTATCCGGGGGGTGGGGGGGGGGGGTGGGAGGAAACACAGATTTTTTTTTTTTTTTTTAATTAACTCTATAGGTTTTCAGAAATGTTTCAGAAACAGAAACTTTGTACATTATTTACCCCCTCAAAAAAACTTTTCTAGCTTACCTTTGTGTTCAAAAAGGTCTTTCCATTAGAATTTGAACAAAGTATTGTCACTCGAGATTTAACTGGTAGATAACATCATCTATGGGAAACGTGCATAAATTTACTCTTTGATGCACTTTGCCTCTTACAGCCATACATATTCAACAATGAAAAAAATCGAAACAAAGGTCACACATAAAAATAGCTGAACTGGCCATTTTCCTTCATTATAACCACAACAAAAATCAGTCTGCAGCTGTTTGATATTTTGTGCCATTATATTTACTTGTTTTTAAAGTTAATGTAGGCCTATCAAGAAATTAGTTTTCCAAGTTTTGGTATCTTTTCCCCAAACTGAACATGAATACTTTTTCCCACCAAGATTAGAGTCTACTAGTTTCTTAATTAAATTATAAATTCCTGTTCATCTTACTTTATTTCACAGGAGTTTTCATTAGCTTTGATAGTGGATACAGGGAATACTGCTTCAAGGCAGATTTAAACATAAATTAATGCAGGTAGGTGCAACCTTAATCTCCCTATTGCCAAGGGGAAAGGGAAGATGGTACTAACACATAAACCAAATAAATCTGGGCCAGCTTGAGTCCAGGTAAAGTACAGTAGGTAAGCATGTGCTGCAATCAAGGTAGTAAGCCTCTCCCAGACTCAGTGATTCTGAACGGTTTCACAGCACAGGTTCAGGGTGATTACGTTTCTTCCAGATCCAAGGTAGTGAGTTTGCATTGTGTTGCAAGTGAATTCAGCAATTTTGATATTTAGTTGCATTAAGAGTCTTTGGTTTGAATTCCACTGTTTGATGTAGACATACAATAATGCCATCTGGAAAGGACTCTATTTTTTTCTTATTATCAGATGAGAAATCAGAGTAGGAAATGGCAGTGAGCAGAAGAGGAGGCTTTGTCTGCTCTTGTTGGACACAGTTGCCTTTTTTTTTTTTTTTCTCACCACTATCACTATTCTGTTGAATTTCTAATAGTTACTCCCAATTTACCCTACTTTGAGAGTGGCTTGGCTCCTAAATACGCCATTTCACTTTCCTCAGCAGCAGGGGCTTTCCATGATGTACTAAAACTCCATTTTGCCTCTCCTTTCTTTCTGGCAGCATGCTGTGCCCATCAGCTAACTAAGAGCTTCCATTCCAGAGGAGGTTGCATTTCATTAGTGATGTACTGTGCAGTTATATAGTTCAAATCTGGTCTGAAGATAAAAATATTAATAATTAGACCAGTAGTGTTTTGAATTCTTTACAGCCTCTATTTCTATGATGTCCTCTTTTCTCTGTGTAGTATGAGAATGTGCATGAATGACTGGCATAATACTCCTTCTCTCCTGCGAAAGCAACAAAACTCTACAGGGTATCGAGAGACAATTTGATTTTTTGAAACAAGTTTTTACTTACCTCGTTGGTCCACTTTCAGGGAGCTTCACGCCCATAGAAGCTGCCAGTCTCTGTTCAGAAGACACAGATCAATGTCGATGAGATAATAATTACTGCTGTCACACTACTCACTTTTAAATGTGAAATCTGGAGTGCCTTTTGTTTGGTGCACTGTGTGCAAGAAACCCAATTTTTCATGTGATCACATTGATGGATAGTGCTTGATATGACATTAAATTAAGTGCTTCTTAAAGGCACCTTTAAAGGAAACTATTACTGAACTAATGATGTGCAAGTGATTGAACTTGTTCACTTCCTATCTCTGTGATGTCATTCTGATGAAGAAGCCGACACGGGAATGTGGCTCTTAGTTAATGGAATCAGATTTTGCCCTGGCATGTATCTGTCCTTCTATGTTTAGCAAAGTTCTCTGTATTCAATTTTTCAATAATAGCTAAGGTTTAAAAAGAAAGATATTTCTATGATAATAAGCATTCTGACATTCTTGGCACTTCAGTTGTCCAGCAAAACCATTAATATTAATTTACCTGGGTCACTTCTGAAACCTTTTCTTTTATTACAACTTTCTAGTGATAGTTATCTTTTAATACAACTTTAAATAAATAAATAAATACATACTCTTTCTAAGCGAGAACTAGAACACGAAAGAAAAATTAATTTCCTTTCAAAGTCCTGCCGCTGACATTTTTTAGTGACCATGAGCAAATTAATTAATTCATGATTCAAGCCTTTCCTTTAAAATAAAACTTGCATTTCCTTTGTACACCCCCTCTATTTAAATTCATAGCTCTATGAAGAAAGTACTACCATTTTTGTATATCTTTAGAGCAGTCAAAACAATAAGATGATTATCTCTCACATTTCAGCTAAATTCTAAAGATGATATTCTAATGCAAAAATTCAACAAAATACATTCATCTCCTTCCATCACTACAGAGAGCTTTGTGTAGCTTGGGGTGAACAACATATATGTGTGCAATCATACCCCTACCCTCATATTTCATCAGGCTCTATTCCTTTCTTTCATTCTTTCTTTTATCAAAACATGATAACACATTGTCAACTGCAAAGTGCTGGAGCAGCCTGAGAAAAGCAGGAAAAGGTTCTTCTGAGACAGAGTAAGGGAAAGATTCTTTGGACCAAGTTGGAAAAAACACACACTTTTCTTTAGCCATTATTAGCCCTAGATCTGAGGGAAATGTTCTACTTTCTTTTCCACTCACAGCAGCTTCCATCCTGCTAGACAGCAGCAAGACAGCTCACCTGATACACCAATTTAATGGAATGAGTCCAGAGGGGACCCATTAAGTTCATCAGAGGGCTGGAACACCTCTCCTATGAAGATAGGCCTGAGGAGCTGACGTTGTTCAGCCTGGAGAAGTGAAGATTCCAGGGACCTTATGGCAGCATTCCAGTACCTAAAGGGGGGCTGCAAAAAGGTTGGAGAGGCACGTTTCACAAAGGTTTGTAGTGACAGGACAAGGGAGAATGGCTTTAAGCTGAAGGAGGGTAGTTTAAGATGTTAGGAATAAGTTCTTTGCTGTGAGGATGGTGAGACACTGTAACAGGTTGCCCACAGATGTTGTGGACTCCCTGTTGTTGGAGTTATTACAGAATAGGCTGGATGGGGCACTGAGTAACTTGTTCTAGTGGAAGGTTCCCTGATGATGGCAGGGGGGTTGAAGCTAGGTGATCTTTCAGATACTTCCAACCCATACCATTCTATGATTCTGTAATTCTATGAGAGGTGGTCCTTTGCTCTTGTCTTAATCCTCTCTTCCCACCACAAGACTGATGATATACTGTGCAGGTCCTAGTAATAAGTCAAAGGATGACAGTAGCATGGAAAGATTTTTTTACTGGAGGGCTGACATAAGAGACCACTAACTATAAGCTTGTGTTCTCAGTTTGGTCTGGATTCCTGTCCAAAAGAAAGAAGTCACAATTACCAGGATTTAGCAGCTGTGCTACAAATCAATCTTCTTCTGTCCATTTCCTTATAAGAGTTCTAGTACGGAAGGAAAAGAAAATATTCATTTTGGAATTACGTAGTGTAGTTTGTGGAACTGGATATAATGGAATAAATGAGACAACTTGTTTAGTCTACCTTTTCCAATAAAATAAATTTCAAATCCCAACCTGTAATTTTATCTCCTCTAATGATATCAAGCCAATGCTTGGTTATTTTCTATTTTTTAACTCCTCAGCAGTTTCCTTCTCTCTTCTACAAATTTGGCAATGCTGTGACTGCAAACATATAAAAAAAAAAAAGTCTTTTTAATTTTCATTCACTTCTTCATTGATCTAATATTCTGCTCTGACATTGGAGCTTGTGCACTGTTTACCATTTAATTCTACCAATTTTAAGTTTGCATTCATGGAAGTTAAATATTCACTGTGGGAAAATTGCTGTTTATGTGGCAAATATTCAAACCTTTTTTCCTTATTCTTTCTGACTCTTGGAAGAGAAGTTGCTAAAGGTGCTGTGTTTCACATGAAGATTTTTGTGAGGAAGAATTTTCTGCCATTCACACTTCAAGAAGAGTCAGTGTCTATTGTCATGAACAAAACCACTAATGATTTGTAGGAATAAATTCCTTGAAGAAATGGCTGGTCTTTGGTGCTGGTCCAAAATGTCCCTGTTCGTAAGTATGATGGAACTAGCCCTTTGTGTGATGTGATGAAATATGTTCTTACTTAACATAAGTACATGTTGGGAGGGTGGTTTCCCTGTTTGTGGACATGCTTCCATGAGAAAAGTTGAGGCAATCTAACCACTTCTGAGAAGCAGCTTTTCTGTTCCCTTGTATCACCTTTCTCCTCATCATTTGCACCTCAAAACAGTTCTGCTAATAAATGCAGAAGGAAGAAAAGGTCACTTTCGTTTGTTTACTGACCTGAATTGATCAGAAGGGTCTTATGAGCACCAGAGCAGGAGTGTGGAAGGATGCATGACTTAGTTCAGGGTAAAGGTGGGCAAAGGGCCCTATCCTGTTGGCAATAGAAGCAATGGATTGTGCCTGAAAACTTACTTCCTTCTGAAAGCCTCTTCAGAAAAAAGGACCAGGAGTGACAATAGTAGAAATCTAAGCAATTAACCTAGTATAATGAGCATATTTTCTAATGTGGATTGATTAAAAAGAAAGCAAAACAATACCTGGAATTTAAAACTACTACAGTTACGTGTTTTCAATCAAGATGGCAAATCCTTTTTGTAGAAAACTTTGGTGAATTTTCTCCTACCTTCTTCAAAGTGCGAAAAGGAAGGTTTATAAACACCTTTTTCTATCAGATAGGACAGCATGACTGTAGACTAATAGTGGCTAGGTAAGGTTCCCAGTTCCCCTCTCCTCCATAACACCTTTATTTTCTTTTCCCCTTGGTTTTGTTGGACCAAGAAAAGTCTCCTGTGATGAAACTCATCCTAATAAAAAACAGCAGAACAAGCTCTGTGCAGTTACTGCTTATGCTCTCTTCTGAAGAACAGATGTAAAGAACCAGCAAGTGAGGAACAAACAGACATATTCTTGTTTCAAACCTTGGCTTTCATATTTTAAAACAGGTGATAAATCTCTGTTACATGTATTAAAATCAATTTTCTTTTAGTTTAAAAAAAAAGAAAAAAAGAGCCTTACACTTTTAAGTCAAAGCATTTATTTCACAGATGATACCAATATACAGAAAGCCAAAATCCAGTAATTTCTGGGATATGAATTTTTCTCCTTCCTTTCATTTAGCTCTTCATTTTCCCACACCTGCATATTATTTATAAAGCATATGTATTTATATGTGTATGAGGACAGAGAAGAGGTCAGCAGTCAGCTAAATAAACCATAGAGAATACCCATACTAGGTAAGACTTTAAGCAAAATGATGACATTATTGCAAAGGATTTTTATTTTCCTAATATGAGAAGAAATGTTTAGCAACTTTGGTTTACATAATTGTTTATTCTGGTGTCTGATATATTGTCTATACTGCAATTAAGCCAAGTGAAAAAGAGTACTGTCACAAGGTTCCCATTACAGTCTATCCCTCAGTGTAAGCTCAATACCACAACAGGCAGTCCTTTCTCCTCAGACCTGCCAAATCAGCTGTGTTCTTGGTCATTCTTACATTGGTTCAATCAAAACTCTCAGGACTACCTACTGTCAAACCAGGATGTTTCAGTCTTGCCTAAGCTGCATCTTTCCCCAACAGAAGAACTATTTCCACTTATAATAAACAAAAAAGTAACCCCAATCCAGCACTCTTGTGTGTCTGGTCAAATTTGTAATGTGCATATTCAGAATTCCACATAATAATCAGATTCTGATTATAATAATTCTGCTTTTGGACACTTACAGTCAAAAGAAGTTTTAATTTCAGCTATGTGTAAGACCTATGTTTCCCAATATGCACTCAACATTACTAGAGAATTGCAAAAAGATTTCTTAAACTCCATATGCATGTGTTCCCTATTTTTCTTTAGAGAGGTTAAGGGAATGTAACAGATTTTTTTTTTTTTTGACAAATTACTGAAAAAGGTTAAATTTGGAAACAGAGTCATCTGAAAGCTGCACTTATGTCAAACCTTCCAGCTTGTTCTTCCCCTCTAGATACAGATTTGGAACCTACACTTAGAATATATGTCTCTTTTACACTCCATAACTGTGCAGAGCCTTGACATCTCAAAGGTGGCAATAAATAGAAATGCTTTAAGATACATGGACATGGCTCATAAATATAGGTCCAAAGCTCACATTCAATCAAAGGCTAAAATAAAACTTATACAGTTTTCTCCACTGGTGTATATACCGATTTCTCAGCATGTTGCCTGTGTGATACATTTTAAAAGAAAACTTGGATTTTGCTGTATTTGTAAGCAATTGAGGGGTTTTTGGCATTCAAGGACTTTTTGTGAAATATGGAACAATCTGTCATAGATTGTAAATGGGTTCTTTGCCTTTTTCTTGTACTGTTGAACTATCTTGATGATATGCACACCTTTTACTTTGTTAGAAAATAACCGTAAGGAGGAAAGTTTTAGGAAAAAGTAGAAAACATATATCTATAATTGAAAGGAAAAGGAAAGGGAAAAAAGGGATCCTGAAAAGACCACCTAGAGGTGATATTCATACTGCCCAGTGTTGCTCCTGCACAACATGGTTTAGTTCCTGCAAACCTGAGACTATTTTGCAGTGCTTTGGTTCCTGAAGGATCACAGTAGTCACCCTAAAGTCAAGTACTATTTGTCATAAAAGGAGCATCTGTGTGACAAGAAAATCCCCAGACCTTTATCATCTACATCTCTATGCTTAGCCAAAAAATAAACCTTGAATTTGCTGTCATGATCAGAAGCCTGTTGCAAGTTAAGCTAATGGTCCAAGGGAAGCTGTGATTACAAAATGCATTGGCTATGAAATACTCTCTGCAATGGCTGTTCCAAAGAAGCAGTGTGACAAAATATACTTTAATTCTTCATAGTTGAGAGTGACAAATAGCAGTCCAGTTTGCAAAAAAAATTTCTTTAGAGATCATCTGCACTGAGACCCACAGTCCTGTCCAGGGATGCCTGAATTAACACTGCATCAGAAAATGTGTCATAATGGCTCTTTATTTGCAGCTAAGCTGAAATCATTGTCCAATATCCAGCCACAGCTGGAGAGGGGGAAAAAAGAAGAAAATGTATTGTTGATACATGCCTTGGATATTACTTGGACATTACTTGGATATTATTATGGTTGCCTTTTAAGTATCAAAGTATATATATTATCTTATTTTTCAGAAGTTGAATCTGAATGACAAAATACAATGATGGAAGCTATTAGCATGCTGCCAATGCTACATAATATTTTAATTGACCTCATAAAAAGTTGCTCAAAAGTAGGAACAGAATATACTGATGAAAGTATCGGAATATCCTAGGATGCTCAGTTATGTTTCCCAAACTGAAATTTAATCATCATTCAGGCACTTTTCTGCCCATGAGGAACTCACCAGGTATGCTACTGGTTTACTATGTGTCAGCAGTTTTATTTAGTCACTCCAATGCTGTCATGGAGATGCTGTGTCAGAAATGCCATGCTGATATTTTCCTTAATGTTATGAGGTTTCCTGACAGAATCCAAAATCATTTAAAGATACGGAATAAACCTATGAGTCTCCATATAAATGAACCTGAGTATTCTTGAAGGCACTAGCCCCAGAGAAATGCTTGATATTGTCATTCACGAATTTGGTCTAAAAGTAGTTTTTAGGCTAGATGCAGTAGAACATATCATGTTTCACTTTAACACACTCACAAATCTTTTTTATATATCCTCCTTGCACCTCAGATATGAACAGTTAAAATATAAAAAAAAAGACTGGTTACAATATACAATAATTACTGTTATATTTACTCAGCTTTTGATTAAAACCAAAACCAAACTCAACCACTGCAATTCTTTTTATAGTACTGTATTCCTTAAGAGTTCAAAGTAGAGCAGATTGATCTTGCTGTAACACAAATTTTATGTGCCTTATGAGTGGAAACCTTCAGCTACAAAATCTCTGATGAAAAATAAATAATGTGGAACATGCAGGTGACATTTTACAAGGTCACTTTTTCAGCTCATTACTATAATTTATAAGGTAACTCCTTCACTCTTGCCTATTCATTGCTGTTTGGCTATTTCAAATGTTCTCACACGTGAAATTAAACCTCACTTGCCCTTTATTTGGAAAGAAAAAACAAAGGAAAAGTAATAGCCATGTACTAGAATTGTCAAAATTGATTCTTGTATTACACACTCTCAGGTAAGTCAGAAGTAAATCTATAGTAGCCTATACAGTGGAATTTATCAATGTGTTGTCAATTAAATAAAAACTAGAAACATATTTTTCACCAACATATGATATATATCAAAATTTATTCCAAAAAAATTAAAAACAAAGGGCTATTGATTCTATACTAAAGTTTCTCTTTTAAGTAAGAATTATGTTTTGACAAGAAAACCTTCATCTTAGTATTTGAAAGTGCTTCCAGTGAACTGCACATGAAAGACCTCATCCTAGCTGAAGAAGGAATCTAGCGTTGCCTTCACAATCAACTATTTGCCATTACATTTCAATCAGTTAAATAAAAGCAACATATAAAATAGGCTTTTTTTTTTTACGTCTAGTCAACCCAATATTCATGTTTGTGTGGTCCCAAGTCACATCAGCTAAAGAAAGGGACTACAACCTTGCTATATACTTTTATTTCCTGCAGAATACACTCCTTGAATAAGCAGAACAGCAGTCACTCGTTACTTCTTAATTTAATTCTGAAGACAATTGTATCTTGACAACCGCAAATACCTGGTTTGCTGATAATAAATGCACAGAAGAAGCACGGAACATAGTTGACTTGTCTGTATTTACAAACATAAGAACAATATGGCCTTTTTTTTAGAACCATCAATTAGAATTGCACTTGGAAGTGCATTTAATGGTTATTAATGCAGTAAACATATTGAATATTCCGGTATCATATGGAGTTTTCTTTTTTCCTCTATTCTCCATCTTTCATCTGATGAGAGAGAGAGAATTATTCTGCTGAATTTGAATGGCCATGGCTTGATATGTAGTCTCCTTGAATGTCATTGTTAATAAATATTTTCAGTTACATTGGCAGAAACAGTCCCTAAATAACAGCAACATGCGTGGATCTGTTTCAGTGGAGTCTACTTGTTCAAATCTTTGTTTGTAGACAGTGTATTGAAAATTTTCAGAGAAAATCCATTTTTCCCACTGTTTTCCTGTTATATCTCTCTGCTCTGCATTTTCTTACCTGTTTTGAACAGCAGGCTCATTGTATTTGCCTTTTTAACTTTTAAATAAACCTACTAAATTAAGCTAGCACTTGAAAAAAGTATTAGACAACTCTATTTAATCACACGATCTTAATAACAAATATGTGAAAAATGCAAACATAGGTGTGTCTTTACCTCAGCTGCAGGAACTAGCCTAGAAAACATATCTCCAACCAGGGTAAGAGACAAAAGCACACAAAAATGCTCATCATCATTTCCCAAACTGTACCAACAGAAACCAGGTCTTTCTGGAGGCTTGCTGCAAATGAGTGGTTTAGATTACTACAAGAATCATCTGCAAAGGTAACAGCAAAAGATTTTAATAAAAATTTGAAATAGTGTGACAAAATTTGATGCCAAGGTCCACTTAATTTCTAACTATGCCGACAAACACATGAAGAAAAAAATGGCTAACAATTAATCTAATATTAATCACATGGAAACCAGAAATGCAAAAGAATAAGATGCAAAAGAAAAAGGTGCAAAAGGATAAGGTACAAAAGGATTAGGGTTTCAAAGAGGTAAGGGAGACCCTCCTGCAGAGCCACAAGCTTCAGAGTGGACCCCCTTTCCAAACTCAGCCCCAAACATGATGAACGAGTTAGATCTAAAGAATTAAGAAACACTTATTCATAACAGTACCTAATCAACGCAAGAATAGCAGTACTTAATTGAATAATCTAATACTTACCAAAAAACCCCAAAACAATACGATTTTCTATAAACATGACAACTTAACTATGAATCTTCATTATGAAGCTAAAATGGTAATATTCATGCTGACATACAGCCACAAAGATGTACAGAGGTATATACCTGTGAAAAAGTCCCCTTGAGTTCAGTGAAATACTTAAATCAGAATGCCTTTGCATCTTCTCAATAGGCAAGGATTGAACCTTGAGAAGCTGGCACATTGGTCCAGGCTCTGTCATCAGCCTTCAGTGATGGTCCTTTGAGTTTCACAAAACTGATGAGCAATGAGAGGTGTTTCCGTCAGAACAGTTCTCTGTGGCTCAGGAAAGTTTGAAGGGTCTCATTTAGAACTGCTGTTCATAGGGATGCAAGATGTTTGACTTTAGTTCGCAGTAAACTCCCACCTTGGGCATACTTCGGGTCAGTAGTTACTGGAATTTTCCTTGAAAAATCCAATTATGATTTTATCATGCAACATCAAGAAGTCTACCTATTACATTTTGGTTTAATGAGGTCAATGATAACATCCTAGTCTTTCCTCCTATGGTCTAAAAAATATGATAAAATTGGTTTGACAATGAATCTCTGGGATGACAAGTATGTTTCACACTTACCTACTTCAACAAGATCAAGAAGGAACCTGCAAATAACTGCTTTCGAAAATCTATTATCAAATTGGCATGGCAAAATTGAGGAATGTGTTAAAAATAATTTTCATTTCTCACTATCGTGTTTCCAGTATTTGTTCAAAACAAAAAAAAAAAAAGGCAAAATCCCAGAAAAAACTTAACAAGGCACTCTTTTTAGCATTGTTCCCCCTTATATTAACAGATGTCTTGCTTATACTCCTCAGACTTATCCGTTTCAATTGACTTTAATCTAAATTTTAAATTCAGACAGGAAAAAACTATCCACTTCAGAATTTTCCACAGTAAGTACAGGGGTTTTCTAACATGAACTTAAACTGTAAAAGAATAGCTTTGATTCTTGTCTTAGCATATTCAATTCTAAACAGAAACAAGAGAAAAAAAAATCAAAACTAAAGAAAACAAACATTAGACAAGAGAAGGTGGAAAAAAAAAAAGAACGGAAATGTTATGTTCTGCTGTGCAGTATTTGTGAGATTCCATCAGTGCTAAAGGAAGGCAGCATATGCACCTGCCATTGAAATGTTGATACCAATATTTCCATTTTACTGTTCCAGCATTCTCACTTTTTTGTCTCTTTGTGCTAACAAGAAAAATGTAAAGTAAAATGCAAACAGATACGGCTCTGATTATGCGTGGAAACAAATCTGGTAAAAAAATGGCAGCACTATTTTTTACCAGCAACTAATCAGGGAAAAGTCTTCCACAGTCAAAAAAGTAAAGGGTAAAAGAAGAAATTGAGAATATTTTGTGTAGTATTAGGACAGGAACCTCTACTCCCTCAACAACCAAAAAGCTTTTGTTCTGATGAAATTTTTAGCTCTTCTTACAGATATACTGGCATTGAGAAGAAAAGGGATAAGGGAGTTTGTGCTTCAAATTCAAACTTATTCCCCAGTGTGCAAAAGAGCCTGTATAGTCCATTAAAGTAATTTACAACAATTCTTTCTACTATGAAGTAAACCCAGACTGCCACTAGTAAATGCCAGCGTTGGAGTTACTACCCATGTCAAGTGACACACCACTGACCACTGAAGAGATGTAGTAACTATTTTATTTTACTTTTAATAACAAGTGACTAGAAGAAAAAATGAGTCCTTTTTAAAGGTAATTTATAGTAACAAGAAATCAGTAATTCAAAGTCTAGGAAAAGGTATCTTGTAGAGATCCAGATCCAAGTGAATAGACAAAAACAGAGGAGTTTTTGGTTAATTAGGATAAAGATAGAAAGAATATAGAACCAAAGGAGTAAAAGGAAATAATTTATATTTCTTTTTTCATAGGAATCCACATTGAAGTCAAACTTGCAGCAAAATAAAAGGGAACAGTCTAATTGAAGACCTAAGGTAATTAGATTGTAAAAGATATTACACTAAATAAATGGTTTATTTTAACAGATAAGGAAAGAGCCAATCTAGAATGTGCAAAGAATCCTATCATCATTTTTTCTTTCTCCAATATCAAATGTATTTTTATACATTTACATTTCAGGTCCATCTAGCAAGACACAAGCAAAAAATGGCAGAATATCTAATATAATTTCCACTTGGATAGATAGGTGGAACAGTTAGTTAACAAAGTTTAGCCACTGTCCCCCTTCAACTTCTCTTTGATCTTGAGATTTTACTGTGGGTACTTAAAATCTAAGGAGACTTATCTACATGACACTTGTCCAGAGTTCCATACTGGCGGCATAGTCCATGGATCCTGCCAGGAAGTGGCTCTTACCATTTGTCCTCATCCATCCATCTCTTGTTCCTAAGGCATCATGGGCTCGTTTACTGAGTTGAAAGGAAGATAAAGTAATTTGCACTTCCTTCAGTGACTATAGAAGACCCATAAAGGTTATCAAAGATTCCTTGTAGAGACTCCAGGTTTAAACCACTGACTGGCATCTGCATGAGGGCTCATGGAGCAAAAGATAGCAATCACAAACTAGGGAAGGCACATAACAGTTGCTAACATAGTTTTGGGCTGCTCTACCCAGCATAAAATAGGACATTCCAAACCATTTAAGAAACGGTAAGAAAAAACCCCAAAAGGCAAAAAGCTGCTAATATCTCAAGTCTGTAACAGAATAATTTTAAGAATAAAGGAAAAGATTTTTATATCTCAGATTCTTTATTTCTTAGGAACATTTAATGAATACAAATGAATTTAAAATGCATCTTTAAAAATTATTGTGCTAATGATAATCATTTTATTCACAAACCTATGATTGCATAGAAGCAGGAAGTAAACAGAGTTACTTCCCACTTAGAAATTAAAAACAAACCCCCAAACCCACTTTGATTCTCCTTTTGTGTGCTTATAGTTGATTTTCATCTTCCTTCCCCCCTCACTTTGTCTTTTATAACAAAATATTAAGAGGAAATCATATAGTCATCTATATGTCCCACTCAGATTCTTTGACAGTGAACTTATTTTAAAAAGTCAGTTGTGCATCCTTATCTTTGAAATACAGACAATTATTGGTCCAAAAACATACAAGCGATTATTTGTAAAGCACCAGTACCATGTCTAATATTTCTCTAAGCTATTTCTGAATTGCTCACTATTTCTTCTTCAATAAAAGCAAGAGCATGAAGATTAATGAGCCATTGACACCTGAATAATAGAGCCTGGTGGGACAAAATCAATGGTAGCTTAATCCGTCTTGGTTCCTTGCTGCCTAAAGCAGCCCAAGACCAGCCTTGGAGCAGCTGCAGAGCTTTGCTGCTTTTGAACTGAGCAAAGTAATATTCTTCACCTAAGATGAGGTTTACAGAATTCAAATTTCCATGTAGTAGACAGGGTTGCTACTTTTTCTATACTTTAATGTAAAAAAAAAAAAAAAATCAATTTATGATTTCAGTTAGTCCCCAAGCAACTTGATTCAAAATAACGAACATATAATTCTGCAGATCTGTACTCAGAAATTCAGAACACATATATATAACTAGCATAAGGAAGAATCAGATGGTACAAAACCTTTGTAGTATGAAAGAAGAGTTGTAGTTTTCAAAATAAGATGAAACTTTTTTTTTAATTAAAAAAAGGAATATCAGCATAATTTTGTGAAGTGGTTCATGTGCTGTTTTTCCTGTGCAGAAACGATATTTTTGAAAGCGAAGTCTTCCATTACTTAATGCATAATGTGTGTGTTAAACGTGTGTCTTTTTTTCTTTTTTTTTTTTTTCCTTTGTCCTTTAATATTAGGAAAGTTTTAACCAGTTGTACTCGAATTTTTACCAGTTGTTCCACCTATTTAGTATAGGCCAGAGTAGTGCAAGTGTCTAAAAATCACGGCAAATTGATGGAGAAATATTACTGGGATTTTAGCAAAGGAATAAAGTCCTGAATTTATTCTTCTTAGAGGATCTTTGCTTAAAAAATGTTCTAAAATGTTCACAGTTTGATAAGATATTATCTTATTATCTTAACTTACCTTGAAAGAAGAAATCATATACAAATCTGTATCTTTCCATTTATTTCAAATGCTGAATAAACCATAAGGAGATCATGACTACGTGCTCTGGGATCAATTCCAAGTCTCTCTTTGGTGAATCCATAGTTTGTTGGTTTTGTTTTCTTTTTTTTGTTGTTTTTTTTTTATTTTTTTTTTTTTATTTTTGCAAGAAAAATTACTTAGTATACAATTTAAAAAAGAAATCATCGTCACTGGAGTATTTTCCATTTTCATTGTATGGGGGCTCTAGGTCTCTTGTCCTAGTTAGATTAACCCAGGTATTCACATAGTAAAGCCATCAGTTGTGCTGTACAAAAGTACTTTGCAAACCTCCCTTAATTGCTTTTGTAAATGTCACATCTTTCTGCAGAGTATCTTGTTACCTAAAGCAAATGTTGCATTTTGATCAGTCATGCTTTACTCGTTGTAAATTACAGTGAGCTTATGGCTGTTAGAATGTGAAAATATTTTTGTCCCGAGTTCTTGTTGAGTGCTGTTGAGAAAAGCAGAAATACATCCTTTGTTCGTTAAACCAACTGGGAGGCTGGTGATTGCTTACAGAAATATTTCAATACCGTTATTGTGTTTTGAACCTCTATCCACTAAAAGCCTGTAAAATAGCAATTAAGACACACTAGCATCTGAAAAGTAATCTCTCCTCCTTACCCCTGGCATTTCAGTTCAGAAAGGGCACAGCATCTTTTCAGTTTCAGTTCACGCAGCAGCATCTGGAAGATATTTATTCATTTGGAGTGTCTGATATATCAAGAGGTCATCTTTTTGCCTAACAAATCACAATTATTAATAAGTCAGGACAATTTTTCTGTCTTGATTATGTTTTTGGTTGGTTCTTTACTTACCTGCTTCTTCACTTATCAAAGCTAGCAGTGAATGAGTTTCATACTGTCTACTGAAATTTCATACTGGCTAGTGAAACACAGCCAGGAGACAGTGTTCTCAATCAAATCATAAGTGTAGAACCTATGGAAAAGCTCTTACAAGTTCCCAGCTTGTGTCCTGGACTGTGGCTGTAGGGAGCATCTATGGCAGACATCTGTCTCTCTTAGGCACTGATGGAAAGGGGAAAGGAACTGTCACAAGAAGAGGGTTTTGAACAATCCTTTGTGTATTCTAGTATTGAGACAGTGAGATTTGTCACTGTTCATTGAAGTGTCACTGCTTATTGAAGTTTCACTGCTCATTTAGTTAATTTGTGCTTTCCTCCAATTTAATCAAAATTCCTTTTAAAGGCAGAGTAGATCTTGAAATTGCCTCTTCTGATTCACACATTTTCTTCTAAGTATCTATGAATTATACTTTGTTATATAGTCTCTCTAAGTCATGTTATTTTAAAGCAGTAGTAATCTTTTGGTATTTCAGCAGATTCAACATTTGTAATTTTTCAGTTCCTATATTCGCATAGAGTCAAAATCATACAGTACTACTTGAAATTGTTAATTACTAATTTGTTTGTGATGCTTCTAAGCATCACTGAAATTGCAGTTAAAATGAGAACCATTGGGCTAGTGAGTTCACTTTCACAGAAGAAACAAAAATTACCAATATTATCAGAGATTCTGTGTTACCTCCAATTGCCTCCAGAAAATATAAGAATGTGGAAGTTTGGGTTGGCTCCCTGCCAAACCCAGCTGTTGGCCACAGAGATTCCCCCCTCCCGAAAGAGAAAAAAAAAAAGTACCAAAAGAAAATTGTAGTAAAAAATTATATTCACATATATTGCAGTTATGTACAATTAAACACTATGAATATACAGAACAAGAATCCCAAACAACCCCAAAAGGGTAAAGGGGGGAAAGAGAAAGGGAAGAGGGACAAAAATGGGTAAAACCAAAACAAAACAGATACACACACTTGAAAACTCAGGGAAAAAAGCTCAATAAAGTAACTAACACAGCAAATTCTCACCAAATTCCCTCAAGGAAACAGTTCCTCCACCTCCATGTGGCTTTTGGACAACGGCTCTCAGATTATGCCTCATATGGATAAGAGCTAAGCTGACACACTGAGACTTGCTGCCCTCCAAGCACAGGAAAGGGAGAGAGGAAACTTTCCTCTTTGTCTTTATATACCCTTGATTACCTGAAGGAATGGTGTGGAATACTTCCTTAGTTATAACCCTGTTACAGGGAAGGCCTAAACCAAAACCAAGAAAACTAAACCACCACACAAGAAATAGAATTTGGAAGATGAAAAAGTAAAAGCAAACTTAAATATGGGAAAGGGTAATTCAGTAGTTTCTATAGATTCAAAAATTGAAGACATTTTTCTGTGTGTCAGTTGTAAAGTCTGTTTCAAAATGCTTTATTTTATTATGTTTAGTTTTTTGCTATTACCTACATTTAAAAATGAAAAGACAGTCAATGTCCTGAAAATATTCAAGCAAGAACTTTCAAACTTTTCAAGATATTTTTGGAGTAAGTTTTTTCAAAAGGAAAACTTCACCAAACTAAACTCATGTATTATTTTTGTTCCAGTGAGCCTAAATATTTTAGTTGCTGAGCTTACTTCATGTTTGTCATATCCCACTGTACTAAAAAAAAAAAAAATCAATTAATTATGCTAGCTGTACTTTGTTGTTTTAATACCCTGAAAAGTGAACGCTTAAACTTGAAACATAATGCAAAATTTTGAAAAATAACCTATCATATTATACTATATTACTCTATGTCCTGCTACCAATAGAAAAATTTACTACCATTTTCATACCAAATATATATATTGCAAGATACATTTCTATTTAGTCTACCAAACTTTTCTGTGTGAAATGTATGCCAATGCTTGTCTTTCTATCAATTTATATACATTTTATTTTCATGTTTAGCACATTTTACATGCATTTGTCATACTCTAACATTCTACCTACATAAAATGTGTTGTGATTTCATAGTTTTAGATGACTGATATTAAAGCTTTTCTGAAGGAATTTATGTTGCTTAAGTCAACCATGCAATATTTTTGCATGTTACTTCTGGAAGTTCGATGATACAGCATTTTTACCACTGTGACTTTTTCAGTAATAGTTTGTAAATTTTCATATATATCTTGTTTTATATGCTTTTCAATAATAGTTTAAAATGCAAACGTTCTATTATATAGATATAAGAGTTATTAGAGGCAAGTTTCTTTGCTTTACCCACACTATTTTCTTATTTTGATTTTTACGGCAGGTTATGTTTCTGTTCAATCAGTATTTTTTTCCTCACTGTCTCATGGCTTATACAGGTATCTCATTTTATTAGAGTGGCTTTCAGGTTATTGGTTTAAAACACTTGTGGGATTTGTTCATAAATGTCTGTCCTTTCTGGAGTTTCTTGCACTTCCTTCTTTATTGCAATTCTGTCTGTGTCTCCAAACCATGTGTTCTGAGACTCTTCTTCAATTTTTTATTTATTTTTTTTTAAGGTAAATTGCATTACTGTTCTCTTTCATTCATTCATTTATTTATTTATTTCAATTTTTTATTTTTATTTTTTGTTTTCTCTAGAAATTCACTTCAATGACAAATTGTCACAGACCTGAAAGGAAAACAAACGAGTACTTGTGCAATATTTTAAGAAGGTTTGTAGTGATATCCAGGGGAAAGATAGCAGCCCCCCACAAAAGTTTTACTCATCTCCTTTAATAATTGGTTTTAGTTCAGGTGTAATTTTTATGTATCCTGAAGAACCTTTTAAAATCAATTACACAACTCCTGAACAGTTCCTTTCATTCACCTCAGTATAAAATTCAGTCAAATGCTTGAGGATGCTCTACAGTGTTAGCAATATTTTATAACAGGTAATAGTTTTATATCTCAGGTTTGGATCTTCTATTTAAAGATAAGTGAATTCTGAGTAGCTAAACATAATGAAAAGGATGATGAAATGGCAACTTTATTCTCTGTAACAGCAATATTCTACCTACAGCACACATAGCTGAATTTATGGCATGGGGCAATAATGGCTGTGGTTCATAGATTATTAGTGGGGATGTAGCACCTCGTGTACAGTATGAGTTACTGGCTCAATACAATCACCACAAGTCAATATGTTTTCTTTTGTGAATATATGTTTTTTGAAAATACAATTCAGACCAGGATTCCCCTAATGTTTGAAACTATGATTGAAGGCAGGACAGCTAAAAGGAATATAGGTTCCTTAATACATGGACAGAATTTTGCAGACAATGATGACTGTAGCATTCTAGCCCTGGGAGCTTTGGGCTCATGGTTCAGCCAGGAGTTATATATATATATATATATATATATCTTTAATACCTCGAGATAACATCAAGAGAACAAGCCACAGACTTGTTCCCAAGGGGTTTCTTTATTAATTTAGGGGAGAAAATAAGAGAATCTGGCAAAGGTTCAAAAGGGCACTACACAAGCTAGACAAAATGTTCCACTACAATACCAACCCAGCACAACACTAAAGTCAAAATCCAAATCCTTCAGCTCCAAGTCACCCAAAGCATCGAGAAAAGAGCAAAGAAAGAGAATCAGAGAGAGCAAGAAGAAAGAAGCAGAAACAGGGAGAGACAGATCAAATGGCTACCACTGGAACCTTGTGGATGGCCAGCTCTCACAGGTCCCGATGGCAGGGCTGTGACACGTGGCACCCCTGTCCCTCTGGTTCTATCTGCTTTGTTCTCTATGGCCAAACCCCCCAGGTGGGTCCTCTGACCCCCCGGCCATTCTGGGGCCCCAGGCCAGAGTGAGGGGCCGTGTTCTTACTGTCTCTGCCAATCCCAGCTGGGTCAGGGTCTCCAGGAGCTGTGGGGGGTTATAGTTTTCCCAGGCTATTTGTGACTGGCAGCTGCTCCAGAGTTTCCCTGTGTGGACTCCAGGGGCTGCCATGAGTGATACGATGCCACCCCACCTCCATGAAGTTTGATCCCTTCTCCCTCCACACACACCCCCACACACCCTGCACAAGGTGGTTCTGACCCAAAATTACTGATCTGGTGTCTAACAATGACTTAAGTAAGCCAAAAATTAACTAGTTCTTTGGACAGAGGCAACAAAGAGAAGGGATAAACAGTATCTTGTGGCAGGGGACCTGCAGTATCAGAAATGGAAGAATTCATGCCAGAATGTGTTGGGGAAGAAAAAACAATTATTAACAGAAGGAGACCTGAAGAGATTGTCCAGCAATCCCTGGGCAGCAGATACTGAAAGGGTTTCCTCCCTTTGATAAGACAGGAGCCTGCCAGGAGAGGATGCCTTGAAGACC
>JAWWEE010000074.1:70424520-70460616 GCA_035221455.1 Xenops minutus
GATAGCTCACAACTTGATGGTCTTCCTCTTCATCTCCAGGTCTCAACAAACTGTTCCATGCTGTTTTTTCCATTCTTTATAAGACTGTTCTCCTTGACAAGGTGTTTGGCTGAAGGTTGGACTCAATGATCTTAGAGGTCTTTTCTGACATAAATGATTCTGTGATTCTAGTAATTTTATCTATTTTTTTGTGTTATAGCTCAGGCTTTTCCCTTCCATGTTTATACTATCTCTCTATAATTTCTCAGAGATCTTTTCTTTTTCTGGGCCTCCACTGACATTTTCTTTCTTTAGACAAGTATACTGCAAGTAACATATTATTATATATTATATTAATATATAATATTATATATTAATAATTTTAATTATTATTCTTATTACTGATTGGTCTGAACACCCAGAAATCTTCAAATACTGGCAATTGACTGTTGCCTACAGAAGTCACTGAGAAAAGTTCAGCATTTTGGGTGGCTCACTTTCTCCAAGACTAAGAAACAGCTAAACCTGTGTCTGAAGAACAGAAGTACAAAAAGTGTAATTTTGTTATTCAGCTTCTGTCAGAATCCTTTGTATAGACTTCTCATCAGAGACTTCCCGTAGATACAGGGATCTCTGTGGCAAAGCAAAAATTTAAATTAATATCTCAAAAATATCTCATAACTTTATGATCACTCCTCCTAATCTCTAAGTAGCCAAGATTCTAGAGTTTACTACATTATGAATATCCAGGACTGTGTGAGACTTACTATGCCTGACTGTATTTAATTGACACTTGGGAGCTACTGCAGACTACAGTAATTTTTTCGTGCCAGAACAATTTCCTTATACGTAATATGTAAAGTTCAGCCAGTTATTCTTTATAATTTATAAAATTTTCAAGGTCTTATGAATAATTAGAGACCTCATATGATGGAAACTTTACTTGTACACTCTAAAAGACAGATATAGGAGAAATGTCCTATTATATAAAGTGAAAATTCAAACTGTTGAAAAACCACTGTGCTATTATCTCCACTTTAAACAGGCAAATGTGGAGCAAAAATAGTTTAGGAAACTTATTTTTTTAAGAACCTGGTTGTCCAGCTGGGAGCAGTGTTCTTTGGGAATGCTTTAGTTCAAGAAGAAACCTTCAGATATAGAAGCAAAATTATGCAGTGGTACCCACATGTAAAATACTTAACTCAAAATAGACACCTGATCCAAGTGCATCATTCTTTAACAGTCAGTATACAGAAAAAAAAAAAGAGGCAGTAAATTATCAGGTCACTTTTTAAGTGGCTAAATAATATCTGGGGGCAGGGACAGGATACGGTGTCTGAGTTTATTTTTGTTAACACACAGAAGCTGCCTGATTTCTTATTGTTGCTTTTAGGGTGCGATTAGCTACACATTCAGACAGATGAACCCCATTGTATTTATTCAGTTTAGTCAATACAGGCAAGAGTGCCAAGAGCTATCCATTAATCTTAAAGTAGCCACCTACATTGGTTCACGTGAGTACTTTTCTATAGTCTGTTGACTATATTGACTAGATGTCCACTGACTATACTGGATCTTAGACACCAAGTTAAGAAGCTGACACCTACATGTAAGGCAGATAAACTTCAGAGTTAATCCGGAGCTGAGTCTAATCTTTAACAACTGAATATTTTTTAAAATTTAAGAAAAAGTAACTTGCGTAACTGAATACAAGAACACAAGAAATGGGATAAGAATGGACTATTGGACCATCACATTTACTAAAGATATTTAGGCAAGACTGATAGGTGAACACCTGTGTTTCACACACTCTGGTTTCTCAACGAGAATGTAATAAATGTTTCACAGCACCTCACCAGAAATTTCAGAGAAAAAAAATACACATTGTAACATATCAAAGTTGGGAATAGGATCCAGATCTTAAATTCAAAAACATTTGCTTAATAAGAATAGCTTTTCTTTTTCCCTTGGGGAAATTAGAACATATTTTGCAGCTTAGTATACAACTAATGAAAAATCTGAAAGCTTCCAACACAAGATAATTTGTTTGAAATAGATTATGAGGTCTAGACATTGCCAGACTACACAGTAAAAAATCAGTCTGCTGCGCATAACAGGTTTGTGCTTGTGCTAGAACTAAGGCAGCTGAATGGCTCACTGCTTGCATTTGAAGAAAGCTTATCAAGTTGGCAGTACAGATCTGAACATTAAAAAAAAACCCTGCTGACTCACTTTGCCATATTCTACTTACGTGCAGATAAGACTTTGCCACTGTCCTGTCATTTTAAAATATTATATTGCCATTTCCTAGATCACTGGTAGATTGTTATTTATGTAAGAGTATTGTGCCAATCTTCTTTTATTATGCTGGACTGCATAATTTTTCCATCTTCATTTCCTTCCCTCAGTCTAAAGGTAACTCTCCAGATGGTAGGAAAAATAAGCCCAAGACTTTACATCTAATAGAAACATGTACTAAGGAATGGCAAAGGGCTGTTTTGCAGCCAACTTGAAGGTGGAATCTTTATGAAAAATTGTGTTCAAAGCTAACAAAACTTTTTTACTCTCTGTAACGTACACAATATTAATGGAATAGAAAGAATTATAAAAAAAAATGTAGTTGAGAGCAATTAACTTATGTCTAAGAAAGCACTTTCATTGCTCTTAATGTTGTCATAACGTAAACCTTAGTAATGTTCCATGTGGTTTTAAACCAATCATTAGAAGGTGGCTTATTTAGTCTACATTTATAGAAATATTTTTATTATCCTTTATACTGTTATCCTATGCAGTATTACAGAATTTTAAGAGGTTTCTACTCTCCTCTACCATGGAAAGACTCTTCTCTCTCTCAAAAAAAGGAAAATACTAAATTTTCAGTTTTTGAATGTTCAGATACACTGATCAGGACCTCTGTTACTTGGAAGACAAGTAACCAGTCACTATCTGAAATTGTTCTTTGCCATAAAGTCTAGCAGAGTAAGATATTGTCAAGAATACTGACTAATCTTTGCTTGAAAAGCAGAAAAAAGTAAGTTCCCTCTTTTTATTATAGTCTTCAAATTCAGAAGACATAATGGTTTTCTAGCTATGGTGCTACATGGTTGATGCTTTTAACTGAAAATTGCTTGTTCTCATTGAAAAGTTTAATTTTCTCTTGGTTGCACTTTCTCTCACATTTACCTTGCTCATGGATATTTTTCTAGAAGCCCATTCTTCTATACTACTTTTTAACTCCATGACAGGTTTTCCTCTCAGCTGTAATAATTATTTATTTCGCACCTTCTTCAATTTGAAGTCAAGGTAAACAGTCTAATAAGCTGCACCTAACTTACCAGTTAATGTAGTCTAATTTATGGTCAGCAAAACTGGTTGGAGTAATGATATCAAAATCATGATTCTGATAGATTTTTTTTGGTTCTGGCAAAAATTTAATCTGGAATCGCAAGTGGGGAAAAAACACATTGGCTAATAACCATTGAACATGCAGGGCTTTGGGGTTATTGGTGTGTGCAGTTTTTTAAAGCATTGTTTTGGCATTTGCTATCTCTTGCTCATTTCCATACTCTTTCAAACACCTCAACTTGTTTTTTCAAATCATGTCATCCTGCTTTCTCTTGTTGCTTGCTATTTTCCTTCTTTACCCTGTATCTGGCAATAACTTGTAGTTTCAAACATATTTTGCAAATGTATTTTTGGTTCATTGACATAATGAGGTAGGAGGTAGGGTGCAAGGAGTGGTGAAAATGGTACAGGAAAGACAATGTCAATACTGTTTATCAGTATACTATCTATATTTTGTGCTTGATTTCTTTTCCTTTTGGTTCAAGAATCTGCAGATATTTTATCATGCCTGTATCTTCACACAGACTTACAACCTAGAGAGGACTAGTGAAGGAAATTGAGATCCACTGCTGGACTAATTTTTCTTTCCTTTAAGAAAACCTGATTTGTATATTATAGCAAACAAGGTCTGCTTTGAAATTCAGGTCCAGAGGGAAGTTAGTCAGCTCTGCCAGATCTGTTGGATTTACTTGATTTTGGAGTGAAAGGATATTTTAGTGTTGGGGTTTTGTGTGTGTGTGTATGTTTTTGTTGTTATTGTTTTTTTTTTATATATTGAGGCAGGGAAGGCAAGTCTCTCTCCTTTAGTGTTGATAAGTCATTCTTGAAAAAGAAAAAGGAGATGAATCTTTAAAATAATATAGATTAAATCTCTATCCAAAAAGTTCCTGTCTTTGAAATATTGCTCAAATTAGATTTTAAGAGGAAAAAAAACCCCTTATCCATAGTTGTGGGAATAGACCCACAATATCATAAGTGGAACAGATCACGCAAGCAATGGGTCTCTGGTGAAGATGAAGAAGTCAACAAAAGTGCCTTTTAAACCTAAGGGTTTTTTACTGTATTGTAAACTGGAGTTTTGTATCTTCCCCAGACCCCTGGAAGTAAACCCCTTACCTTCCTAATTAGTATGCAAGCCTTGCCCAGGCCAGGTAAATCCTTCCCTGATTGGTCTATTGTCAACCCTTCCCCTTGAATCCCATTGGCTGTGAAGCCTATAAAAGACCTATCCAGGTGAATAAAGCTCTCTCTGCTTTCCTGCCCTTGGTGTGTGGGCGTGTGTCTCTGGGACGTCTGGGGACCACATGGGCCGAACACGTGGCCCGGGAGGGGACCGGGAAAGGGGTAGCAAACCCACATCAGCCGTCGCACAGTTTCCTTTTTTCTTTTACAGAGGTGTTTCCCCTTTACACTAAATTTGATTATCTCAGATAACTTCTATAGTCACAATTTTCAAGATGTAGCTTTGAAACTACACTTGATTTCACTGAAGAATTTAAAAATCCCAATGATGTGGCTAATATGATGGTAAACTGACATGCTAGCTATTGTCATAAAGTTACATCATACAAAGAAAAAGGTGATGCAAATGTTTACTTTGACTCTAAATGCCTACCCTTTTCTTCCTTCTCTGGTCACCACAACTAACTGCTAGTAGGAGTCGTTATAATTCTGTGGTTCCTCTGCACTAGGGATGCAGGACTGGACCCTCATATGCAAACCATACTATCTTTACCCAAGCATGGAGTTACTGACTAGTCCCTCTGCTGCTATTCTAATACATTTTTATGTAGATCAATATTAGCTCATGTTTGTCTACTTGTATTTTGATTATAATTCACAGTAATGATGTATTTAAGTACCTCGTCCATCTGGCAGAATATTAATGTGGAGTCTGTATATAGGGATATACCTATAAAAGGATAAGCAGCAACTGTTTGTTTTCTCCAAAATCTGCAGGAAGAGTAGGACAACCCTTCCCCTCTACACAGTCACACCCACCCACCCACCCACACACCCACCCACACACATACATATACTTGTGAGTATCATTCTGCTTCATGAATTAAATATTATTTGCCTAAATGAATTGAACACTTGAAAAAAATAAAAGCTGAATACCTTTATTTGGGGAGATTAAGAACTGGAAGGAATATTGCAGTTTAGGATTGCCCATTTATTATTTCCTTTACTTGCTGTATTTATTCAGTGACTCATTTTAAGTCTGTGTAAAGTGCATAGTAATCTAGATGTGAGCAGCATAGAATCTACTTATTTTCCTTTCTCAACACCAGAACAAGTACAGCATGGCAAGAAATCACAAAGCAATTTCAAGTCCCCAAACATGGCACTTATTTATTTATCTTATTAAGATTAGTGTAGTATAAAATGGGAAAAAATAAACTAACCTCACTTGGAAAAGCAACCTCACAGAAAATACAAGTTTCTGCACAGCTTAGATGTTAATATAGTCTTTAAAGATAAAAGGGATAAACCATGAGCTAAGTGATATTATGTGTTCCTGTGCTGCTTTTTTTTTTTTTTTTTATGTGAATGATTGCAGGTTTTCCTATATCTAAATGCTTTGTCATCGAGTCAGAAGACATAAATATTATCTATATGAATATATACATTAGACTACTAGACTACTTTCAGGACTGAGAAAAAATGTTACAAATAAAAATTATGTTTTCAGATTACTTATAAGCATATGTTGAAAAAATATCACTGAAAGATTTCAGCTTTCTTATGAGCACTGTTTCTGGACTTTACTTGACATTACAGAATTACAGAAAGACTGAATAATTCAATCTGAAAGTGACTTCAGGAGGTCTCTTGCCCAACCTCCTGCTCAAAGCAAGGTCAGTTGTGAGATCACCAGCTTGCTCAGGACTTAATCCATATGCTCATATACTGATAACTTCCCCTTTCCTGCACAATGGGTGTGAGGCCTGCAGGCCCTTAATTCTTTCAGCCCATAACCCACATTTCAATTAAAACAATTTAAAATTAAAATTATTATTTCACTGAGATAGAGGGTCACTTTTACAGTTCCTAATCTTGCATGACCTAAGCGCAGTAACCTTGATTTACAATGCCATAAGCTGATATTTAAGCAGGCAGTGTTCATTCATTAAACACTCATTTTAAATTCCTCTGTAATAAGCAATTAGCTTGCCAAAGTCTTATACAATGTCATATATTTAGGCCACTGACATACAAAATTTCCTTGTAGCACAGAAAAAAAAAAAATGTATGACACTGAGAGTACAAGTTTCTCATAAGATTGGCCTTTGCAGCAATATAAAAAGCTTAACCCCTGTGAGCCATACTAAGGATCAAGTAATGTTCCCTTTGTATGGGGCTTTTATTAATGTCTTATGACTGCGTAGTGAGCAGTAATGAACTGCAAGTACTGGAGCAGAACACCAAGAAAAACACAGGAATTTTTCTGTTTCTATGCCTTTGAATGCTTTAACATAGCTTCAGGGTCAGAGTTCTGGCTTGCAATTGGAAAAAAAAAGATGTTTTTCATGAGGACTTTTGACAACTGAGATTTTAACCTATGTGTGTGAGCACAATTCTGTCTTACCCACACATTATCAGCATATAGGTTGTATTTGTCTTGGCACAAAACGGCATGAACAATGCAATTCAACTGGCAACAGCAATCCTTGAAATTGTAACATGAGATGAGCTCAGCTGAGGCCAGAGAGGAGCAAATTTCCATCTAATCCTTAAAATAGCCTGACCTCAAGTCAAACAAGAGTGATGATTAGGTTTACTGCATGCCATACAGAAATTCACAGCCTTCCAGGAATATACTGTCTGCTACTGTGCTGAGTCTTGAACAATCTTTACTACAGAGACAAAAAGAGAAACAGATTTCAGGGATGAACTAAAGCACTAGCTCTTTTAATTCCTCTCTATATTTCTATTTTACTATCTCCCAAGAAAAAAACAGTGGCTTTCAGCCTAGCTGTGTAACTCATACCAGCACAGGGACTCACATCACCAGGGAGTGATGCATTTATCACTTCCAGGCTTTTTAAGAAACACGATGAATGGGAATTGCCAAAGGAGACATGCAATTGGACAGTCTGTGAGAGACTTTCATGTAAATTCCTCTGGTTAACAAAAATGAGGATTTTATGAAGGAACATTAAAAACAGTTTGTCAGTCTTTAAACCAGACATACATACCCTACGAGACTGTCACAAAAACCTAGGGTCTAGTGTACATAGAGTTGCCATGAGGAGGAAGTTTTCTTCAGCAGAACTGAATCACTAGCCTGTAATCCTTTTTCCTTTACAATGAAAACAAATCTGGTGTTTTGTGACCTTTCTGATTTTGCAGATTAAAGCACAGATTAACACACCATTTCCATATTTTCTTTCTAATCCTGTAGTCATGACAGAAGGTCATTGTTTATAATTCCAAAACCTTCCTCATCTCAAGTACTCGCCAGCTCACCTCATAGGAAACTGGTTTAAAATAAAAAAGAAATGATAGTTTTTCCTGGGAGTAAAAATTTAAATAATTAGACTGGCAATTCATAGAAATTACTCTCATGAAATAAAATAAAAAGAGGGGAGAAAAAGAAAACAAACAAACAAAGAAACAAACAAAGAAAACAAAAACAAAACAAAAACCCCCAACCAACCAACCAAACAAAAAAACATGGCTTCACAGCTTTAGATTTACCAGCCAGTACAAAAGTGACAGCGTCTCCCTTGTATGTTCTTGTATGTCGCAACTCAAATACATAAGATTTTTCTCTTTTCCTACTTCTCACTGTGCATTACTGTAAGTTGTAGAAAACAGACTCCTCAGTAAATCCTGTATACACAAGACCCTAAAGCAATTCCACTCTAGCTAAATGTGAAAGGTGATATTTTCAAGTACTGGATAAACCACTCACACAAAAGAGCTCTACAGAACAATCTACAAGAAGAAATAAAGCAGTCAGGGTCAGAGTTTATATACTCCTTTTTTTGTCCCTTCTCACTGTAATGAGTGTGCAACAGTTCTAGCTCAGTTAACCTTGTCTTTTTTTAGCTAGACTTGATTTGATCCAAAAATACAGTGACTTTTCTTCATAGGCCCTGTGACCTAGCTGTGAGAAAGGAAAACGCAGAAGCCTGGTAGGACTATAGCATTTATGAAAGCACAAAGAAATAGCAGTATATGCCTGGGGACATCTGTGTAACAGTTCAGTGTGTGCGAGCCACCCATGACCTTGGGCTCCAATTCAAAACAGTTGTTACATGGACAGGTACGTCCTCCCAGGTGCTCTTCTACAGCCATCTTCCCTCCCGCCATGGCTGGGCTGCCATAGCAATTGTCTAATCCCTCCTGCTGTAGGGTCAGATATCTTACCCTGGAGATACTCCTGCTATAATCCCTACCTTTTCCTCATCCTGGTCTCACATGCGCCACCTCCTCCACACAACCTGACACTGACCTCTATTGTCCTCATTTGTGTCCTTTTTCACAGGAAAGTCCTGAAAAGGTAAAACATAAACTTCACACACAAACTCCTTTTTTATTTTTTTTTTCATATTCTGAAACCAAAAAAAGATGAAAATCTGTGCTTTTTCTAAACCTGTAGAGATATACAATGTATAGGTTGATTTTGGCCTTTACATAGTGCTCATCATTCCACCAAGCAGGTTTTAAATAATTTAATTGATATTCATAAAATACCCACTAAAGTAGACTTGTAATATATTATTTCATTGTATATTGCCTGCAATATCTTCTATCTTATCCAAGCAGATTAGTACTCTTGTATTTCAGCCAGAAGGTTTCCTAAAGAAACAGGCAAGGAACCAAATAACAGTAGTTTTTCATCAGTTAAGGGCCACACAACTACCTTAGCAACGTGATTAGTAAAAATCACACACAAACACATAAGCTAACAGCAGCTGTCAGAGCTTCAAAGTGACTGTAAAACTGGAAAAATACCTTTTGCTGCTACTGTGCTCATTATGGAGTTTCTAAATTTGGAACTAAGTTTGAATTAGCATTTGGAGAGAGTTTAACATATAACAAGTACTTGTTAATAATTTCATATGTTGGGGTTTCTGTGATCAAAGTATCTCCTTGCTTTACAGCTCATCACACTCAGGAATGGATACTGGTCTAATTCCACATTATATAGACTTTCAACTGCAAAGTGTGATAATTTATGAGTAAATTTCACTGTACTTCCAAGTAATTTTTCAGAAGCAGAGGATAAAAAACCCTAATTATTTCTGATTTTGTATGACACATGCTTTAAACTGAAAAGTATAAAAGTAGAAAGTACTCAAAATATAGGCAAACTTAAAGCAAGCTGTTTTCATGATTTATTCCCTTAAAAGAAGTTGACAATTACTGTGTAGCATTAGAAAGAGAAAATTATCAGAGTGACACTTCTGAAGCATGTGGTAAGCCTTTTGCTGTGATAAGAAAGTGACTAGGATAGGTCACTATTTCAGAGAAAAAAAAATATTTTGTACAGGTAATGTACAGTACTACTATTCAAATAACAATAAAATTTACTATCCTACTGTAGACAAGAAAATGGCTTACCCATACCATCCTATCTGAAAAACAAATAAAAACTCAGGTTACAGCACAATGTTGATAAATAAAAGCGCTATTACTATAACCAATGTACCCCAATGTTTATTCTGAAGTCATGAACTTTCTACCAATGTAAATGCACACTGGACACTTATGTGAAACTAGGAAGCCTCACAAATAGCAGCAGACTTTCTAGGATTCAGGAACTTTCCATATACTATACAAATGTCAAATTCTCCAGGCTAAAAAGAAACCCTCCACAAGCACACAGATAGAATTACTAATGTCTCTTTAATATGTTGAAAATTTGGTAAGCTTAACAAATTGATCTTTAGACTTAAAAATTTCCAATCATCAAATTCTTGTAGATAATAGCACTACTGAATAAAGTAACTGAATAATCCACCCCTTCATTAAAGTTTTGATTTTGTAAAGTACAATTTACATTGGAAGCATACAATTAAAATGTGTATTGAAGAAAAAAACAAACAAATCCCTATGAGACACTCAATGGATTTCTAACCTCTGTTTATGTGCAGTAATTTGTGTTATAGTTTTCTTTCATCAAAGATTCTCAGTATAAGGAAGATTCCTTTATTCTTGGAACAGAACTGTGTTTAACTATGGCATGACTCTTTGATAGCGTGCATGTTTCTTCATAAACTTGGTAAAAGCATACAATCAGAATATTGTATGCCCCAAATATGATAGGCATTGATTCAGTCACTGTACTATCCTAAAGAAAATATGAAGCAATTGATTTCTACACTATGTAAGAGTACATAATAAAGATAATTTTGACAGAGAAATGGCTCTGCATATTTAAGAAAAAAAAAAAGAAAAAAGGAAAAGAAAACTTGCTTAGATATTTTGGAGTAACACAAGAAGGCTCCTGTTAGCTGTCTGGTCACTTTCTTTAGAGGAGTCATTTTTACCTCATACTAAACAGCCAGTGAAAGATTGAAAAGTGGCCCGAAATAAAGTGATATTCCTTTCTTCCATTGTGTACTATCTATTAAATGGTTACTGAATATAAAATGGAACAGTATTCTCATTTTATATACCATTTGTTTGCTTTCAGGCACTCACAGCATTTAGCTACTCATGAATAAAAGTCAAGAGAAGTAAAATAATACTGTTTCATTTTCAAAACAATGCACTATCTTTTGCAATTTCTCCATTCCATTTCCCACTGGAAAAAACTCTTCTCATCGCTAGCAGATGGGAGAGACATGTATAAACTGTTCATAGTATTTGGTCTAACCTCCTGATTTTGAATATTTTCTTTGGAAGCTAATTATGCTCATTTACCAAGCTCTGGCGAAACTTGCCTCCTGACTCTTATATTCTGTAGGCTAATACCTATATTACAAGTGTATTTTGAGGGCATTCAAAAACTGTTGTAAATCCTCCTAGGTTCCTATCTTTTAATTTTTTTTTTTTTTTTTTTTTTTTTTTTTTTTTTTTTTTTTTTTTTAGATAAAGATAACCACTGATAAATATCACGAAGACAATTTTTATTAGCAAATATATCAGGACTCTATATGATCTTATCATAATAAAGAGATTAATCTCATAAGAGCTTCATTTTACAAGAAAACAAAATTGTTTTTGGAATTCTATACTGCCTCACAAAGCTGTTTGCAAGTGTCTGCTGAGTTATGAAGATGTGAAATATTTATCTTCTCTATTAGATAGATATTTTGAAATCTTCATTTCAAGAAAATTCAGGAAACCTTCAAATCTGAAACTCTATTCAATCATTTTAGTAATCACTCCGGAATCTCTCTTCAAAACAATATACAACTTTTTATGACCAGTATGCTTTGTTAAAGAGTTAACATTGCACATACGGAATTTTTTGTGAACATTTTAGAGAAAGACTGCTTTTTAAAATTCAAAAGAATTGACACCCATAATTTTCTTGCATATCAAGATCCAGGCATCCTTTCAAATTATGTTTTCTTGTGCAACAGACAGGAAGTTTTAGATAATGCAAATCTGAAACTTGTAACAATAATAAAGACAGTGAATAATAGCATAGTGGCGGATTTATTTGGGGATTCAGTAACACTACCATCTTATCCATCTTATTTAAATATGATATTTCCTAGTTTTTCCAAAATGCTTTGATATTGAAAGCCTCCTTTTTTCTTATTGTCAATGCTTTTCATGTAAACAAAATGAACTGATATATATGCCATCTGGATAATCAAACTATTAAATTTAGCAATCCTCTTCTATTAAACCATATTGAGTTTGGTTTTAAAATCCATGGTTTATTTGAAGAAAATTGTCAGCATCCTATTCATATCAGATTTGATGGTTTACTAATTTGCTATTCAGATTCATAGTGGTGCCTTTAATGTAACATTCAACAAGACCACAAGCTAATAAATATTACATAAATAAATTATTCTGATTTGCAGCACCTCTCGTTAAAGCAAATAGATAAGATGAGTGATAAGGGGAAGGACCTCAAAAGTAATTTCATCACAGCAAGTATGTAAAAAAATTGACTGCTTTATCTGGTCAATATCTCAACCTTTCAAAACTTTTAAGTTCACAGTAAGCAATTTAAGATTTTTTTTTTTGTGCTTATTTTGTGGGGTTTTTTTGGCATTTCAGCTATAAAGAAACTGATTATTTTTAAACAACAATGTGCATGTTTATATTTTTGCTTCCTCATCTGAATGCCAGTTAAAATTTCAAGTACAAAATAAACTGTAAGTGAAAATTTGAATAGTTAAGTCTTTACCTTAATGAAAGAGGAAAACCAGAGTGGTATTTGTTTTTGCATTTTATAAACTACAAATGTGTCTGGGAAAATGTTCATACCAGGCATTAACAAGGATGATTTAAATAAAATGCAGAAATGAGCATTTCTAATTGCAAAATTTTGCCAGTGGTCTTTCTAGTGATCAACAAGGCAATTTTAAATTTTGACATGAAATCCCTGTTGTAAATGTAAGCTGATGGTATCATTCTCACCTTTAACCTCTCTTTTAAATGCAAGTAGATGTTATCAGCTGTGTTTAGCAGATGCTGCTTAATGTTTATGGAAAGCTTTGTATTTTACATCCTGCTTGGCAATCGTTTAAGAAGGCCTGGCTTGGGAGCTGCAGATCACATCTTATGTGGCAATCTTGTGTTCTGCGTGTCCTGAACTGAACTTTGCTTGAAACTGAGGACACATCCCCAAACAACCTCCAGAGACCACTAAAGACCCCCAAAGAAGCCCCCATAGGTGCAGTAGGAAGTATTGCATACGGATGCACAAGCTGAATGACTACGTGTTAGACAGTAACCACATGTAGATAGGTGAGCTTATGTAAACTTTAGCATAAAAGTTATTTTTCTTTTTCCTACCTGGCATGTTTTATTTGTGGAAAACTTCCACCTTGCATCCTGTGCAGAATAAACAATGTCTCCTTTCTAAACGTGACTCTGTCCATGTCTAGAGAGTTACCAAAATTCAGCAACATTAGGTTAAGGCTATATTACAAGATACCATTAATTTTCCAGCAGGATCCACTCTCCCCCATTCTGCCACATGTCAAAGACTTACTTCACTTCCATGAAACTTCTCCTTTAATGAAAAGAAAAATGGAACAAAATTTCCTGTTCTGGAATTATTTTATTAGTTGAAGAATTTGCAATGTTCAATTACTGTAACAGGTAGAAGGGTAGTACTATTTCAACCTGTTTACTATCTCTTTCTCTAAGATGTGTTCAATTTTCTACCAACGAGGCTACTGAATGGCACAATGAGAGACTAAATAACTTTTGTGGGAAATGTACTTTGAAACATTTATGAAACGCTGGGTTTTGTCTAATCTAAACCAAAACTGCAGTGGTCTTCTGAGACAAAATGGAACATTGCCCATTTAAGGCAGTGAAGGATCTGATTTCAAATCTTTTTGTATCCAACACAAGAGTTACCATTTCTGTAAGGAACAATTTGTTAAAGAGCTTTTTTTTCTTTATTTCTTCATGGTGATTCCAAGTAGACCTCTCATAGACTGCTCATTACACTTGCAATACCTGCAGACTTATTCCTTTCAATAGCAGGAGTAGGTATAGAAAACAGTATTTTTTCTGTTATTTTTTGGATGAACTATCAATGCAATTCCGTCACAAGTTTTAGAACCAAGTTCTGTAAGCTCTGCCTGTGATACAGAATGACAAGATGCTCAAACCAATAACAAAAACCTTCAAAGATCAGGGCAGAAGAAATATTCCTGAGGGAAATTTACTAGCTTGAATTGCAGCAAGTGTGATCTTAAGGCACCTAAATGTTTAACGAAGTATGTGACTTAGCCTTCAACACCTAAATTCTATGGATCTTTTTGTGGATCTGGGCCAACATGATTAAGAATTCTGACTGATCCCACACAGCAGTTCCAATGAATTCTAACTTTTGTTTTCAGCTCTCTAACCATGTACAAAGTAACGGACTCAAGAGAAAGATATAAATCCCTGTATTTCAGGCCAGACTGACCTCTAACTGTCAAGTGTTGAAAGGAAATCTTTTTCTGTAAATGTTATGTCTTAATTGTCTCTTGCAGGGTTTCTTGAATTTTGCTGTGAAACAGTAGTCAGCACAAATTAGTAGTTTGATTCAGATGAGCATTGCCTGTTGCCAGGGTCTAAGGATTTTAGCTACTGTCAAAACCTTGTGCCTAAATTTCAGCTGCCTGTCTGAATTGTAATTAAAAAAAGTTCAGTTTAAAATATTTTTAATAATCAAAGAATGGTATTAAATAAACGGCTTTTCTACTATGAATTTCTAAACAAGTTCTGAAAGTGAGAGGGTTTTTTTATTATTATAATGTTCATTAAATAATCCTCTCACTATAACCCCGTTATTCTACATTTTTAAAAGGATGAATATAGAGTCAGATTTTATAATATTCCTTACTTATATATAGTTGCTCTGAGGTACTGCAGTGTAATCAGGGAAAAACACATCCAAACACAAATTTTTGTTAAGGTGTGTAGATTGGAGCAGGGAGTTAAAATGTGACTTGCATTTGGATTTGGGTAAATCCTGAGCAGATTACATAAATGCTGAAATAATGGAGTGAATTCTATCTTTCAATTACATGAAAAATCCAATTCCTCAGCAAGGAAGGATGGAGCTAGCAAACCTTTATTCTTTCTTTTTTTTTGACCCGTTCCTTTTTTTCCTTTGTGCCTTCTTAAAGGAAGAAAGAAATTGTTCTATAAACAGACAGAACAAGTAGACATTTGGGAAAAATTTTGTTGTGTGCCATAATCATTTTGGCAAGTTAGGCTACAAAAAAACCCTATGGGAAAAACAACCTCCTGAATCTTTGCTCTTCCTTCTCCTAAATTACTAGGACGTTTAAAAAGCAACCAAAGTTAAAACAAACAAACAAACAAACCCCCCCAAAACCCAAACAAACCAACCAAACAAAAAAAACCCACCAAACTCTAAAAGAACACAGGTTTGACTGCAAAATCAAAACAATATCCTAATCTTTTTGCGTAGTTTTATCTTTTTTTTTTTTATTATTTTTTTTTTTTTTATTATTCTATAAAAAGGAACAATTGTTGGCTTTGAATCCAGGTTGTATTCAATACTTTCATGTTTTGAACACAATCAGTTCTATTATCTTCATGCTACTCAAGCATTACAGTTTTAGGAAAGCAACTTACATAAAAACAAGTATCTTGCTTATAGCTTTTAAGTCTGCCTTTCCAATAAGACCTTATTCCTCAAGAGTCATCTGCTTTCTTCCAGGGACATATTCTCTCCTGATATTCAGTCCTTCATAACACCATTGAAGCATTGTGAGAATGCAAAGTTCTTTCCACCTAAGCATACCAGTCTGGTACTCCATCTAGATTTCCATCCTACATACAATGAATAGTTACTGTATCTGTTAGCAATCAAACACCTGATAATATTGCTTTTCTGAACTGTAGTTCAAAATAGTGGCTCCTCTATTCTCTTTCAGTTGTGAAGAGATTTTAAAGAAATAGTAGCATACAAGCTGGTCTTTGACATGTATACTCCAAAGAAGGACTGATTCCTTAATGTTGTTGATACAAAGGAAATAAGCTAGCTTTAAGCAGATGTGAAATTCACAGCTGTTTAATGCTTTTTAATACAATAAAATGAAGTTTCAGTAACAATGGATCATTTTCAAACGTGTCACAATGTTAAAAGCATTGGAAGGAAAGAGGAAATTATTTCAGTTTTTCCATATCCTGCATTAGCAATACATCCATTGTATGATGTAATTACAGTTTACCCTATAGTTATAATAGACATAAAGAAGTCCGGGGGAAAAAAGCTTAGGGGGGAAAAAAAAAATCTACATGTGTCATTGGATATAAGGAAGAGCTCTTATATGAGAATCACTGAAGAGTCCTGCTCTATCTAGCTTTTGAGAAAAGAAGATTGAGATTTGTAAGGACAGAAGTAGAGACCACTAAGAAGTTCATAAATATCCATGAAATCAGGGGTGATGTAGAGAACACAAATAGGAAATGACAATTTAAATCTTGCATTGTTTAAAAAAAAAAACAAAAAACCAAAAAAACCCCACACCAACACCAACAGAAGTCAAAAGTTAAAAAATTTGCAACAAGCTTTTTATCTTTTTTCTTCACAAGCATAGGATTTATGAAATCAATTACCAAAGGATGTGGTGAGACCAGATGACAGAAATGTGTTAAAAAGGATACCAAACACATTTCAAGGGTAGGATCTTTGGTTCTGAGGCAATCTGTAGCTTAGAAAATCTGTAAATAGATGAATTCTGGAACCTAAGAAGTTCCTGAGAAACCTTTGGATGAATGCTTGCCATGAATTTATCTTTTCTAAAAATATCCAGGGTGATGATGAAGGCTGATTTCTGGTCTGATTCACAAGGAAAGTAAATAAAATTTGATCAGTTATATTGGTAGAAAAAGCAAACCCCCTGGAAAGAGTTTGTCCATTCTACAGTCATTGTAAAACACAGATGAAGTGTGGGAAAATGACAAAGATGATAGTGTGGTCACAGTTCTGTTTTGCAACACAGTGATTTCTGTTTTTCTTGTGCTAATTGTAACATGCCCCAAATTTCCAGATTATTCATTTTCCTTCTAAGTAGTTTGCAGTAAATATTCTGCATTATCCTGTTTTTGTTAATCATAATTATGTTACGAAATCATGACATTAACATTCTCTTGTTGTATTAGTAATATGCTGACCATCAAAATGTATTAATATTCTTGCCACAAAAATAGACTTAATCAAAGTCTGTTTTGTTTTTTTGTTTGTTTTTTTTTTTTTTTTAAGTTTCCTGGCTCATTTTTGTTTCAAAGGCTGCTATGTAGAATGGAATAATGTTTCTTTACCAAAAGTCATCTTAATTCCAATGAGTACTAGAAGACCTGAGCACTAATCCTGCACAATACTTCCATATGAAAATCAAAGCAGTTTCAGGGTCCAAAACTGACATTAAACTTAAGAATCATATGCAGAAATTTTGAACTTCTGTTTGGTACGGCAGAGAGTGGCAGAAGGTCAGTAACAATTGATTGCAATAGAGCTGCTCAAGTTAATACAGATTATCTGACTAAAAAGCCAATGCAGCCCTAGATCCTAAGTCATTAACACAAACATCTGTAAGAGGAATGGGCATCCTGAGAATGCTTTCATTGTCATGATATTATCAAAGGCACACATTAAACTTATGTTTATGTATTAAAAAAAAATATGTACATGAAGGAGGGATTAACATTCAGAAGAAGAATATCATAAGCTTCCACTCTCAGTTATTTGCAAGGGAACTGCATCAATCTGCTGTATTATTCAGAATATCTAATCATTTGTAAGACAAAACAGTTGATTGTACCAGGTTTATAGAGCTGACATGTGACAATATTCCTATCTAAACACTTTATTTTCTTCACCTTTCCATTCTTTGCCTTATAATAGTTACAACAGGAAGAAAAGTGGGAACGCCTATGCCTTTGCAAACTGTCAGATACAAAGCAGACATCCTCTTCCATAGCAATGAAAGACTGAGACATCATTATACAATTCCTGCTTCTTGGTACCACATGTAAGAGATGCAGCCTTTTGCAGTGGCTCCAGCACCCCTCAGCCATGGGCAGGAGGGTGAGAGACCCGGGGAAACCTGGGCAAGAGAGGGCAAAATGCTGCCCGGCAGGGAGGGCTGAGTGAGGGCAACAGGGGGAGAAACAGCCCTGGAGCCCCGGGGGCAGAGCGGGAGGAGAGACCCTGGCAGGGATGGCCCTGCAGACCCGGAGAGACCCTGGTGGGGCAGGTGTCTGGGAATGTTCCAGGCCAGAGCAGCGAAAACTGTGAGGAGGAAGGGGCAGCATAGAGGGGCTGTTCTGCACTGACCACAGCCCCTCATTTTCCATCTCTCTGCACCGCTGGGGTGAGGAGATGGATGAATCAGGAGAGAAGGAGCAAAGCTGAGCCTGAGGGAAAGGGTGAGTGGCAAGAAGGTGTTTTCATATTTTCCTTTGCTTCTCACTATGCTGCTCCCTTTTAATTAGCAATAAATGCATTTTCCCAAGTGGAATCTGTTTTGCCCATGTCAGTGACTATCTCAACCCATGGGCTTTTTTACTTTATTTTCTCCCCTGGCCAGCTGAGGAGGGGAGCGAGATGGCAGCTGAATGTCGTGCAGCAGCAGGCCCAGGGCAACCCTCCACAGAAAGCGTGGTTAACCATGTGACTACTTACTTGTGGAAATCAAGCACGTATTCCAAAGTTTGCACTGCTCAGTTATTTAAAACTATCCTCTTTATAAGAAAAATGGGCACCCAAAAGTGCTATCAAAAACATATCAGGACTATACAGGATAACTGTATTTACAAATAGCACTTCAAAAGACATCTGTAAAATAGCCTTTATTCTCTGTTTGACTGTCTAAAATCTTCACTTTTCAAAAAAGGTTCAGTTTTAGGGTTAGTCATTAGCTTCAGCTAGTCAGGAAACATACCCAGCTTGTGAACAGAAACATGACTTCTCTCTTTTTTTTTTTTTTTTTTTTTATTTTTGTAGTAGCTTAAAAAGGAAAAAAGATTTTTTCCATGCCAAAAAATATATTAGATAAGGAAATTTCCAGCAAGAGAGAGTGCCAAATTCTGCAGCTGGGATGGGGCAATGCTGGTTGTATTTACGGACTGGGGATTGAGATACTGTAAGGCAGTGCCATGGAAAGGGACCTGGGGGTCCTAGTCAATGGCAAGTTGAAGATGGGTCAGCAGTGCCCTGGCAGGCAAAAGGGCCAACCATGTCCTGGGGGGCATCAGGCAAAGCATCGCCAGCCAGTCGAGGGAGGGGATTGTCTTGCTCTGCTCTGCACTGGGAAGGCCTCACCTTGAATATTGTGTGCGGTTTTGGGCACCACAGTATAGTAAAGATATTAAATTATTAGATAGTGTCCAATGGAGGTCAATGAAGATGGCGAACAGCCTGGAGGGGAAACTTTATGAGGAGTGCCTGAGGGCATTTGGTGTGTTCAGCCTGGAGAAGAGGAGACTGAGGGGAGACCTTACTGCAGTTACAACTTCCTCATGATGAGAAGAGGAGGGGCAGGCACTGATCTCTTCTCTGTGGTGACAGTGACAGGACCCAAGGGAATGACCTGGAGTGTGAGCAGAGGTTTAGGGTGGATATTACAAAAAGGTTCTTCACCCTGAGAGTGATTGGGCACTGGAACAGGCTCCCCAGGGAAGTGATCTCATCACCAAGCCTGACAGAGTTGAAGAAGCATTTGGACAACACATGGTGTGACTCTTGGGAATGGTCCTGTTTAAGGCTAAGAGTGTGACTCAATGATCCTTGTGGGTCCCTTCCAACTCAGCATAGTTTGTGATTCTATGAATTGGAATTGTCTCCAGGAGTACCACTAGAGTTTGGATCAGCACTTCATCTTTGATTTGTGAAAGACTAATCTATTTGCCAGAACTAAACTGAGGTCTGGATTTAATAGTTCAACCAGGTATGGAGGATAATTAAGTCCCTCCATGCACTTATTATGAAATATTTTTGCTTTATAAAGTATTCTGCTAAGAAGTATGAAGACATGGATCCGCAGAACATTTTTCTTTCACACATTATTCTGCATTTGGAGAAAAGATTAACCCCGTGGTTCAAATGTCCTCAGAGGCTTGTGAGCTACTTGACTGCAAAGATACCTGGAATCCTCTGCTTGACATTTCCTAGTGGTTTTGAGCCTTCACCACTCACAGCTCTGCTGAGGGACTTTCTTCTAGGTTTCATGAGGTCTGCTGATATTTTTCCTCTTGACAGTTACATTAGTTCTCCACAGTTTCTATAATGAAAGGTGAACAAGGTCTATTCTGAGTTCTTTCTAGGGCTATAGTTCTGTAAGAAATCAGAGACAATCCTACAGGTTATAAATACATATCTTCACTGGCCCTTTCAGATAATATCACTTTACCTGCTCTCTTTGGCTAGTCAGGATCTGCTAAGGAAGTCTGTGGTTTCTTTCACTTATATCGATATCAACTCTGTCTTTCTTAACAGCTTAGTAATATACCTGTGGCTACTTCCTTATGTTGCCACACTGAAGGACTTATCTTTTGAGTCTTTTTCTATCAAAAAAGTATTTTTGGATGGAAGACAGGTTCCTGCTAAAACATAATGCATGATCTATTTTAAGGAGTTCACCGAGTTCTAATATATGACAAGAAAATGATGGCTGTGAAAAGATAATTGGCTAGCCATATAAAACAGCTTTAACTCCCCTCACACGTTTACCTTAATAGTTTTCTTAAGGGCATTCATGTTTTCATGGTTCCAATAAAGGTTAACAGAGGTCTGCTGCAGAAAATCTTAGCTCTCTTTAGCATTGGCTTGTTTTCAGGTGAGCCCAAATAGAGGAGAGGAAATTCCACACCATAGTCCCAGATTGCTTATTTTTACCCCATTTTTTTAGTTTTTTTTCCTTCTAAAAAATACATATATCGCATGACTACAGTCTTCATGCTCTTTAATAGCTTAGTGCATACTTAAAGTAAAATTTAGACTTAAATACTTTAATACTTTTACTTTTCCTGACAGAGGCACTGAGAAAGCTTCTGTGTTTATTTCATAGGCTGTTCAATGGCATAACTCCAACTTGACCACTGTTTCTGTCCCTGAAATGTAGAATAGCCAGGTTTTGCCAACTGATATTGCAGTGGTTTTCATGTATCACCAGCTTTCAAACATCTCCTGTTCAGTGTTACTGGGCAACAGCATGAGTGGTGCTGCATTGCAATGGCAGACATTTTCATCACTATTTGGATAGAACTCAATGGCTGACATTTTATATACTTTGTACAGACAAAGCCTTTAGCTTAATTCAGTAAAAGTAATTTGGCACACTTTGTTTCAAATATACTATTTCAACATGGATGCAGTTTTGTCCCAAACTGATGCAATGTAGAGATTTTTATGTTTTGAAATTGTTTTCTGTGCTTTTTACTTCTTTTTTTCTTTAATATACATTTTCCTATTTCCAGTTAAAACATATCAAATTATTCTCATCTAGAGAATTTCTATTTTTTGTTCAGATGTGTATATGCATATCAATTCCAACAGCAACAATGTAAACTTAAAAAGGAAGTAATTTTTGCCTCAGCTCCCAGGTATGAATCCATAAAAACAGACACAGAGAGCTTTAACCTCCCTCTCTAGATAATTATGGATGGGACACATGCTGGTTTAGACACCTGGTGTAATTTACAATAGACTGAGGATACTTCCAGCTGTGCCATGTGTTGAACACCTCAGGGCAACATCACAGAAGCCGACTGCCATCATAGCACAGGAGAGTTTGTTCCCTGCTCTCTGCTCTTGATCTCTATTGCCTTCTGGTCATGAGTCCGATGCTAGCTCCCGACAAGATGAGCGATGTAAGAAGTAAAATCACATCACTATCTCAAATAATGCTATCAAGTTGGGTGTTCTGCTAGTCTGGGGTCATTTTGTACTGATGTGAAGAAGGGGGAAGGATATGGAAAAAAGGAAAGGGAAGCCATGCTATGATAAAGCAGCTGAACTTTGCTGCCTTTAGGATCAAATTCAGTCATGTTATTTGCATTGCTTAAAGACCATTGAATAGCATGCAATATTTACATGGACAGTCATGCTGAAAAGAAGCAAGAAACATGTCTTTTCCAATTATTTTTGCACAGTAATAGAGAACAGTGTAATGAATGTACTGTAAAATACCCTGAAAGGTACACAGTAAGACTGTAAGACTTTAATTTCAAAGGAAGTGCTCTGATAGACAAGTAAAGAGGACAGGGAAGACACAATTGTTTCTTAATGGAACATTGAAACTTTGACATAGAACTATGTCAATGAATTACAGTCGTATCTTTCTTTTTGATGCATGCAATGCAATTTAGTTTAATAATATGTGGAAAATGAAGTGGTGATGACAACAAGCAATTTTTTAAAGGTTCTTTTAGGAGGGGCTGCTTTGCCATAACCCATTAAGAACTGGGGGAAAAAAATTGTAAAGTTTTGAAGCCCTTCTTCCTCCTAATGCTTCATGACATTTGAGTTATTTGGTACTGGGTTGATTTAATTGAGAAATTATTCTTTAACTTGCATTGTGAAGAGACTGAGTATTACTTTTTGAAATAATCTACAGACTAAAAAACAACAACAAGAAACAACAACTCTAGCAATGCAAACCTTGCCCTCCAAATACCACTTTTTCCATTCAAAATACCTTTTAAGTATTAATGGATTTTTAAATCAATTTTGATAGATGTTTCATTTGAAATAGTGACAGAAGGACATTGAGTTTTCATGCCAAATACTTCAAGACACATTATGGAAGTAAAATGCAAATATATGTTTCTTGATTTAAAGCTCAAGACTTAAATTTCAAATACAACAGACAATTACAAGAAATATAGTTCCACCAGCATTCAAGGATGTTACGTAACAGTCACTTAAGTTGAATTCTCCTTCTCCCATTTTCTGTACATGCACAAAAGGTATCTTATGGTAAATAAAAATTATTATCAGCCCCTATATACATAATGTAAATAGGGTTACATATATGAAGCTACAAAGATGACATATCTATTGACCTATCACCTAAGTCTTTACATTCAATACATTAACGCTTGCTAAACCTCACAGGTGGGTCTCAAAACTGAAGTACAAAGCATTAATAGTAATAACAAAAAGGTAGTTAGATTGATTTTCTTCATTGTTTTTTCAGCTGTATACCTCAATATATAAGCCCCCTTTACTCATCTTGTCGAGTTTTGGTAGGACAATCTTTGTTTATTTTTCCTGTTTTATCCACTAAAAGAGACAGAAAGGTTATCATAATCCAATGCTGTTCTTTCTATCAGATTATAATTTTCATGTTTTATGTTTTCCATGGGCAGCTAAGGAATCTTCTGTAAGGAGTAAGAAAACTGCAAGGAAACTTCGTTTCCAATCCATTTAAACAAAAGAGTAGATCCATGACATCAGGCGTCTGCCTCAATTCTGTGGGATTATGCTATTCAGTGCTAAAAGGACGCATTTGTTGATTTCTCCCATGCTGCAGACCAGCATCTGGTTCTGTGCATTTCCCTGGTCTGCTCTATCCATATCTTATACCAGAATAGAAGAGAAAATTGTTCACAATTAGTTATTTGCACATCAGACAAGACAAGATAAGAAAAACAGGACAGGACTGGACAGAACAGGATAGGGGCGAGGCAGAATGGCAGTTTATTGAAGGGGGTTGAGCACTTATATAGTGTCCTGCATAGAAAGTTCTGGAACAGGGGCTGAACCAAGGTGGAGATGCAAATCCACTACCAAATATAGTAAATAGGGTGTAACATACCTATATATGGGACATAAGGGAGTGGGACAACCATATAAGGCATATCTGCATTGCAGCAGAAACCAACCAATCAGGATACAAAACTGTCATGAGGGGTAAAGTCCTTAACCACCAAACATTTCTATTATTTAACAATAAAATATATTCCTTACATAAACTGGGAGTCCATGTAATCCAAAGTCCAAAATCTGCATCATGCTCCTTCGTCCGTGTCTCCTGTAGAAGCTGCGTTGTTACTGTCGAGATCTTTCCACTGATGACATGTCTGTGCCCCAACACCCCAGGACACAGTTTGCCCTCTGGACTGCCTGGGCACACTGCTGACTCCCATTGATTTGCTGCCAACCAGAACCTCCAGATCTTTTTCTGCAGGGCTGCTCTCCAGTTGCATGTCTCCCAGTCTATACTTGAGTCTGGTGTTATTCCACCCAGACACAAGCACAAACAAAGTTCTAAACAGGCAATGGAAGTTCTTCAAGATTATTTCAAAGAAGTCCAAAAAATTTCATCAAACCATTTTCCAGGAAAGTTTAAACCAGCTCATCATTCCAGAATAGCTGACATGATCCATTGGCATGGTCAAGAAGGTAATATAGAGAACAACAGTATTAAGATTCTCAGGGTTAAACACAGATTTTGTAAGCATTTTTACAACTTGAAGTTTTTCTGTACTGAAACAGTCAATCTACAATGAAAAGTACAGTGTGAAGTTCCATAACTAGAAATGAAGGGAACTGCAGGCATTTAGTGACTTTATTGCACTTGGCTACAGTTTAAGTGCCTCCCCCAGCTCTTTCTTCATAGACCAAAGAATACTAACGTAAAGCAATGAAGTACCTTTATAATCTTGAAACTGGGTATTAAACTTCTAGGACTCTCATCCGACTACTTGAACATCTCCAGCCAATTTTAGCTTATCAAAACCAACCCACAAGCACCTCACAAAATCAAGCCATTTAACCTTCCTTTAGCACCTACTTCTATATAACCATTCTCTTCCCAATTTTCAGTGACGCATATTTAGCCTTCTAAGCACACAGCATGACACAGAGATTTTATCCTCTGCAACTCTTGTCCTAATGCAGAAACAAGCAATAGTTTCCCCTGCTGTGTTAGACACACACATGTTCTGAGGATTCCAGTCTCTGAGTTTGGGGTTTTTTGATCACACATCAGTTTACACAACACCAGCACTGCTGGTAAGAGATAGGATACACCTGTCTCAAAGGGAAAAAAGGACCTTTAATCCAAATTCAGCAGGGCTCACTGAGAGAGCTTTACATGAGATTTGAAGGGGAAGGGGATAAAATCAGGACTAGACTGTCCTCATGTGCCAAAAAATGAGTCACAGGGAAGAAGACTTGCCTGGACGAAGAGGCAGTTGTGTTGAATTTAGGATAAAAAAAGGAGAATTTATGAGATTTGGAAGAATGGGCAGCTCGCTCACAAGGACTACAATGATGTCATGTGGTTACACAGAAAAATAAATGACCAAAGCCCAACTAGGATTTCATCTGGCTACTGTCATTACAAATAACAAGAATATTTTTACAAGCATATAAATAAAAAAAGGAGGCATGAGGAGAATCTCCATCCTTTATGCTGGGGAAATAGAGTGACAAACAATGAGGAAAAGGCTGAGATACTTTAAGACTTTTTCACCTCAGTCTTTAGTACCTAGTTGTCCTCAGGGCAACCAGCACCCTGAGCTGGAAGACAGAGAAGAGGAACAGAAAGAAGATCCCATAATCCAGGAGGAAACAGTGACCTGCTGCTCCACATAAGTCTGAGGCCAGATGGAATCCACCCAAGGGTACTGAGGGAGATGGTGGTAGAGCTTACCAAGCCACTCCATCATTTATTAACAGTCCTGGCTAACAGGACATCCCAGATGTTTGGAAGCTAGCAAATGTGATGCCCACCTACAAGAAAAGCAAGAAGTAAAATTTGGGGAACTACAGTTCTGTCAGCCTGACCTAGGTGCCAGAGAAGGTCATGGAGAAGATCATCTTGAGTGCACTCAAACATCACATGCAGGAAAACCAGAAAATCAGGACAAGCCAACACGGGTCAAGAAAAGGCAGGTCCTGCTTGACTAACCTAGTCTCCTTCTATGACAAGGTGACCTGTCTAATGGATGAGTGAAAGCCTGTGGATGCAGTCTACCTGGATCTTAATAAAGTCTTCGACATTGTCTCCCACAGCATTCTCCTGAAGAAAATGACTGCTCATGGCTTGTGTGGGCGCATCCTTCAATGGGTTAAAAATGGGCTAGATGGTTGACCCCAAGAGCAGTGGTGAATAGAGTTAAATTCACCTGGCAGCCAGTCACAAATGGGCTTTTCCAGGGCCCAGTACTGGGGCTGACCTCATATGACCCAAACTGGGTAATTTCTGTTTTATATCCTTATCTATGATCTGGACAAGGGGATCAAGCACACCCACAGCAAGTTTACAGGTGGCACCAAGTTGAGTGGGAGTGCAGATCTCCTGGAGGGCAGGAAGACTCTACAGAAGTATCTGGACAGGCTGGATTGATGGTCCATCGAAGACCAATTGTATGAGGTTGAATAAAATGCCAGGTCCTGCACTTGGGTCACAACAACCCCACACAGTGCTATGGGCTTGGGAACAAGTAGGTTGGAAAGCTGCCTGGCAGAAAATGACCAAGGGTTGCTGCTGAGAGATGGAACATGAGGCAGCAGTATGGCCAGGTGTCAAAGAAAGCCAGTGACATCCTGGCTTTTTTAAGCAATAGTGTGGCCAGCAGGTCCAGGCAGTGATCATCCTCTCCCTGTACTTGGCACACCTTCAATCCTGTGTTTACTTCTAGACCCTTCACTACAAGAGAGACATTGAGGTGCTGACGCATGTCCAGAGAAAGGCAACGAATTGCTGAAGGCTCTGGAGCACAAGTCTTATGAAAAGCGCTGAGGGAGCTGGAGAAAAGGAGACTCAGAGGAGACCATCTTGTTCTCTACAACTGCCTGAAAGGAGATTGCACTGAGGTGGGGTCTCTTCTCCCAGGTCACAAACAATAGGACAAGAGGGAATGTCCTCAAGTTTCTACAGGGAAAGTTTAGATTGAATATTAGGAAAAATTTCTTCACGAAAAGGGTAGTCAAGCATTGGAACAGGCTGCCCAAAGAAATAGTGGAATAACCATTCTCAGGAAGGGTCAAAAAATCTCTGGATGTGGCACCTGGGGATATGGTTTAGTGATGAACATGGCCTCTGGGTTAACAGTTGTATTCTATGGTCTTAAAGGCCTTTTCCGACCTTAACAATTCTATGATTCCATGTGACAAGTTTATGGAAAAATTTTATCGGCTATGGAATAAACAATATTTAGTAAATTTGGATGCCTTCCTTAGTGCCTTAGTTTGAAAACCCACCTTTTTACGTATCAATGCTTTCTGAAAGATGTTTAACTAAATTTCACTGTAACAAAACCAATGAATTTCCCATAACCTTAGCAATTATATCAAAATCTTAAAACTTCCAAAGTGACAGAAAGATCCTAACAATATGCCAGTGAAATACACAATTTCGTCATCCTGTTCTATTAAATTTTGTAGAAAGGTATCCAATATATTCAACAGATAGAAACTGAAATTAAAATTGGAGATCCCATTATATTATACAAATATATACACTCAAATACCCAACAAATATCCATCTACCTATGCTGGCACATACCTAAATGTTCACTTTATGATAGAAACAGAATACTGGATTGTAAGAACCCAAAAAATCAGATTAGTCCAGTTTGAAATACACAAGTTCAGAGAGCTTCACTGATCACCTTAAGTTTAGCCCTTCCTTTTTAATTCCTTTATTCCTCAAGCCTGTCACTTTCAGTTTTCCTAGCGACAGCCATTTGTAATTCCCTCTTGAATTTGCTTATGTTCTCTTAGTTCTGTTCTAGCTTTCTCAGTACCTTCTCAGGACATGAGAATGCTACAAATGCATAGAAAGAAACAGAAACTTTGTCGTAAAAGCCAAAAAAGGGGGAAAAAATTCTCATTTGATCATTTATGTTGAATATAATTTTCAGAATGACAACTGGAAACTATTCTTGCAATAGAGTCCAAGCAGAATATCTTTATTTGATTGAAATTCCTTTGTGACTTTATTTTTCAATAAAATTGCATCTATACTCAGAAACTGTGATAATGTTTTGTACATTAAAAATAGTACTTTATAGTGAAAGAAAATTGTCTTAAAAGTTTTGTAATGACTTACTAAGGTAAAAATAACTTGAAAGAAAGATATTTTAAATTTTTCTTACATATGTTTTATATGGTATTCTTTAATTTTTTTGGATTTGATCTCAACCATATTAATTACACATTGTGAGTTGCTGTAGTGCTTATGAATAAAAGATAATAAGTAAAACTATATAGTTTAATAGGCTTTGTGTTGTTCTAGCACAAGGAAATATTTAGTTGTTCCCATAGATCAGTGCAAAAAAATAATTAATACAGAAGATTATTTTGTAATATGGATATTTTTGTGCTAATATCATATTTAACTAAAACAGATTTTCAACTCCTATGGTATTTTCCCTCTGAATATGGGTATAAAGAAACATTTTATTCTCTTTCCTAGCAAATTAAAACCTTGAGAGATATAAAATTTTTCTAGTCTTTGTTTCTAGGATAAACTAGCCAAATTCCTGATTCACCCTTTACTCATTTTGGTTTGAATTTAATTCTTTTTAAGTGAGTGGTCAGAATTATGCACAGCATTTCAGATGATGTTTTACTAAACCCATGTTCACCTGTACTAGTATTTGCCTCTATTGAGAAGAGATTATGCTACTATCAGTCATAATATATTGACATTTCACATCATTCAGAAATGAACTACTGCGCAGAAATCTCTCTTCTTTGGCCATTTCCACTGGCAAACTTCTTAGGTTAACGCTGGTCTCTGTGATTAGATTTATGTATAACATTACATCTTCTCCTATTAGCTTTAAAATCTATTCGATTATTCTGGTTTTCAGAAAGCAAATGTTTTTGAATGTTATTTCAACATTCTCCCTATTAGTAATGTCCACAATTTACTATTTGTGTCACAACATCTCTGAAAATATTATTTACTACTTAACTACAGAAAAAAAAAACAAAAACAAAACACATTATCTACTTAATGATGAGGTTAATGTGAATGCTGTTCTCCTTTTCTTTAATGGGATACTTTTTCATAATCTCTTTACTAATTTTCTGTTATCTAATTGCACTAGTTTACCTTGTAGCACTGTACTTAGTGTTTTAGACCAGATAGGAGAGAGATATATTTCTTTTCTCTACAAAAATCACTATGCTTGTTTAAAAAGAAAATACCCACCACCATCCACCCCCCCTCCTCTGCCAAAGAAACCACAAGCAAAAAATGAGAAATTAGTTTGAAATTATCTACTTTTCTATTGAATCTCATCTCAACTATTCTTTCCCTCTAGATTAGTTCAGAAGTATCACTAACTCTTGGCCAAGCATCAACTTTTTGTTCACACTCTTGCCAATGTAGATTTTCACCTAGCAACAAGTGGTGCTATTTGGAGCCATCATATGAATCATACTTTTGCAATTTCAATATAAAACTCTCACCCGTTGTGCAAAATAAAAAAAAAAAAATCCTATAATTAGAGTTATCTGAAACTTTAAGGTTATACAAAGTTTAACTACAGCTTTAGACAGAATAGATAAAGTGTTCCAAAAACATACATCCTTATTCAGTGATGGAAAGAAAGTCTAAATGACTGCTTTTAGCCTGGTATGACCTGCAGTAACTATAAGATTATTGCTTAGTCAAGCAGGAAGATAGCTGCTAGGAATTGAGCCATTGAAATATTTCTGGATAACAGAAGATATAATCTGTTGTGAGTGTGGTTCACTAAAATGTCAGGTTTAAGAATAATTCCTCCAAAATGTAAGGTTTAAGAATAATTCTAAGTGGTGAGAATTCATTATAAAATAAACTTTGACCATCTTTAACATCTATTTGTCTTGTTATGTTTAACACCTTGTGCTGCATCATGCTAAACATAAAGAATGGCAAGACAGTTAATGTACTCAGCAAAGCCTTAAAAAAAACAACCAACCAAACAAACAAACCAAACAACAACAAAAAACACAACAAGAAAACCCCCAAACAAACAAAACAACCACCACACACCAAAACCCCAAAGCCATAAACAGGATAATTCCTATCCTTACTTTTAACAAATTCCAGTATTTGAACAAACAGCCCTTATAAATATCTCTTTAATAACAAGCTCAAGCTGTAGCTTGTTTTTGAAGCTCAATTTTTGAAAATTTAGTCAATTTAAAAAGTAAAGCACCTTGAAGAAACAGCTGGGGGTGACTGACCCAATGTTTGCTACTGAGGATGCTGAATATATCTGCCCTATGTTGCTATAAAATTTCTAGATAAAGCAGATTCTAAAAGCAAGAATTTGCCATAAGCATTTTGCAAACTTACAATAATGGAGTTTACACTAGTAATCAGAAGACATGAAATAATAATCAGGATCTGGGATAAGGTAGGATCCCATTTTAACAGCAAAACTGGAGCTTTGAAAAGCTGTGTAACACAAGTTGCTAATTCTGTTTATTACTATATGCCTAAGATGTAATTTATTAGGATATATAATTTTTCAAATTGCTTTTGAATTTCACATGACATACTGCTGATTAAAACACAGACAATTTAGATCCAGGGTGTAGCATGATGATAAATAAATGTACAAATGACAGATAGGAAAAAGAGTATTTACAAAAAATTGTAAACAGTTGTTCTACTACTCCATACCGATTTTAAAGTTACTCATGGAACAAAGAGGGAAATGGCTATCATAAGAGTCAACATCAAAGAAAGCTGGACAAGGATTAGACTTACTTTAAAAGCATACTTAGAGCAAATAAAAATGAATACTTGTTAGTATAGTTAGACTTGTACTTCTTGAGATATGAACAATGATTGAATGTACAGCTAAGGAGAAGGGTTAAGGAGGAATGCAGCTCTTGTACGTATTTTCAGATGCTATATATCTGGTAGTAAGAGTAAATTCCTAAAATTGACAAGAGATACAAATGAGACTGGTGATGTTGCTAGAGTGGGACCACCACTCACACATCTAGTCTACGACTTTCCCTCAACAGTGCATGATAGCAGGAGACTCATGGGAAGATGCAATACATTATCAAAGACTTTCCCAATATTATTTAAATAAGCCTCTCCTTTCTCTGACCTTTCCCAGTGGTCTTCAGTAAGATGATTCCTCTGACCTATCCAAAACCTGGAGAATTCACTCATTTTTAATGCCATGCAATGACTTGGATGTTTGTTTCTTTTTCACTTTCTTCCCTGTCCAATTTCTTTTAAAGCCCTACAACATGTCAACTTGTTTGACATTTTGTGCAATGATTTCTTCAGGTTCCTTATGTGTTTCAGGAAAAGACATTGTGTAGTTCAGGAAGATATCACTCTTACTTACTTTAAAGCAGACACTTAAAAGTTGATTAAATGCAATCCCATTTTTGGGAGGGAGGGAGTGAGAAAGCAGCTATGTGTTGCTTACCTGCCTGCTAGAGTCAATTTACAGTCAGGAAATAATAAATGTCGTATGTCTTCTAAGAAAAATAAAAAAAAAAACGAAAGAAAGTTTTGGTGTATTTAGTTATCTTTATTCACTTTTAGATAATGTGATTATATGCCAAATTTGCTTCTTTCTCTCATTACGTAGAAATGTTCTTAGGCATTTTTAAACAAGAAATGCCAGTAGACTTTCCACTGGGAGCTGAATTTTTCTAGTGGTAGAAAATTTACTCTGGAATAAAAGAAAGGGTACAGTTAACTGACATTTCTCTCAGTAGCAGTGACAGCTTTGAAAAAAAAATATCACTACCTTACTTACCTTACATACCATTCTTGTATCTGGTTCAGGGCTTTGTACAGCACACCCAAGAAGACATGAGGGAGTAAAAGGAAGCAACTGAGGTCTAGATGGCTCTACATTGCCAAGAATTGTACTTTGCCACCTATCTGGCGTATTATCGCAGAAATTCAGTTTCATAGCCTATGTACAATTACTGAAATTGCCAATAAATTAAATAAACTGTATTTGAGATGGAACAAAGCTTACTGTCTTTTAAATCTAAGACATGACAAAGAGAATTGTCATCTTACTGTCAGACAGACTTAGCTTTAAAGTAGGGCATGGACAAGAGTCTTCTCAGCCCTCTCTAGCCAAAAATAACTGGTCCTTTAACCTCAGTTGGTGTCATGACACTCACATTTGCTCAAGTGAAATACTCTGAAGTGCCCATTACATTCCTTGGTACAATAAACTTATTTTTACTTGTTCTACTAAAATAATGCTCATTTTTCATTTTCTGTTGATATTTTGATTTTGCTTATGCAAGATTACTTCTACAGTTGCAAAAGGATTTCGAATTTTTCCTCAGGCCTGTGGTGTGGTCCCATGTAGCTATGATGTATGTCTATTATCCTTATAGTGTCAATTTTACCTTAATTTGTGCCTATAAACAAAAAGTCAATTACCCTAATGAATTCTCTGAGGTTAAGCTGACAACTGTCATGTATTACATTACAGTGTTTTGCTAGCTGCACAAAGAAATAAGAAACATGGGAGTGGACTAGAATGTAAAGACTGAGCTACTCCTTGTGGGTCTTAAAATACATCTCCTCAGTATATTCAAATGTCTGCATCTATTTTACCTCCTGTTTTGCATAAAAAGTACGTTAATTCTATTTGATTTTTTTAATCCATTCAATAGGTTTTGCTACCTGTTTGATTGAAGAAAACCCCATTTTCAGAACAAATTCATAAGATTTTTATGCCTCAAAGAATGTTAATGCAAATAATCAATACTTTTTTTCTCTTCACAAATAAAACCCTCTCTTTAATTATCTTGAAAAAAGCTAAACTAATTGTATGCTTTTGGAAAGTGTTGCCCATATAAGACAGAACAGATATAGTATGCCAAAACATTAATACTGTGTCACTGTAACTTTATTATTATTTCCTGGTTCCTTAGACTATTAAAATCTATTCAAGATACATGAGACAAGACAGGAAAATATCCTTTGCAGATACCTGAAAGATACACCTTCCAAGATAAATAAGTGCTTTCTAAAGCAAATCCTAAAGAGAAGAAAGCTCCTCTAAATGTACGCTGGGATTAAGAGTAGAATTTGGCTTCACTGTTAGGTAACACATTCCAGGTGGCATCTGGATGTATTGCCTTGAGACATCTTGCTCATGCTCAGTTCCTTGCATATTGTCAGATGAATAGCAATCATCTCTATTATCTATAGTTGTGACAAAGATTAATACTTTGTATATTCACTAATTTTTCTAATGTAATACTCCACATACCACTCCCTCGAAACAATGATGTTACTATTCTATTATCTTTAAAAGAAGCATAACTTTCCTCTTTGAATACTGCCTCATTATACTTGATGGTGTTTTTTTCAGTTAATTCACCAAGAAGTGGCATAAAATAATAGAATTGTTTAGGTTGGAACAGACCTTTAAGATCATTAAGTCCGATTGTAAACCCAGCACTCCCAAGCCCACCATTAAAACATGTCACTAAGCACCAAATTTACATGCCTTTTAGTACCTCCATGGTGGTGTCTCAACCATTTCCATGGGCAGTATTTTTTGTAAACCCTTAACAGCCATTTTCCAGTGTTGTTTATCATTGCAAATTAAAGCATAAGATGTTTAGACTTTTGTTTTCAAATAGACTCAAATTGCAGTACAACATGCAGAATGGTTTCAAATTATTGGAGGACTTCAAATTTTATAGGCACTTCAGTATGGAATTTAAAGCACTCCAATAATTCTAAATCACTCCGTCTTACACAAAGCAATTTAAATTTATTGGCAGTGAGATTTGGAAGTGATCAGGGTTCTGGGCATTGTACCATACACCGGTTTAAAATTACAAGAGCACTTTAAATTTTTATAAGCACTTCATTTAAAGATCAGCGCTCTGGCCTGGGATGGTGTAATTCAAACTATTAAAGTTTTTCCCACTTGAATTCAAATAATAATAATAAAAAGAAAAATACAGCCCTTTTCAGAATAATTTTATTTTACTTGACAAGAGATCCAAAATACAATTTAATTTAAAAAAAAAAAAAGGTGACAAAAAGGTAAAATCTTGTAAAAGCTCTCTCATGCTATTCTTTTCAGAGAAAGCTGTTACTCAACTAGAGAAAAAAAAAATAGCGAAAAAAAATAAAAAAAAAAAGCCAAACAAAAGTATAATCAAAATGTACACAAAATGACGCTAAGTAAATAAACCACGCCTATCCTTTTTCCTCTCCTTTTCTGTCTGCGCCTCATCTAGAATAATCTTGTAAGCTTCACAGAACAGAAGCAGGTTTTTAGCTCTGCTGTAGGAAGTTTAGTGCAGTACCATTGTTAACAGCTGTACAACGCTCCGTGTACGTACAAGTAAAATCAATGCTCACAGCGCAGTGTCCTGTACCTGGCGCAGGTTCCCCTGCGGCCGCTCCGGGGCTATGTCAGAGCATCCCCAGTGTGGAGCATCCCGGGCTGCCCCGCCCGGCCCCAGCCGGTCCCAGCGGCTCCAGCGGCCCCAGCGCAGGGCACGGCTGAGCCCCTCGGCCACGGGCGGGCGGGACAGAGCCCGGGGAAACCTGGGCAAGGGAGGGCAAAACGCTGCCCGGCAGCCAGGGCAACCTCTTGTCCCTGGGATGCTTACCGAGGAACTATCTCCTCTTAGGGCTAGAGGGGGAAATCTACAAGGAAAGGATTATACATCGTTTCCCTGGTTCTGTATCCGTATAACCACTATGCACTTTCTTAATTTGCTTCTTAATTAGCAGTGGGCCAGCTGGGTCTGTTTTGAGGATTCCTTTCATCAGAAAAGAAACAGACAATACCTTGACTTAAAAAAGAAACAAAAGAAAAAATTTAAAACCAACAACACAAAAACCTCCCAAACCTACAAGACACTTTTCTGTATTAGTTACATTGCAATAAATCATTACAATAAATAAGTCCCTTAGGGTACCACAAACACTGAAATTGAAACTTCTAAGGGAAAATGATGGTGATTTTTTCTGTTATGCAATAGAAATTATCCTGAGGTTTTCATGTCAAATATTTCTGCATAACCATCTCAGACTACCTTTTTTTTTTTTTTTTGTGGTTTTGTTCGTTTGTTTTTAACCAAAGAGTGTAAAAAACTTTCTTAGTCCTTCTGCAGGCTGAAATGACCACTGTGGGTCAGACATTGCCAGAAGTTTAAGTCAGGTTGTTATTTAAGCCACTCAGTAAAGTTTTCACAGTTAAAATGGAAATTCTGTTGTACATCACTACAACTAAATTCTTTTAACAGTGAGAAATTTGCTGCATTGATTTTCTGTTTCCCCTTTCTCTCATGTGATCTACTTCTAAAGAAAAACAATCTTCTTCCTATCTTCACTGTTGATATTTTAATACAAAATAAATTAACAAATCTTGAGGAACTTTATTTTACCTTATTTCTGGCATACCTTGATAAATATATTTGTTTCACTGCTAATCATCCAGTCCAGAGATGGGATTGTTCTTTAGAAAGAGGAGGAAGAAGTTCTGTTTCTACCATATTTGGCACTATTTGTATAAAACATGATAATTTTATGAAATACAAGGTGTTATCACTCAAGTGCAGATAAGGCACTTTTATTTAATAGGACTAAAATTCTGCCATGTTGGAAGATGTGATGTAAACCTGAATAGAAATGAAGTGGAACAAACTTCATCCTCTAGGTACATGGGAGATTTTCCTCTTTAACTGGAGTTTTAAAAGTTAAATACGAAGAATGATATTTTTTTTCTGTTCCGGTCTTGGAAATGTTAGACACTGTAGTAGTAATGTGAGGAGATTAAAAACAATCACCAGCTTTCTGTACCCATTGATACTTTCTGTACCCATTGATACTTTCTGTACTCATTCTGTACTCATCAACATGTGCATCATATTGAAAGATTCCATCCTTTGACCATCATTGTGAAGGATAGAGGTATTTTTTTTACCAGTATTGCCCTCAGAATCTCAAACTCATCAAAGTGTGTGAACTGACACTCAGATTCTTTTCTTGATTCTTAATATTTTCTACCTGGATAATCACAGATTAAAAGTCTATTACATGGGTGATAATAGGCAGGAAATCAGAGATGCATTGTCTTAGTTCGAGGGGAGAACTAAGATATTTATGTTGGCCAATAAACAATTCCTCTCCTTTAAATTTAGAAACAGAACTTTAATTAGAAAAA
>JAWWEE010000074.1:70469354-70515824 GCA_035221455.1 Xenops minutus
CCACAACAAAAACCCCCCACCCCCCCCCCCCCCCCCCCCCCCCCCCCAAACTTGCTTCATTCACATTGAGTTCTTTACATCTTGCTTTTAATAAACTCACTTTGAGAATTTAGGTGAATGTCCTGTTTGCTTGCTTCAATTCTTTTGGGGCCATAATTATGTTGTGAATTATTCCTATCTAGCCTGTATGCCAGCTCTCAGCCTGACAAAATTTAGAACAGTAGAGATACTGTTTAATTAAATTTTCCAAAATATGGTTCACAATGAAAATACTGACAAGCACTTAAATATAGTTACATTAGCCAATAAAATGCTAAAGTATATTCATTTTAAAATATTCAATTAAACATGACCTACTGTCAGCTAATTTATGGTTACTGGAAAATCTAATTATGTCAAATAATGATTATGCTAAATTCCAAGTTTTACTTGCATACAGCATATAACACCCCCTCCACATACCCTACCCCATCTCCCCCAAACCAGATAGATTATTACAAAGCACCAGATGACTCAGTTACTTGGAATTGAAGTTCTGTGGAAGTTAAGACTGAAAAGAATACATAAACATTAGACACTGAATCTCATGAGATGGATACAAATCAAACACTGAACACTGAACGCCCCCATCTCCCATCCTCCTCCTCCCCTCTAGCATTTTCAGATGCCTTAATACCTTGGAAAATCTGGAAACAAAAGGGATTTAAGAATAGCTGCACACTGCTTTGTAACATGTATTAGATTTAGATTCCCAAATCTCATTATTTCAAAGATGATTTAAGAGGCCAAATTTCCATAGTTTCTATGCAGATCTTTCTTATTTACTGTCACAGAGACACCCAAAAGGAAAAAAGGGAGCGGAAAAATAATAATAAAAAAATATTCAATTCTTCCACTTGCAAAAAACTCATCACCAGTCTGCCCCCTTCTTACATGAAGCAGTCTATTCAGGCACCCCATGCGCCTTCAGAGACAGAGGAAAAAATGTGTGGTTACTCCCACTACCGTCTTATGGCTTAGGCCTGTGCTGTTTTAAAACTTGTAATGCATCCCCTTTCCATGGTTTAGCCATTTTAAACCTGATCATTCAGATTAAAAGCCATTTAATTCCTTCCTTAAAAAGGGAAATGGGCAAGGGTTGAAAGTGTATTTTTTCACAACTTCTATTGTTAACCTATCTTTTAATACTTAGTTGTAGTAATAAATGCAGTCACCTGTAGTAGTACTTGTGGGCAACGTAAGACAGTGCTCCCCTCCCCACTGTCTGTCATTCAAGTCCCCCTAAGCTAGGGACTGAAATTACAAATGGCCCAAAACCTACTCATGATAAGCCTTATTTTATTACTATTTCTGTCATGAATCCCTTGTCAGAAAGATGATAAAATTTGAGCAAAGATAGATAATATCTGCACTATTGAAAGGTATCTTTCATCAGGTGAAACCACTTGAACAAACATTATTTTTTAAACTGTAAAAGGAACAAAAATAATTTTATGATCTAGTCAGAATAAAACTAAAACTTTTGCTTGCTAACTGTCTTCAAAATTCCACAAGTTTCCCCCCCCTAGTGAATAGGTATGAAGAAATATCTAAAGAGGACTAACAGATGTAAGGATTTAGATTTAAATATTTCTGCTACTTCTTATTAGTTTATACACAAAATCCATTTTTGAATTACACTTAAGCCAGTGCAACTTATCATTTAGGAATACAACAAAAATATTTTAAATATTAAAAATAAATATTTATATTTAAAAATAAATATTTAAAATATTTTTAAATATTTTTAAAACTCCGGTTTTACCTTTAACATGCAAATAAGTTTTCATCATAAAGTTACACTGCAGAAATTTTTGTTTGTTTTTTTGTGAAAGAAATTGCACAATACCATGTTGTGGAATACAGGAACTAGAAGTATCAAAAGCTAACACAGGATCAGAGTGGCAAGCTAGAGTCAGAAGATGAGATTATAAGTCTGAAACGTTTATCACAAAGAAAATGACTCTTTTAAAGAGAGTTTTTGTGCAAATATAAATATGGTCACACCTGCAAACTCTGTGATAGGCACACTCAGAATAATGGCTAAGATTCCCTTGTGAGGTTGAGGGTATAATGCTTCTGACAGCCTCTCTGTTAAGACTTCCATTTTGAGTTTCCAACATGACTACAAGAACAGCTCTGCCACCTTTGAGTCACAGTTTAATCACCTCTCACATTGATTGAATTAGTTTGGGTTTTTTGTTTTTTGTTTTTTGTTTTTTTTTTTTGTTTGTTTTTTTTGTTGTTGTTGTTGTTAAAAGCTCTACACTACATCTAAGATAGAAAATTTGCACAGAAATTACACAGGACCTGTGTGCTCATAGGTTTTCCTATTCTGCCCAGTGGATAGCTGTATTAGTTACAGACTTCAAGTACATGGGCTTTCCCCCTCTGCCAAACTGTGAAGTGTTTCAGAAAACATGCAATGATGTATTATAAAGTTTTCCCTGTATTTCATTTTGACACAAAGTAATGCCATGTTAAGTATAAAAATGTGAAAAAAATCTGTTATTTTTGGTGAAACCGCATAATAGATGAGAATTTTGACAAAACTGCATCTAAATTGATGATAAACAATAATAATTACTAATAAATAAATTACTGCTCAGTGAAGTTACTTTATATGAGACTAAAAAAATTCCTATTGACATAACAAGGATCATATTCACATGCAGTTAATAATTATCCAGTGGTAAAAAACTTAATGTGCTGTTTAGAATATTCAGTAATTATTAATATATTGTGTTCTTTGTGAGGACAACTTAACCCTGTGCAACTTTAAAGTTTGCATGTTTTATAGTCTTTATTGCATCATATCACTGACAAATACATTTACAAATACTTTTACAAAAGTGGAACACAAAATATTTCTGCTTCAGCTAATGTGTTCTTTCTTGAAGTTCAGTTTCCATATGAAATGAGACTTAGGTGACTGTCCCCTGTCTTCATCTGTCGCAGATGACAGCTACTTTTGAACTCATTGCTCAATCTCAACAAGATTTGACAGAAACATAGGAATCTCAGAAATATGAAGCCACTATCCTGCTTATGAAATCTGACAGCTGAGTGAAACGGAGAGACCTAAATTAATTTTGCAGACTGGAGAAGGCAAGTAAAATTCACTGCCTAAACCTGGTCACTTTGGAAAGCCATGCTGTGAATTAGGTGCCAGCTGGCTGGTCAGCACAGGGATGCAACCGAACAAGCCACAGCATATGGCTACTTTTACCAGCAAATTATATATAGAGAGAGCATACAAGAAAAGACATCAAAATGTCAGCTAAAGGATGGCTTGGCAAACATTTCCTCTGGGGAAAAGAATCAGTCATTTTAGCTTAACTGCTTCTGGAGATATTTTTCTCTCTCCTCCTCCCCCTTCTAGCTTTTCTTTTCCTTATTCATCAGTCAAAATTCTGAGGACAGAATTAGCTCCATTTGTGTTAATTTATGTGCATTATCTTTGTATCTTTATATGCAGTACACACTATGAATAGTGGGAGGACAAAAAAAAAAAAAAAAAAAAAAAAAAAAAAAAAAAGGTGTTTTGTTCTTGACCCTGTCCTCAAATGAGTCTCTAACTTTTCACAGGGCTGACCTGTTACCAAAAAGACACATTATTTCTGTAGTCATGTAATACAGTGGAACTGGTGTGAATAAGACAAGAGACAACTTTTGCCAGCAATGATACCATAGGAAGGAAATTAGTACAATTTTATTGTAGAGTACACTTCCAGTGCAATATTTGACTTGAGTTTCTTAATGAAGCATTAATAGGTTTCTGTTTTTAGACTAATAGCTGTGCACTTACAGCCACTCAAAAAATGATTTATACCTTTTATATTAAGGGAATGTCTAGAGGGGATATGGATTTGTGCCTACTATGCCTATGATAAAAAGATGGACCCCTAGGTGTAGAAATCATAACGTAAGAATAAATGAAAGATGTGGCTCAGCAAGGAACCATCAATGGGAGTGATGGGCTTTGTGCTTTGAATGATACAATCTCACACACTGGCTGTAATTTTTAAATAGTTTAACCTGTAAGAATCTCATACATGCAGCAGAAACAGCACCAGTACTGTGAAGAAATACTGTTCATGAACAGCAAGAAGTAATGGAGAAGTTTAGAGGCAAACAGACTTGGATATTACAGAATCTCTCTTTGCTCTAGCTGTCTATTTTCATAAAATATGTATGAAAATTACATTTTTGACACTTGTAGCATTTATTTAAATTTCGTTGAAAGTGGTTAGTAGATTCAAGTGTTTAGTCTGAAAGAAAGAAAGAGGGATGAGAAATGAGAGACAGTGCTATTACATATGCCTCACACCATTAAGAAACCACATTAAAGAAACTTAATATTGACATTTTAAGGTAATAAATTAGGATATATGTCTCTTTACTAAACTGAAATACAGTATAATATACCTTACAATGTCCTTCAAGAGTCAGCAATTCAAGAGATGATCTCCAAAAGAATATTTAATGTCCATTATCGAATAAGCTCTTTAGTTTTGTGGCAACAGTTATAAAATCGCTTTTGAATATTATCCAAAAAATGTTCAGCTAAAATTCAAAATAAGGAAAATAATCACAATTATTTCTCTTGACCTTAAAAAACAGTTATGGTGACACATCACCAGTCTCTCCTCTGAATCAGGGAATTTCTTCTTAAGTGAATCTGTCTCTGTGGCAGAAGGACTCTTAGGAAGTACAAACTTACCATCTGCTGCTAAAGGTCTCAGTCCACGCTAGTTAACTTTAAGCAAATCCTTAAAGCATTTGCTGAACAAAAATAGACCTAAATGAACAATTATATTTAAGGACATGCTCATATGCTTTGGTGACTTCAGCTATGAATGCAATGCTGTAAGGGTATGATAAAAATTGTTTGGTTGCAAAGTTGAAAGATTAGCCCATCTGAATACTGATGTTATTAACCCTGAAAAGCTATTTTACGTAAGTACTGATTTAATAATGTTCTATATGTGTATTTGCTATATGTATTATGTATGTCGTACACTATCATCATGCATTCAAAACTGGAAGAGATACCAGAGGCTTTGAAATGTAAGAATAGAAAAGGTAGCTGGATTCAAGTTCTACAGATACACCAAAATAGATATGTGGGATATCATTATGAAACAAAGTGATCAAGCTACCATCTGAAAATGTCACCCACAACAAAAATAAATCTGCTCTGCAATTGACTATATTTAGATGAATTATGTAAAATCATAAGCAAAATGCTAAGTAGTCCTTTATAGTATCTTGAGCTGAGATTATTTATAACTCATTAAGAGTTTTATGGTAAATGTGTGTGTGTATGGGTTGGATTTTTTTCTTCCTTAATCATCTTGGTGCAGTAAAGTACTGTGAAGGTCTTACAGGACCTTCAAGGCCATAAAAGTCAAGCATATACATTCATTATAGCATATCTGCATATAGTTTCACACTTTCAGTCTAAAACATTTCACTGCCAAAGGGTTGCAAGTCTAAGTGGAATTTCACCATCCATCTCTTCTGTGATTACTCAGGTACCTCTAGTATAAAGTAGTTGGTCAGGAAGAATCAATGGGTCCCAGAGGCATCAGGATAACCGTAATTAATGTTATAAATAACTGTTAACACTATTCCTGAGAATGTGGCAAAAAGTATCTATTGATGGGATTTACTGAGACTGTCAAAGTCTTTCAGCTTCACTTAGCATTCATTCTTGCAATGGATTTAATTAGTCTTATGATATACCAATTGCAGCAGGAAAAGAAGAATGAATTAATTGTCTAATATTCAGTATTTTCCTCAACTAAAAAAAAATAAAAACTGCAACCACAGAACAATCTGATGTCTCCCTAATCTCTAAACTAATCAGGTCACTCTTCTGAAAAGCTTGTTGACCTTAAAGTCAGTTATGGCAAAATATCCTGACAGCTATGTGTGCAGTCATTAAATTGGCACTGGATAGAAAATTCATTCTGATCACCATTGGCCTTCAGTGAACAAGAAATAGATGCATACCTTGAAGGGTCATGTGTAGCCTTGCCAGTTCTTAGCACTGGCAAGTATTTAGTAGCACTCATTCATAGAGGTCAACATTTAACCATATTACTAGCAAAAGACTTTGTCTACAAAATAAATAATGATGCAGGTCCAGCAGCTGTATTCTGTGTGGGTGGAATACAAGTTGTGCAACATTAAACATTATTTTGACAGCATTCAATATGACTTGTGTAATTTTCTATTTCTCCTCTTTTCATCTTAGATTTATATCTCTTTGTGAAGGCATGGAATGTATGGCATATAAATGCACCTATTTTATATATACTTAGTCATTGTAACAGATACTTAAATATAGCACCATATTGAAAGTAGAAGTAGGACTTTTGATGCTTAGATTTGTCTAACATTGGGACCTATGCCCCATAAATTCAGCTTACAGGTGTAAAAACTGGTGAAAACAATTTTTGAAAGAAAAAAAGTCTGTGCCCCGATGCACTGCTGAAAAAGCAGGATTCCAACCGGGATTCTTGACTGTTTGCAACATGCCAGCTTTAATATGACCCAGTTTAGGAAGAAAACCCAGGCAATATTTTTGCAAATTACGTTAGTCAAAAAAATCACACTCTAGACATTTGGAAGGATGGAATATTTATGTTGAAGACTAAGTAGAATTCCTTTTGGCTTTTTATGTGCCTGCTATCAGTAAAATGTTCTGGATTCTAGCAGAGTGCTCAGACCTCATCTGTAGGTATAGTATGGGAAGTGAACTTTCAGGAAAGAAATTAATTCACACAAAAAAGTAGTGACTTCAAAAGCTTGCTGTTAGAAATCTTCAAAAGCTTGCTGTTAGAAATCATCTTACAGCCTATAAGGTCCTTGGCGTGTTTTCAGATTCTATTAGCTCTCCCCATTGACAGCCTTCAGGAAGACAGAGTGATGTGGCTTATTCTTCTAGAACTAACAGAGCACTACCTTTCCCAAGTTTGCAAGGTTCATTTAAATATTTTTATCTAGATTTCTGAGTTGGAACATAAGCTTTAGCCACTAAGTTAATCTTCCTAATCCTTTTGAAAGAAAATTATTGTTCACATTGGATTGCTAAATAAGGGAACAAAGACTTTCTAGTGTCATGGCTGCTTCTTAGATTCTACTAGCCTTCTACATAATTTCCAGCTATTAAGCAAGTATATAACTTTACTATAGAAGGTGTTTTAGACTTATTGAAAAATATATGAAAAACTGCTGTAATGGGACAAACCATATTTTTGCTCTCATATCTTGGATCCCAGGATGACTATTATGTTCTAACAGTTCAGAGCCTTGATAGTTAATATTTTAAGTCAGAGTTTCATTGCAGAAGTATTAAAATGGATGTCTATGACAAAATATACATTTCTTCTGGTTCAACATTTTATAGAAGAAGTTGGGTAAAGAGAAGGGGAAAAAAATAACTTGTGAATTTTTATAAGTGGATTAGAACAAAGAAAAATCTTTTGGAGTATGGACATCTGAGCTAAAAAATAAAAACAAACAAAAAAAATGAAATAAAGTCAGCTTGCTGAGTAAATAGAACATAATTTATCTGGACTCCAGAAAATCTTATTTTAAGCTTTTGCAGTGGATGAGGCAGACTAGGCATGTGTGGCTTTCCACCCTTAAGGGGAAGGCAGCACCCAAGGCTGTAGGAAGCAACCCTTGATGCTGCCTTAAGGGGGAGGCTAGGGCCCAAGAGTTATAGATGCCTGTGGTCAAAAAGGAATGACAAAAGTCAGAGGGCCCACAAACCCAAAGTTTTATTAGCAAATTATGCACTTGACATGTAAATTGGTATATAAAGTGGTCCATATATTCTAGTATAAACTAAATGGTGGTGGATTTTGAATAAGGGGTATGGTGAAAGAGGAGAGAAAGAGAGATTGTAGAGAGGGAGAGAGAGAAGGAGAGAAGGAGAAAGAGATAAAGGGAGAAAGAGAGAAAGGGAAGAAAGAAAGGTAAAAAAACAAAAGGAAGAAAGGAAGAAAGGGGAGGGGGAGGGGGAGATGGAGGGGAAGGGGGAGAGGAGGGAAGGGGAGGGGAGGGGAGGCGAGGCGAGGCGAGGCGAGGCAAGGCAAGGCAAGGCAAGGCAAGGCAAGGCAAGGAAATTATGGAGTGACACTGAATGTTTTCTGTTGCTTTTGTGGTACTTTTTGTACTGAACTATTATACAAAGGTTAAGACCTACACAGGATTGGAAAACTTTTATTTCAAATCCCTGCCCCACTGAAAGTCTGAAAGATTTGCAGATACAAAACACCTTTAGAAGCCTATCAGCTATCTCAGTTGGGAGCAGGAGGCAAGTGCCATTGGACTCCAAATCCCGCAGTGATTTGCACATGGTGCAGCCTCCAGCAATTCACTCAACCATTTGCCATGTAAGTTCACTTCTGAAGTAAAATAAACCATTTATTTAATTGTCACTGCAGAGGCAGATTAAAACAAAAACCTAATCGTGCCTCTGTTGATAGAAGTCTTACTTAAATAAGATGTTGTCGGTCCTTAGGACATTCCACTGTGTGGTGTTCATGCAAATACAAACCACCAGGCATTTGCACCTGGAACATTATTACTTCTTAATTATTCCTTTGTACAACAAGGTTTTGTCATAAGATACTGTCAGAGATACCAGCCCCTAAACTCCTTGAATTAAGATAATCCTCCCACGCATTTGCATTTTGACTTTTTGATAGCATTTACTACAGAAATTACATGGTAATATAGCTATTGTTTTCAAGCATCTCTATCTTACACATCTTTCGTTAAAAACTCAGTCACAAATGAACTCCCATTTAGTATTAGTAAAATGTCAATAGTCAAGAAATAAAGAATTTTGATGTTGAAGCATCAACAACTGTTTGAATTGAATGTTTCTAAATCCTCACCTTCTGTAGTCTGTGATTTTAAGAGTACCACTCTTATAATACTGTGCTGAGTATGCACAGGATAACAGAGTGACTTAGGTCTGGCTCCTTTCAATTAGCTCAGAACTGAACAGATAATAGACAGAAAATCGTTCATGGAGCTGGGAGGAAAGAAGGAAGGGAAGAAGAAATTATTATTGATGATTCTGCAGATTTCAGCTGTTCTGTTTGGAGAAATGAGATATTGCTCAGTGCATGTGTGAGTGTGTGAAAGGGTGGTTCAAAATAAAGTAGAAGGACATTTGCATTATTACACGTTCATCTATATTCTTTCCAGTTTCTTTCCAAGCATGCTGCTCTCATGGGATATTTTCCAGATTGCTGGTGTTCCAGGGGTGTCTTCCAGGAATCCCACCCAAAACAAAGGGATGTTATATAAATGTTAGTAATTTGAGTACGTTGAATCACAGCTCAGACTTGAACCCCTGAAAATGCAGTTAACTACTACACAAACTGCCTCTTTCTTTCCACGCATCAATGATGAATTCCTTTATCTTATTTCCCTCCTATTCAAGTGTTGTAGCAATATTTCCAGAGCATTTGCAGCACCAGATGATAGACTGTAATAAGTTTTTAACACTCTGGCACAGAAGAAAAGATAAAGTGCTGATGACATTGTAGATTTTCAAATACTGCAAGCACTATAACAATATTCTCAAGTTAAAAGGTTCATAAAGTGTGAGACACTGTAAGTGCACTCAGTCTAGTCTTCACCACAGGCCTAATAATCATTCATGCTTTTAATCTGAAGCTTGCTAAACACCAGGAATATTTTGTGATGTGCCATTGGGATGGCCTCAACTCTTCAGTGTGACAATGTATACTCTTCATCTTGAAGAGTGTCAGACACCTCAGTCTCAGCAATTTCATTGTCAGGAGGAAAAAAAAAAAACAGCTTGACTACTTCTCACACTGGATCAGGTTCTGAAAAATCATGTTAGCCATTCGAACACTCTGAGAAACAACTCCTCAAAGATTTGCTGTAATTTTAACAAAGAACTTATCTGCCCCTGTAGATCTTCCTCCTTAGTGAACTTGTACAGTAATCAGCACAAAATTTTGCATTTAAAAAAAATCAAAGTACAAGTAAGCAGACAACCTGTGTTGGAATCATCTCAAATTATTTCACTTCCCCTTATCCTTTTGGTAAGGGTTTGAGACAAATGAAAATGCCAGACAGTCAGCATGACTCCTTTCAAAATGAGTTTGGGCTCAATAATCACCTTCAAAAGCCTCTCTAGCCCCATGCAAATCAAGACATAGTGTTTAAAATTGACTTAAAGGTGAAATTAGAATATACTGGGGGGAGCAGTATTCTTAGTTCTTCAAACAATTTTTTAAGTTTTTGTCAGTGGCATAACTTCTCTTATGTAGAAGCTTAGAAAGTCTGAAGGTTTTTAAAGACTGTTTTCCTAAGCCACTGTTTGCTGAGAAGTTTGCCAAATGAAGTTGGAATCCAGTGAAACAGTACCAGGAAGGCTTTTCATGTGGCATTATTTTTGGTTAATAATTTTAAATACCAGTTGGGCCTAGATTTTCTCTTGGTATATCTGATGTAATTCTCTTTCCTCCATCATTCTTACCAGATGTAACAAGTGTGATCAGGAGTTCCTATTTCTCCCTTGACCAGGAAGCAATGAGGAGAAGAATCTAGGTAAAGTTAAGGAGCCTTTTCCTTCCTGAAAAGGAAAAATAGTTAGTGTTATTTGTTTACCTCTTCTAGACTCATAGGATCCTGATTATATTTGTTCTGAGGTTATAGCATTTTCCTGCTGCAGTTAATATATGTTTTTTCTGGAACTCAGGCTCTTAGAGTTTGAGTCTGTGTGTTATGTGCAGCATAGAAGTTTGTTACAGTCAGAGGTAACATAATTCCCTTTACAGATTTCTAAACTGCAGTTTAAAATACACATCTAGCACTGCAATTTCAGCTAGAAGCTATGACATGTTAGATACCTGCTCCTCTTAGATGCCATAGGCTGGCCTTGTGGCACTGTGATTTCAGCTTCATAGTTGTCTAAAGTGCTGTCCACCTGTTCCAGAGGTCAACCAACAGCCCTGTCTGCTCAAGTAGGGCCATCTAGAGCAGGTTGCCCAGGACTGTGTTCAGATGGCTTTTGAATATCTCCAAGGATGGAGGCTTGACAACAACTTTGTGCAGCCTGTGCCAGTGTTCAATCATTCTTAGAGTGAAAAAGTGTTTCCTGATGTTCAGAGGTAACCTCCTGCATTTGAGTTTGTGGTCTTTGCCTCTGGTCCTGTCACTAGGCACCACTGAGAAGAGCCTGGCTCCCTTTTCTTCACATTCTCCCTTCAGCTATTTGTAGACATTGATGATATCCCTCTGAACCTGCTCCTTTCTAAGATACATAACCCCAGTTTCTCCCTACCTACCTAATGAGTTTACTTCCTTTTAAGTGGCTAGGTGTAAGAACTGAGCCAGTTTCACACAAAGCTCCATGAAAATAAAACCCCAGTGCAAAAAGCAAAGCAACTGTTATAAAGGAAATAAAATTAATACAAGTTTTTGTGGGGTTCTTAATGCTTTATAACAAATTTGATCACACTTTAATTCTTTCTGAAAGGACGACTGCTGAGACTGCATTTGAAAAATAAAGAAAAATAATAAACCTGCAACCCAAACATTCACCTTACATATAGAGACCTGCAGAATTGAAAACTGTAGGCATTTGGAAAAATTCTCTCATATCCTTCAGAGTACATCAGGGTCCTAAATTATGCTAGGTTTTGTTATTTAGACAGAAAAACAATTGTGTTGGAACTAGTAATAAACAGACATAAAATTACATTCAGATTAAATTTGCCAACATTCAGAAATGCACATTTTCTAAATTTCATTATTTTGCTTTTCCCCTCAGTCTTCAGAGTGAAAGCTATTGTTTTAGTGGAAACAAAGACTTGTGGAATATGTTGGTATCCAGAGGAGCAAAGGAGTCTTATGAAGGCTATAAGGAAGTTCTTCTTGCATAGAATCTCTTGTTTTATTCTTCTCTCTGGAAAACATGAAAGCAAATAATATTTGGGAGTTTAAGGAGACCTCTCTAACAAAGTTTTCAAGTCAGTCAATTTGTAAATTTTTTGATAATAATGGAGATTAAAAGATGAGAACCAGAAAAACCCACATTTCCTGCTAATTAAAAAATGGTATTTTCTTTTTTACTCAGTACCATATACATACAAAAAATCTCAGACTTTCAGTATTGGTTGCTCAGAGATTTTTTCAAAATATAAGCAAGATTAGAAGTTCAACACAGACTCAGACAGGTGGACTGAATATACAGAGAAAATTCCTCAGAAATAAGTAGAAATATTCCAGGAAGAAGCTATAGTAATAACTGAGCAAGTAGTTTCTATTAAGTAAATGTGGGGGAATTGTTTCATTTCTACAGTAAACAAAAAATATGGGGTCATTATCAGTAGAGCAATTGATCTTGAGAAGCTATAGATAACCATTCACAAGTCAAGAACAGAAAAGTAGAAAAGAGTTCTTAAGGAAGCTAATAACTTTTTTCACTAAGAATAGCTTGTTTGTTGTTTTGTTGTTTTTTTTTTCCTAAACAGAACAACATATAGGCTTTAGTAAGTAACAATACGTCACAGGAATTTGTCTAAGTAACCAGTTAAATTGTTGGAGTTGCATTGATGCTACAGACATGTATGATCCTGTGTCTGTAAGGCCCAAGGAACACAGATCAGTGTACAGCAAACTTCATGCATGCAATTAAATGTAATCTCTGTATGGGAAAACTCAGTAATTTTTTACAGTTCTGCCACTTGGAAAGGGCCAAAGGATAAGCACACTAAAATCAAAGCTCAAAACCACTTCCATCCAGTCCTACTGTCCAGCAAAAGAGATATTTAAAGTGTCTCAAATTACATTGATTGTACCTTCCAACTATGGATAATAATAGCTTAGAGATTTTTAGCAGTAGGAACACAGACATAGTACTCTAACCATTTTCAATAGGCTATCACAACAACCAATAGTACTTCTCACTCAGGGATTCTAACATACTTTAGATTAGCAACAGTCGTGTTAATCTTACACCAGTTTCCAGAAGAAAAGTTAATCTTACAAATAATAGGAACAAAAGGAAGAAAAAGACAAAAGCAAAAAAAGTAAGGTACCTAGCAAACCAAAGGAACACTAATTTACTACATACCATCTTAGGATCATGGGCTTGTTTTACCTTCTTCTAATTAAAACAGACATTCACAGAAAGGTTTGTGGGAGTATATACTTACTATAAAGTCTATTCTTATTTTGGGTTATGTTTTTGAATTGTTATAAAAGGACCTTAAAGGGGTGAAAATAAGCACTTTTCCATGCTATCTGGATTTTTTAAGGCATTTCATAAGACTTCCTGTAAATTTGTTTCGAGTTCCATACAGAAACTTTAAGAAAATATTAATGATGATGCATATTTCAAAACAAAAACAACAGATGTGTCTCCAGTGGAGTACCCGAGATTGGAGATCTTTATCACAGAATGATGCTCTGTAATTCACCTGCTCCCAGCCTTCTCACATTTCAGTTGGATGGCTGTTATGTCAGGACTGTCTATTGTCTTACTTAATGAAAAAAGACATTCAAAAAATATACTTGAAACATCAATTTAGAAAACCTTATTTAAATGTGTAGTATGCTTGATGTTTTAGTTCATATGTTTTCTGTAAGAAAAGACCTGTTTTATATGTTTCTCTAAAGCATTATTTTAAATAGACTTAAGGTCATGTAATAACTAACAGCAAATTTGATATGGGCTATCAGGTCTTGAAAAAAAAAATCTCATACACTAGATTTATTTACAGCATTTTTTTTAAGAAATAAAGAATATGTAAATGTGTGTGAGACACAAAAAATTATTATTTAGATTCAAAATTTTATTAACTTTTCAGAAATAGTAGATTCTGATTTGTGTTCTTGCTGTTTTTAAATAGTCTTACTAGAAACTTACAGTGCATTTTTAGATAGATATTTTTTAAAACTTCACCTGCTTGCATTCCTTAATAGACTGGCTTATCATAAAGGCTACCAAAAGTTTGTCTGATATAAACAGATTATTCTAACTGCATGTGTTCATGTTTTGATGTCCTTCTTTTCATGACTGATAGAACATCGATCCTGAATATTTTTTCTTTCTTCTTGAACGTTGACCTGAGATTTTGACCAAACAGTTTTCTTCATACTTAAAGTTAGCCCCAGAATAGCTATTGCCTTTAAGAATCAAAATTAAATAATTGAGTTTACCAATGACACTGAGCTGTGTGGTAATGTCAACATGTTTGAAGGAAGGAATGCCATCCCGAGGGACCTTGAAAAGTTTGAGAAGTGGGCCTGTGCAAACTTCATGAAGTTCAACAGGACGAGTGTAAGGTCCTGCACCTGGACTAGGGCTATCCCAAGCTCAAATGACGATGAGAAGCTTGACATGACCTATCAGTCCACACTTGCAGCCCAGAAAGCCAACTCTATCCTGGGCTGCATCAAAAGAAGGGTCACCAGTGGGTCTAGGGAGGTGATTCTCCCCTTGTACTACACTTTTGTGAGACCTGCCTGGAGTACTGTATCCAGCTCTAGGGCCCCCAGCATAAAAAGAATGTGGACCTGTGGGAGCAAGTCCAGAGGAGGGCCATTAAGATGATCAGTAGGTGCACCTCTCCTAGGACAACAGGCTGAGAGAGGTGGAGTTGTTGACTCCAGAGAAGAGGCTCCAGGGAGAGTTTTTAGCATATTCAAGTACCTAAAGGGAGCTACAAGGAGGCTGGAGAGGGACTTTTCACAAGGACATGAAGTTATAGGACAAGGTGGAATGGCTGTAAACTGCAAGAGGGTAGTTTTAGATTAGATATAAGAAAGAAGTTGTTCCCTATGTGAGTAGTGAGGCACTGGAACAGGTTGCCCAGAGAAGTGGTGGATGGCCCAACCCTGGAATTGTTCAATGCCAGGTTGGATGGGGCTTTGAGCAACCTGGTCCAGGGGAAGGTGTTCCAGCCCATGGCAGAGGGGTTGGAACTAGATAATTTTTAAGGTGCCTTCCAACTCAAACCAGTCTATGTTTCTATGACTATATGAACATCCACCTGGTTTATAGATAGCATACACAACATAGTCAGCCATGTGTTCTTTATTCACAGGTCTTCCTGTTAAAAATCATTTCACAATACACTCTGACTCCTGAGGGAAGGAGTCTTAAAGCATCCTTCATGAAAAACATTGATTGCATAATCAGTAAAAGGGATGCTTTCACTACACAATTTTTTGTGGTAACAAGCCAGTGGTGGTGCTCCGATTCTTGTTTCATATAAGAAGTAATTTTCCTGTGAAATGTTTTACTTTAATGTTGATCACAGAAGTCCCTATGAATATTAGCTACCTGTGAGGTTTTGGCACCCTGATTATTTTCTCTTGTCATTGCTTGACACTTATATTCCTCCTAGACTGTCACTTTGATGTTGGTGTATATACATATTGTATATGCACCATATGAAAGTATGAAATTTTAATTGATTTTAAATAATGTTATTTCAAGGATAACAAATAAAAAAGCTTGACTGTGGAAATAATACAATAGATAATAAAGCAAATTTAGTCTGCAACTGGATGATTGGGCATGGTGATGACAGATTTGAACTGATTAGATTATGAGAGTCATAGTTTTATATCTGTGATTACATTCAGATGCTACAAAAAGGTAAGCAGAAAAGAAAATAGGGGGAAATAGAAAGAACTGAAGAACGTGACATCTGCAGAGGGCAAGGAAGGCTCTACAAAGACTTTTGTTTCTGTCAGAAATGAATTATTGCATGACAGCAGACCATAAACTGCAAGGTAAGAACCTTTACATTTTTCAGTAAGTAAAAACACAGTTCTGTCTGTTTCTGATACTCAGAGCCAGACTTTCCTGTCACTAAGTGTTTTCTCTGAGCATATGTCAAGTGCTGTTGAAGGTATCAGCATAGCTGACTGAAAAAATGTGCTTTGAAACAAAAGCATCAAGTGTCTTATTCTTTGTAAACAATATCACAACAAGGCTCCTACTTTTAACTACAAAAAAGCATGATAACTTCAGTGAGGCAGAAAATAGAAAATACACTATGTATGATAAAAAAAAAATAAAAGGATGTTATTTTTTTGTTTGTTTGTTTTGGCAGAATATACATGTTCATGTTTATTCTGATTTTTATGCACATATTTATTTCTAATTTCTGGTAACTCAAAATTTTGAACTTGTTCAAATCTTTTATTTTTCTGTTTATGGTTATGCAAAGATGCTACCTATTGCATCCTTCTGTGATTTAACATACTCCAATCACAATCAGTTCAAGTGATCAGTGAAAAATTTATTTAATAAAATCTAGTTCAGGTAAAGACAAAGACTTTCAGTATACTGGACACAAGGGATTCTAGATGAACTATTTTAGATCTATGTGGTCAATCCCTGTTCCAAGTGCCATATGTCCATCTAGCCTTAGGCAAAATAACTCATATACCTAAATTAAGAAGATAGTGTCCAATCCTTTATGGGCACTCAGTGAAGAGAAGCATAGAAAGAGTCTGCCAAAAAGCAATTCACAGCAAGAGGTCAAATGAGATGTTCTAAATCATCCCTTGATGAGCCATTCTTTCTCTGGTTGTCTAGAATGTTTCTTGGGAGAGAAGTCCTGAACTTGTGCTGGTTTCATGATAGGATGCAAAAAAGCACACATCTCTTCCTTTCCTAGTTATCCCATTGCAAATGCTGAAGCATTTTATCTTATTGTAGAAGAATAAATATGTCACTCAGAATATCCCCCCCAAAAAAGGGTTAAAAAGTGCAATTTACTAGTGAAGTTAAAAGAGCACTTTTACATCCCTTTTCCATGAAATGTTTATGTTCCTTGAGAAGCAAAATCACGATTAGAAAATGGATCCAGGGAAACACTGCAATGCCATTCATTGCATTACATCGGTACTATTGAATGCTTCAATACATAGACATACATTCATAGGTGACTCAGTCCGATTCTGCACATCTAAAATAAATACTAGCTTGCTCTTACTAAACTTGTGTCCTAATTTAGTCTCTGAATAACCTTCCAATAGAAGCTAGACCTTCTTTTTCAAGTTCAATTTAATCCACTTTAGTATCTCATTTTCTTCTTGGTACTTACTTCTGGTTATCTGAAACTAAAATCCAAAATAAATTGCAAAGTTTGAACAGTTTACATGACCTAAGAGTCTGATTTTATAAGACCCATTTTGTCCACTGGCAACTAAGGAAACCTGCAAAAAGCCACACAACCTCACTCATCTTGAAAGAGAAATTTAGTCTGTACTTCACAATTACTATGTGGAACGTGACCATCTCCATAAAATGTCTGGAATTCAAGAATGCACTTCGTAAGGATTGAGACAGATTCCTGTAGTTACATGCCAGTCTGAACTATGTCTTATGATGGACATAATTGCTCTTTCAATAAGATTGCTATATATGTATTTTATTACTTTGAGCATTGCAGGACAAGATGACAGATATCTAAAAAATAACAAAAATGGACAAATAGATTAGTAAGTCTGAACTTGGGCTAGAAATGTTCCAAAAGTATATTCATTGCAGTTTTCTATATGGATCTTTTGTCCATCATTTTACTGGGTTTTCTTCAACTTGGATATTGAATGAAGAGTTTTCCTTTTGATTTTTTCAATATGGAGAGTCTCATGGCTTAATGATGATCTCGAAAAGTTAAAATGCTTTAACTGAATTTTATCAATGTAATAACATGAACTCTTTAAAAAAATTAATCTCTAATGAAAATAATTCTCTCCAGGTTCAAGGGCTATAATACATTTTCCTCAAGCAGTGTAAGACATCCATGACAATAGAGGGATAAGGCTTGATTAAATTTTTAGGGGAGAAGACATCTAATAATGCTGAAATATCATCCATATAAAAAAAGTTTAGCTACCTCTTACAAGTACCTCTCTAACACATCATGTAGAAATAAAGGCAATCTGTCAACATAATGGTTGTGAGCAAAAAGGTTGTTTCAATTGCTCTTCTTCTAGAATGCTCAAATCCAATTCTAAACAGATTTTATACACCTATAGAGACCTATCAGTTTAACCTTTATTTGATAACTCTACTGTAAAAATCTTATGAGTGGTATAAATATCATCAGATTGCAGGAATATGATTTAGTATAATTTAGGTTTACAGGAAATTAATAGTCTTTGGGTTCAAGCCTATGACCAAGGTATGAATTGTTTGAACTCCCCAGTTAACAAGTCATACAGTTCCAAAACTATCAACAGTGATAACATGCTTGCTAACAGGAAAATTAGTGCTTTCCAGATGATCAATGGTTATTGAGAATTACCTGCTTGTGAACAGAAGGTACTTGTCTATAAATCTGTGAGATAACCATTGGAATTGAAGTCAGAATAAGCAAAATAAAGTGATTGTGTCAACAAAACATATTATTTTTTTAAGGAATAATTTATGTATTCCAAACTTACAAGTAAGTGTATGACACATTTTCTCTGACAATAATAAATGAAGTACACTTAGTAAAATGCTGGACTTGACTGAACAAATAATAATGATGATACCTGCAGAAAAATCCATAAAACATAATTATTCTGGCTTTTATCCAACATTTATAAAAAGCTGAAAATATATTTCTTTGCTGAAGCAAGATGTTTCTGAGAAAACTATCAATAACTTTATTGAGATATTTAGGTAAGATTTATTTCCAATGTGATATAGTAATTCTTCAGAAATTTTTTTAGGTATGCATTTTGCTGTCTTAATAGTACTACTTTTAAAGGCCAAACGTCTTAATGGAAATACTTTACAACACAAGATAATAATTAAAACAGAATTTGAGGTACATTAGGATCCAAGAAATAGCACCACAGAGACAGTGCAGTATATAGCAGTGCTGCATGGTAAGCCTTAAGTTAATAGCATTTGAAGATTAGTAGGAGATTTAAAAGAGGGAAGAAAGAAAAAGGAAAGAAAAAAAAAAACACACTTGTTTTTTCAAAGAGTCAAACCAATCAAGAAAATGTATAATTTTAAAAATTTATAAACTAGAAGTTGACAGTAATTTTCTCAAGCACTCAAGACACTTTTCCCTTTTATATTACTATGCTTTCTGAATTATGAAATTTGGCTGATGAGAAAGCCTAAGGGTGACGATGGCGTTTCAATGTCACTAATGCATTGTCATGTTACACTGTGTGAGTTCTTACTATACCTAGCTGGATTTTTCAAGTTTAGATAATGTTACTCACTGCCAAAGATTTTATTAAGAGGTCTGATGATATTATATGCTCTGCTGGTAAGACTAACTAATCCATATCAACTAGAAAAATGTCAACTATTTTGAGAGATTTCCAGTGGGTTTTCTGTGTGGCATGAGTATTCAGATGCAGCTATACTCCCTCACCATAATTCACCCATTTTGAGTCAGATACTGAAGTAGAAAAAAATCACTTTTTCTAGCACCTAGAAGAAAGAAACTTGTGTAGAAACTGCTTTTGTTCTGTGAGATTTTGCATGACTCCTGTTGCCAAGGAAACAATTTCTTTTAACTTTATAAGGTTTGGTAATGGTTGCTCTAGCTACAAATCAGACAGTATTCCATATAATTATATATACATACACACCCAAACACATTTACCCTCACTTTAAGGAGGGAAAGATTTAGTATAACATAACTATTGAAAACATTGAAATTTGGAAAATGTTCTGAATTTTATTTGAGGGATTTGTTGATAGAAGACGCCTTTGCACTGACTTAAGTAAATGACTTAATGTCATCCCATACCTGAAGATACAATGTTCAAAATACTAATAACTAAAAAGAAAAGGGCAAAAATAAAAAAAAAAAAAAACCTTAATTTCTCTCCCATTCCAGTCAAGTGCTTAGGAAGTACTTAAAGTGTACTAAGAAAAATATGATGAATGCAAAATACTTATAAATTTAGTGTCAACCTTTTTTATCATAGAACCTCTGACTAAGTCTGAATCAGAAAATCAGATCCGTTATTTTAAATACAATTTTAATATTTTGCTGATATATTATAGTATAGCATTCTTTGAGTTAAACTGGAAAGAGAAATTTCTAAGGATGATCTAGACAATTTTAGACATAGAAGGGGAGTGGAGCAATGATAAAAGACATCAACTAGAATTCATCAACTGATTGAAAATTTTTTTGATTTTACTGGATCACAAAAGGATAGAGGTTTGCACATGCTGATGGGAATGAAAAATGCACCAGGAATATCAAAGTAACACATTTTTTATATGTAGAAAACATAAATCCATTTTAATTAGGTGTTCAAATCACATGAAAAGTTAGGGAAAGGTAGGGATAATACAAAAACTTCCATAAGTATTAAGTTCAGAAGCTTACTATCCTGTAGTAAGGATAGTAAGAAATCAAGAGAGGATAAAGGAGGAGATTGGGTACAAGTCTAAAAGGAAGAAATGGCAGTCTGATCAACTATAATGCCTCTGCAATGAAAAGGATTAACTAAAGTCTGGAAGAGTATCACAAACTGCCTTCTTTAGAACAAAAGGGTGTTATATGAACATCAGATTTGTGGCGGAAAGAGAGTCCATTTTATTTGTTTCCTTCTTATGAAGACCATGATGGTCACTCCAAAAAAATAAAAGAAAATAATTAAAAAAAAGAATATAAAAAACTTTATCTGTGTGATGTAGATTAATGTATTTTCTGATTTTCATTTATCTCACTGAGATTTAAAAATACCAAGGTGAAATAAGCATTTTCTGTGGAAATTTCTGAATATGGACAACTTTATTTTCATTGAAAAAAGTGAAATATCCAAAATATCCATAATTTTCCTCTGTACTTAGAGGCCTAAAGTCAATACTTATTTGTTTAACCTATTCTTTCAAAGAAGTCTTTCTGAGAAGAAGTGCTCAAGGAACATTGTTTTTTGGTCTTGGAAGGCTTCACTGTGTCTGTGAAACAATCTTAAAAATCTAAAATGAGATTTTTTTAAAAATTTTGATTTTTATTTGATTGCAAACCACTTAAAGTCTCTTAAAAAATTAGAAAAGAAAGGCATAACTCATAGAGTGATTTCAGCTCAAAAATGGATGACTGCCAGTAAGATGGAGAAAGATACTATGTATTTCATCTGTTTTTAATTCCACATAAAATATTGTCCACTTGTACAATGAAGAGCTGTAATATGCAACCTTGAAAGTAATTTTATTTTGCCACAGGAGGGACATGCCACAAGGGCATGCAGCGGTAGGACAGGAGGCAATGGCTTTAAACAGGAAGAGCATAGGTTTAGATTAGGTATTAGGAAGAAATTCTTTACTACGTGACTGGTGAGCCACTGGAACAGACTGTCCAGAGAAGAGGCGAGTGCTCCATCCCTGGAAGTGTTTAAGAACAGGCTGGATGGAGCTCTGAGCAACCTGGTCTAATGGAAGGTGTTCCTGCCCATGACAGAGGGATTTGAACTAGATAGTTTTTAAGGTCCCTTCCAACTGAAATTACTGTATAATTCTATGATTCCATGTTCAGGGTGAAAAGTGTCCTTTTTCCTCTATAGGCAAAAGGAAACTCTGCTACTCTGCTTTTTGCTTTTTTTTTTTTTTTTTTTTTTTTTTTTACCTTCTGCTACTAAATTGGCTTTCTACCAGTTCATCATAAAAATAACATAGGTAAAAAGTCTGTTTTTCCTCTGTGATCAAACTTGAGACTGATGAGCAAATAAAGAACTATCCATTTGTGCTATCATGATCTGCTATCAAAAGGAAGCAAAAAGTTAACTGAAATAGTGTTGTTTAATGTCAATACAATTCATCACAGAAATAACAGATAAATTGTGGAGGTCTGAGCTTTTATTGTCCTGACATACAGATTCATCTTTCTCAGCAGCTCCAGCCAATCAGACTTGAGGCAATATAGTTTCTTATAGGAAAAAAAAAAAAAAAAAAGAACAAGCCACAAAACAATCAAACAAACCAACCCAACTATTAATTTGCATACTAAGACTTTGGAAGCTCCTTAACACAGTGTTAAAATTAAAGGTTTACAGTGTTTAGGGAAAAAATGTTGAGTCGTGAGGGTAAGTCAGTTTTAGAAGACCAGATGACTGTTCTGAGTCTTAATCAAGTATTCAGAAGTGCTCCTATAAAATGAACACACTGTATTTGTATTATTATCACAAAATAATTCATGCTGAGTTTCTTTTAAACTCAGACTCAAACAAAAAACAGCGACTATTTACACTGCCCTAAAAATATCTAATAAAATATTAAATAATCTACATAGGATTTTAAGGGGTAGTTAAGGAAAACAAACTTATAAAATTACAATTACTATAATCATTATCTTGCTCCTCTCTGTAGTACACAATAATATTAGAAAACCCTGTTAATATTATATAGTTCTCAATGATAATGTAGGTCTTAGCTAATAAATATATTTTATTATTCTTTTTCCATCTGTCTAGTAATTATTTTAGCCATTAAACCAACAGTAAGACTAACATAATAAACTAATTAGACTTTCAGAATACAGTTTCCTTCCATGATAAAAGCTGTTTGATGCTACTATTTACCTGAGTAAGCTTTCACGTAAATATTTAAAACATTTTTCTGCTTTGGCTTTCTTCTCTCTTTGTTACCTATAGCAAAACTTCATTACAACTGAGGTAGCTTATATACTTTTAGCTTTTAGAATGAGGTATGCACTGGAAAAAAAAAAAAATCAGTTATCAAAACCCAGATATTTAAACCAAGCTCTAAACTCTAAAATATTCACTCAAGTGAATATTTTTTTCTAGGGGCATATGTCAAGCCAACATATTTCTCCACTTATTAAATCAAATAATATTTTTACTTTCACCTTAAGTGGAAGAAAGTGGTCTCCCTTAGATAGGAGCAAAGTTACTACTTTGTGTTTGCACCTTATTAATTACTGTATGGGGAAATAGTACATCTACTCATTTGTAGAGCTCCTCTGGACTGAATAGGACTCTGCTATGCTAAAATATAGACTGAACAAAAAGGCTGAAGCACATAAATATATTTTCCAATTCTGGATTAAAAAAAGATATCTGAATATTTTTATGCTTATTGTAGGCATAATTAATATCATTAAACTTTGATGTAATATATAAATCAGTTAAGTTTTATGACTCAAACAGGTGTCCATTCATTTGAAAGAGAATAAGAAATAAAAAACAAATACATGTCCAATAGAATTCAAGCCACCACTTCCAAGAAATGAACAGGACCTGAAGTAATATGTCACTGGCAACTGGATCTACAAGCAACATTTAATTTAAAGCCACTAGGTGTCAGCATATAGATATTCCTAAAGAGATCTATCTGCCAGAAAAAAAGGACTTGGCAATAAGCAAATATGAAAGATTGTGAGTGGTCAATGATGATCTTACAAAGCCATGGAAGAAAGCTGTAAACTTGTCAAGCTCACTGATAAATATTAGAATGATTGAGGAATATTTTTCCACATGATAAGTGAGTCTTCAATGGAACCTTCTGGTTTTTAATAAGATGCATTTAGAGACCTTTAATGGTTTGACTTCCAATTAGATGCTTTCCCACCCAAAACCTGTGATATCAGAAGGTGGTCTTGTCATGAGACACTGTCTAACACAGATTCTTCATACTGGCATGTTCGCTGAGCCACTTAGACCTTGTACTGGAATTCCTTGGTAGAAATCAAGTTATTCTCTAGTAGTTTTCGGTTGTCACTAAGACCCTAATGGGGCCCCCTGGCCATGATCACATGAGCACTGAAATGACGGACAGATTTAAGTCTTTTACCTTACTAATGATCTGTTATTAAAGTAGAGCTAATAACTCAAAAGAGCAGGATGCTTAAGGCAGGTAATACTGCTTTAGTAAGCACCCTGTAATGACAGTGTACTGCAGTCACTGATACTTTGTGCTTTTTCTTTATGTGCAAGGGGGAGTTCATGTGCTGACAGGGAAGTATGTGACCAAAACTGGTTAGTACTCCTGGCTCATCCCTAGGTTTTCATCTATTGACAGACTTCTGGCATGTCACTTCATGTAATTCACTTAAAGTTCCTTGTTATGTTATTGTTTTAATAAGTAGTGACATTTCCTTGAATTTACTTTATACTGTTTATTGGATATACCGTAACTATCTGATGAAAACCATAGATCCACCTCAGAGAATTCAGAAAGCATCTGAAGTATTGTAATAGCTATTTAAGTATGATTAATGAAATATCCAAATGACATGCTAGTCTGAGAGTGATCTAGATTTAATAGCCACACTTGTACAGAGCCATAAAAATTGTACAGTGATGTTAAAAGTGTTGGGTGTTTACTCCTCCCATTTTCTGCATAACTATCCAGACTGTGTGACTAATCATAGTGAAGGTTTTCTAAACATAAACAGGGTGGTTCACGCTAAAGCTTAGCATAAATGTCTCCATTTTTGTCAAAGGATAGAGGATGCTTTTAGGTAAGAAACAGCATGGTGATTGATGCAAAAATAAATAAAATAGATCTAGAATAAGACATACATAATTTATTGAAACATCTCACACATATGGTAAGGATGCAAACTAGAATGTCTCTCAAAGCTGAAGTGGTAAAAAAGAAAGAATTAAAGAGAGATATAGAAAGAGAGCATGACAGCACATGCAGCTCTGACAGATGAAGAACAAAGCCAGAAAACTGAAAGCAGACAGAAAGTACCACAATTTTTTTATCCTCACCTCATGTTGACCACGATACTCATCACTGTCGTGCCCTTGAAGTGATCTACTGTATATGTGTATAGAAACTTTAGCATTATCAGAGAGAGATATTTGGCCCTCTGTCCTCAGGAATCAGATTGTCCTACTGTCCTCTGTCCCAAGAAATATTTCAGAACTGTTGCCTTACAAAATTAAGCTGTGTAGCACTATTACAGATCTACAGAGAAATTTTTTAAAGAGAATTCTAGTTTTCAGGCAATAAATTGGCTTTTTCTTTTCTAAAACTGTCTTCATAATTCTTTTAAACACAAGGATATAGGCAATAGTTTTTTTTCTTCACCCCCACAGGAAAAAAACACTGAGAAATGGAAGCATTCTCCTAAATAAAGCTGTTGCAATCTTTTCTGCTGCTAAAATATAATGCTATGCAGTTGTCCATATGTAAATGTATTTACAAAAGTCTAAGTGCCTGTTTCAAAAAGTTTGGGTATCAACAAATCAAGCCTACAGAAACAGTTGTTTTGAAAAAGTTTGTTAAGAGATCTTCTCTTCCCGAGACTTCTGAGACCTGATGGCAGCTGTTGGATAATGTATAGAAGTATAGGAGAGGGGTGGTTTTTCTGTCTTGCATCTTTTAGCATTGAACCAAAATGGCTGAGATTTACAAGATTCTTCAGTTCTTTCAAGGCAACAACAGAGATCTCTCTTAACACCTATCTTCAGAATGACAGTACCTGAAGCACTATTAGGCTTTTAGAGTAATATTTTACAAGTGAGAAGTGAGAGGAGCCTCCTGCTGTACTCAGAAGCTGCCTCACAGCCCTGACCCCACTCTGCCCACCAGCCTTACTGCCCTGACCTGCTACTCTGATTTCTGGACCTGCTACTCTGATTTCCTGACGTGTTTGGCACCCGCTGTGTTGGCTACCTTACGTGGAAATGGGCACTCTGCAGCCTCTCTCGGCCCCAGCCCTGCCACGCTAGGCTTGTTGGGAAACTTTGGGAGGCACTAGCTGGGAAAGGGAGTAGAAGGGAAGAGGAGTGAAGAAAGATGAAGGAAAGGGGTAGGAGTGGAATAGGGAGGGGAGGGGTGGGGAGGAAAGAGAGAGACAGGGGAGGACACACGCCTACAAGGCTGCAGTCAGTTGCCAACCCGAGGTGACCTCTGAAAACAGGCAAGTAATAGATCTAAAAGGCAGATAATTGATCAGAGCTGATAAAGTTAGTCATATTTTGCAGGGTACATGCAAGACAAAAAGGTGTCATGGCTGATGTGTCATTCATTGCATGTCTTGTTTCTGTCATGAAAACACAGATTTCAGTGTCTGCCTTTTCTTAACAGTTTACCTGCACGCAAGGAAGATAAAAGCATTTAAATAAACCTGGTTGATGAGGACATTACAAATGCAGGGCAACACTCACCCTCCAGAAGCCTAGTAAATTTGGAGGTAATTGCCTAGAAAGTTCCCGATGCAGATGCCTCTCTTCTGTCCCACGTGTTGAGCATCTCCCTGACTTTCTGTCTGGTCTCATCAATGCTCAGCTTCTGAACTGGGAGTGCAAGTGGTGTGACTAAAGAAGGTGATTTTTTTTTTTTTTTTTTTTGCTAAGGGGAGAGGGCTGCTGCTGCCTACTTCATCCTATCTGAAAAGCTCAGACAAGAGAAGGATATATATGACAGCAGCTTGAATGAAATACAGTCTGAGCATGGCAGTGATGTTATGAGTGCATTATTCAAATTATCAGGTGGGCCTGGCAGGGATATTTTTAACTCCAATTATCTTGTTTCTTAACTCTTCAGAGCTCTGTAGTGATTCTATTTCTTAAAGCACAAGTAGCTTCACATTGATAAAGGTATACATCTTAGTTATTTTTTTGTTATTTATTTATTTATTTAATCTGTATCTTCAGCTGCAATATATACATACATGCAAACATACATACATACCTACAAGCATACATACATGCATACATCTTGTACTGCCAATTACATTTCCTTAGCATGGTGACTCAGTAGCCTTTACCAAAGGCTACTCTTCAACAGTATTTAAAGATTACTATTGATTCACTGAGCTATTAACTCTTTACACAGGAAAAATAGATGCCTGAAGTGTATTAGTCTAACTGTTCAATAGGTACCCTTTTACTTCTGAGTAGTGAGAACTCTGTTCTTTCTGGACTGGTTTGTACTGAGAAATTCCCAGACTGTCAGTCTCTCCAGTTGTACCATGACAGCAGTGAGAAAAGATGCACTTTACATGAAAATCCCTAGCATCTAAGTAGTTGTGAGCAGTAGCCAAGTGTCCTCTGGGAGGAATTTGACTGAATTCTCCCACCAATAATCAGATGTAGTACTGACCTTTAGGTGCAGTGCAAGCCATAGCCCTTTCCTTATTTATTGCTCCAGAGGGAGTGAGAAGAGATCTGTTTGCTCTAGGCAATTGTTCTTTTCTTTCTGACAGATATAAATGTCAAAGGATGTCTGGGTTGCTTTGGGTACCATTTAATGTCACCATTATTTTGGTGACTATAAAAGAAAGCTACTGGGGCATCCATAACCACGCGGCAGCCCTCTAGAGACTAATAGGAATGGGGAACCAGTTTTATGAAAATGTCTTCACACAGACAATTATAGTCAGTGAGTCTTTCTGATTAAAAAACAAACAAACAAACAAACAAACAACCAAAAAAACCCCTGATGCTGTCGGCAAAGGAGTCCTGGCCCTATCTCCCTATCTTCTGACAAGTTTAGAAGCTACCTGGAGGGAACTCTAAAACTGATCACCTTTTATCCACTAATTCCCTAACCCAGGAGAACACTAGATGTGCACCCAAGCTGTGAGAACTGGCTTTTTCATTCGGGAGATCTCTTCAGGAGACATGTGAGGTTAGTAAATCTGCCTCTTGCTGAGATGCCATGTGGTGGCTACAGCTCTTTCTCTAGCACACTTTATAAAATTGGTGCCCTTTTGTGTTGTGAAGCCTCACAACAACAACACAAGCCCTTTGGATCAAATGCATGATGATTGTAATTTTCATTTAGCAGGGTTGCAAGCAAATTCTCTGTCACAAGCAGCTATTCTAGAATGTATAATTACACCTGTCTGCCATCACCAACATTGCCTGTCTAAGGTATGATGGATGATTTTAAACTTGTGTATTATTATTATTACTATTATCATTTTAAAAAGCTGAATTGTGAAATATATTTGAAGTGTCTTTCTTGAGCTTTGTCATGAAGTAGCTGAGACGGCCTACACTCACTTCAAACTTTTTTACTCAAATAATTTTTGCTGTCATTTAAGAAGCCTATTTAGATTTATATCCTGTAAACATATCTCTAAGTATAACACTGTTAAAGTAATAGGACTCTCTTCCATGTCACTTGCTGACACTTGGTTTGGATCTGTGTCTCCCCTTATCTCTCATGTTTCACATGAATTTTAAGATTCTCAGTACAGTGTTAATATTTTACATTATACAGAATGTGAGTATTTCATAAATATAATGATCAGTTATATGTAAAGCTATTTGAAGAGTAAAAAGATAGTTTTCTAAAGGAAACTCAAAACAATAGGAATTTAGTAGCAAAGAAATAAATGAAAAAGTCTTCATCTCTACTTTTCTCTCAGGAAATACAGCTACCACCAATTTTAAAACTCTGTTTCAAACCGGACATAACAAGATATGCAAACAGTGCATAATGAATAAAATAAAGGGAGACAAGGCGATTATTTCCACCAGAAAGTACTCACCAGAAAGGAGAAATACTTTAAATGTCAAAGCTGGAAAACTACTTAATGATTCTTTAGTACTGCAGTTTAGACCCTACAACATACATATCTGGTGAAAACTGCTTCTCTAAACGTCAAGATTCATAGCAGGTTATGAGAAGATACACATTTATTAATTTAAAAAAAAAACAAAAACAATTACTCAGGCAACTATGTATAATCATAGTACTTTCTTCTAATAGCATTTTCAAGGAAATAAAGAAAAAACCCATAATTGTCCAAAAAGTCACTATTAACATAGTGAACATAGAGAATAACTTGTAATATAGACTAGAAGAGAAATACTGTGGTACTGACTTCATAATTAGAGATGATTGAAGAGATTAATGCATTTTCCCCAAGAAGATTAGTTTAAATTTAAAATCAAATACCCTGTCACATTTGTAACATTTTTATGTTTGCTTTCCATGAAATATCCATCAATACATATTATTTCTATATCCTGTCCTCTATTCCAGTATTTTTTTCCCAGGAATTTTCGTCTCCATTTGTACAGAATGCAGTGCTATATCATCCTCAAACCCACATGGAATCTCTTAGACTTAATGTGGTATAAATGATTATTTGTAAGGAAAACCTTTTTAAAGAAAGCACAGAAAAAATGATATTTAATTTCTGATTATTTGGCATGAAGTATTCACAGGGCAATCTAAAAGGGGTAATATTTTCTAATTAAAACTAAGAAAAGAGGTTTGTGCTTTCACTCCAGGCAATTAAATGTAGCATTTGCAGGCATATAATTCCAAGGGAAACAAAACCCAGGAAGTGGCTGTTTGAGTGTCTATTAATTAAAATATCCAACACTTCACTGGTTGTACTAGCTGGCCTTTTATACATTCTCTGTAGGTTAATAATTGAATTAAAGTGTGCACAAAACAATACCAATGAAAAGCTACTTAAAAAGAGCCAATCTCTGTTCATAGTAATTATCTCATTATTTTTATTTTCATTAATAAAGATGCATAATTCAAAGGAGTATATGACTCCAGAATAAACAAACAAACAAAAAAAAATCATGTATCAGATCAATCAAATACCCATCGTGTGCACACAGTGACAGAAGAATTGGGTAGCCTGCTCTTTATGGTGTGGTGTTTTTTGGTTTGTTTTTTCTTTTCTTTTGTGATTGCTAGCCTGAAAAATGAACCAAAAGCATAAATCATTATCAATATAGAGAAAGCATTTACTTTGGAAAATTTCTCCTGTAACAGAAAGTGGAAAATTGTTGAGGAAAATACTGTCATTTGCTACTCAACCTGCAGTTATCTTTAGATAGAAAGCAAGTTCAACTAAACTCTGTGAAACTACAGAGTACAGAGCCAACAGTCCATTAGTGGAGCTAGATCAATATAAAGGAAAGAAACATGATCTTCATTTGCTCCAGCACTTTTGAAGATGACCTGCTGAAGATTTATCACTTTTATACAAAAGGATTTGCCATCCTCCTCGTCTGAAAAACTGTACAAAGTGAAATATAGTAAGAAGTCTAGGGAAGGAAAGAATTTTGAAGACACAAGGACATTCTTGCTCCTGGTTTCTCTCAATAAAAGAAAATTATTCAAGGACTGATTTCTATGGCTAAGTGTAGATTTTCACACTATGTCAAAACTTTATGCACTTTGTAATAGTGCTCTGCTCTTCCACTATGCTACAGATTTTGAACATAATGTTTTCTAAAAGTTTACTTACTGCTTAAACTTAACAGGTGGCATTTTATGTTCATTTTACACTGGTATTGTAGAATTGACCATACTGCCTTTGGGACAAAAAAGAAGCAATCCAAACCGAAACAGTTTTGTTCATTGTATGAAATGAGAAAGGACTAATTATGGAGTTAATGTGGAATGTACAAATGGGAAGTGTGGAGAAAAAAAATGGCAGGCAAAAAAGATAAGATGATAGAATTGTGATGGAAAGATGTGGGTGCAGTGGAACCAACCGAAAGCAAGACAAATGGATGGCTGGAAGCAGGTAGGAAAAAAAATAAAACAAGCAAAAACCAAGAAGGTGTTTGTCTGATTCAGATGTGGAGCTGTTCAGTATGTTTTTAATTTGCTGAAATTTCAATGATTCAATAAACTTCACATCTCTCTTAGGGAGTTCAAACCTATTTCATATTTTCTCTCACTATATATTTGTCACTAGATGTATTATCTAAATAAGTAAGAGAATGACACTTCGGATGAACTCCAAGTCATTTTCTGTGAGCATTATCTTTGTACTCTAACTTATATTTGGAGATGAAAACCATCTTAGACCAGTGTCTAAGAACACAAAGGATCAGCAGTTCTGGCACTCTTAGATATTATTTCTGTGTGTGACCAAATCCTGGTTTAAATTTGACAGTCTTCATCTCCCTTTCTCTCTCCTTCCCTCCCCCCCCACACACCTTTTAGTTAAAAACTAGCAAGTCCAAACAGGGCCGGAGATAAGACAATAGGTCAGATTTGTTAAAAATTTTCAGATAGATGTTATAGCTTCTAGAAGTCATATTCTGATCCAGTTGTAAGTATATTCACAATAATATGGCATTCCTGGGTCCAAAAAAAAAAAAAAAAATAAAAAAAGTTCAGATTTCATAGAGGACACTAATGTTAAGCAGAGTTCCTCAAGTAAAAAATAAATAAATACCATTACACAAAAGTTTTAGGTTTTCAAATAATTTTAATAAAAGGCAAATACTCTTTAGATGTTAAAATAGTAAATGTTAATGAACTCTTTACACAGCACTGTTAAATGGTTCTCTAATACTCAGGTTCATTCCACTATTAAATCTGCCAATAATAGGAAATCGTTGTAGAATGTCTGAAAAACAAGGAAAACTTGATTTTATTTTTTTTTTAATAGATCATATTTCTTGTGCTCAGATTTCCACTCTAAGAAAACATAATATAAGTTCTCAATAGTATTGTAATAGGCTTGTGGTTTTGGAGTTCTGTAAATATTCCACTAACAGGCTATGAATAAACTGCTGACAGATGCTGCAAAATAAAAGTATAGATACCTAGAATTTGAGGTAGTCTTGAAATATTCTAAATTGTCAGAATAATTCTTCAAAGTGGTATTTTTTTTAATAAATCAAAGCACTCACTAGCTGTCTCTGTGTGATTACAAGATTCAAATTATGTTTGAAAGGACTACCTCTCAAGTTTCTGTAGCCAGATAATGAGCTAAACCCTTCTGAAATAAACTTTTAGGAACTATAAATCACATCAATGTTTCTGTGTCTGAAAGTAAAAGTGAGTCAACCTCTCTAACCTTGTCAGATCAGTTTGTATGGGATAATCATCATATTAATGTATGTGAATACCTCTGCTGTCTTTACCCTACAGAAATAGAAATTAATACTTCATGTCTGGTGTTCATCATGTATGTTCATGTCCAGTTATGGCATACACATTCCCAAGCTATCCATGCTGTAAGAATAAAATGGAAAATGTACTGTCTATCATCACCTCCTCCTTGAAGAAAATTGCTACAAATCTCGACCACTCTGCCTATAAAAAAATAACATACTACAATTATACATACCCACACAGACTTACATAGCTGCACACATGCATACCAGCACACATACATTTCTTTAAGACCATGTCCAACGACTAGCCTTGCTTACTTCTGTTGTACCATTGTTTGTGACTAGGCTGTTCCTCCGGTTTGTTTTTATGTAAATCTTCTCCACTGTTTCCCCCTTTTTACTGTGAAAAAATCCAAACGAAAGCAGCAGCCCCACACTAAAATTTATCTTCATCCTTATTGGAACTAGCACTTTCAAAGATGCAGTAAGTATGTATGTGCCCTGATCCTGTAAAAGTTACAGTTGACTGAGTTTTCACCTCTCTTGAATAGTTCGGACAACCCATCACTAAATTGTATTCACTGGACAATGATCAGCTAATATATAAGGAAAATGGGGATTAGGGGACACTTACTGTTACTTCTTGTTTAATTTAATCTTGGTTACACTAAATCTTAGTGGAAGCCCAATTTTCAGTATTACTTTACTGGCATTCAAGTGTTTATTCCGCCTTCTCATGTAAATAAAAACCTTGCTTTCTTAGAGCACCGTGCCACTTAAAAATATCCGTATCATTGAAAGACTGCAGAATTACTCTTCTTAAATAGTTTTCTTGTCCAGTTAGTGTGTAGAGAATAGCAATTATGAGAGGGCACTATGTATTTTGTAACTATTATTATGCTTCAAGTACTTTTCTGACAATTCCTCATGCTATAGTATTCTTAGTATTCTCCTTGTAACTTTTTTTTTTTTTTTTTTAAATCATTCCTCTGTAAGGAACATTTAGCAAGGCTCTTCATTTTTTGTTTGGTTGTTTTGGTTGGTTTTTTTCCACTGGTTCACAAATCTAAGCAGCACCTACACTACCTGAAAATTTTTGAAAGAATTTTGAAAGAAGGTTATTTATTACATCAAACAGGGAGCATGTTAATTTATTTAATTAACTGGCAAAAGATAAAAAACACCATCGGTGTCTTTGCTCCATTTATGCTGCCATAAATGGAGCAAAGATTTAGTCAATTTAGACTAACAGACCTCAGAAGTTTTGCTAATTAACATCTACATGGACAGCAAACCGTGGCTGAAAAAGAGAAATTTGTCTATGTTCAGGGGAAAAAAAAAATTAAAAAAAATCAGCATATTTCTAGGTATCATTAAACAGCACATGACATCTTGCTAGCCCTGCAGCAAAATAAGCAACAACAATATGTTTGAAGCACTTCTCTCTGATTTCTGGGTTCAGCAGCTTTTAGACACCAAAGAGCTACACAAAATTAAAGGTGATAATGTGAAAGAAGGTGCACGCTAGTTTTTAATTACATTAAATTTATTAGAAAGAAGCATGTTCCTGATTGGTAGCACATTAACTTCTTTCTGTGTAGCATATAAGCTATTTTGTGAGTGAGTCTACCTTTTTAAGATATAGGAAAGGTAATGATATGAAAACTAACTCAAAAGTGTGTGAGCCAGGGACTATTCACCCATTTCACTCATTCATTCATTTTGGCAAAGAAAGGCATATCTCAGGTCTTTGAGAGTGGAAAAAAAAGTTCCTTTCACTCACAGTAAGGAGAAATAAAACATTCCTTGCTACCACGGACATAAGCTGGAGCTGTCTTCCATTCTTTCCATCTGCTCATGAAAGTTGCCTCTGAAAAGATCTTCTTTTGACTAAAATAAATACCTAAGATTGGTGACTTCAATGTATGCACAAATAATTTCATGGAACGTACTATTTCATGCGCTATATATATATTACATATGCAAATTTATTTTTACATAGTTGTAGCATTTCACAGATTTGGTCATAAATGATGTATTGTTCATATTTAAAATACAGCACTTCAGCTAAAAGCACATGCAGATCTGGTCTTCAAGGTGTGTCAGACTTAAAGAACCCGGGCAAATAATTTGTGCTTTGTATGCCTCAGTTTTTTTACACTATTAAATAACAGAGTAAATACATGTGTGCCTTGGATGGATATTTTGAGATTACTTTTTGGCTTATTTTTTTTCTTTTTTTTTTTTTTTTTAAATATCTGCTCAGGGTTCCCTGTCTGGAAAAGAGCAGAACAATATAAGGTACATGTCTGATTATTTAAGTATTTTCTCCAGTGCATTCCTGGATCATTGCATTACTTTAGATTAATTAATCTAGAACTGATTTCAGTGAACTACTGCTATTTTTCAGATTTGCTATGACTAAAGAATAGTCTGCCCAATACTCAAGTTAAAAATAGGGTATGTATTACACTTTCTGAAATGGATTTTTCATCTCAAAGTATCCTCAATTTGATTGATGAAGAAAAAATGTCACCATTTTCCATTTAATCTGTGAGGCTAGTAAATGCAGACATTTATGTACTGGCATCTCTCTAGACAGGCTAGTAAAGAAACTTTAGGTCCAGTCCTCAAAATCTCAGAGTGGAAGCAACTAATCCCATTATTTTTATATTATGATTTGTTATATAATGGTAAGAATAATCTTTATCACTTCTTTCTCTGCTTGGCATAAAATTACTTTTTGGACTGATCAAACACCCCAGGCTTTGCCTTAGCATTTAATCAGTTTCAGCAGCTGTTCATAGCTTCAAATACTACAAAGCAATAAAATTTAATTGCTTAATTAAACTCAAACCACAGTTGTCTTTTTAACAGGCAGGGGCCTGCCTAGTTTTTGGATACTCAAAGACAATCAGACAGCAAAAATGACATTGCTCTTCTCTCAAGGATGATTGATCTAGGAGTGTTATGTAGACACCAGAAAAACTCAAAGGATTCTTTTGGGAAAAACCAGGAATCTTGTTTCCTAATTTTTGTAAACCTGTTTATATCAACACAGCTGCTGTACTGACCGGTATACATAAGTTAATTTACCAGTACATATAAATTAATTGAAAAACTGACCAGTGCAGACAAGTTAATTGAAAAACTTGAAGACACATCTTTGAACAGAATACACTGACTTACTGAGATTGATTTATCCTAGTTAAAGTTCTAACTTCATGAGTCTTTTTTACTTTATTTCCTGACATTGGTATTCAATGTCAGCAGTTCTAATAAACAGGCACGAATGTATTTTACCTGACAAGCTACTCTTTAACTCCAGTGCTCTTACATACATATGGAGTGCTGGATTTATGTGTGAGGGGCTTGAGGTTTTCCCTGGAGTTTACCCATCAAGGGCTCCTGTAATATCAAATGATTTGGGTGCACTGAAGTGGGGTTATCACTTTAGCTATCAAGTTGGAAGAAAGAAACAAGTTTTGTCTCATACTAACATAAATGAACCATGTTGACAACTGCTATGTTTATTTTGAACACTGCTAATTCTTTGAAAGAAATTATTAAAAATGCAATCTTATCTTCTGTATTAATTCCAGCTCTGTCTCTTTTAAAAAATAAAATAGTGCATTGGCAGGAAACCCACCTATTTAATAATGAAGTCAAGTGATACTATTAGTATGAGACATCAGATTTGGTTTGATATTTCAATATTAGAAATATTCTTCGCCTCTACCTTATACAAATAAAACATTATAGTTTGTGATAAAACTGATTAGAGCATAAAGAAAGTACTAGAAGGGAAAGAAATTGCACTTAGGAAGCATGACCTTAACCTAGATAAAACTGTATAGAAAATTTATATGGTGAATTTGTTAGCCAGCTTCTCAATTACCATAAATCAATACGATTGGGTTCATTTCAGTGAAACATGAACAAATTCAGTAATAGTTTACAATCAGGTGAGGTTCTACATGTCTGAAACACTGGTGTTTTATTTATTATCATAGTACCTCATAAGATATATAATTTTATATTGATTACATTGTGGCAAAGTATTACTGGTTTTTTTTTCTCAAGACATTTATGATTTCGAAAGTTCAGGCAGTCAGTTAATAGCATTCTCTAAGGTATGAGAATACCTTAATTTCTTTAAAAATATGGTTTTATATTATTGAGAATGCCTACATGTGTCTGACACAGAGAGAAAATTAGAATTACCTACAAAACTAGTAAGTCAACACTAGATTTTAAATACGCTTTTGTTTTGTTTTTATATATTAAAATTTGTAGGGTTTGTGGATTTTTTTTTTTTTTAATTTCCTGTTAAATGCATATGTATAGTACTTAAACACACATAGAGCTAAATAATTGCAAATAATTCTTGACATATCAACATATTTTGCTCTTGAAAAGCATTTTCAATAGAAATATATTTCATGTTTTTTAAAAGACACCTGAAAATGAAAACACACTATTTTTTTAATGATTAAACTACCATCCATTTGCAACTACCCTTCACATAGTGTTCTTCAACCTGCTGGTGGCTCAATTTGGTAAGAAAGGTAATCAGAATACACCTGAAGTTTGAGCTGAAGAGGCCAGTGATTTGATACTAGAGCAGGAAAAGCTTTCCCTGAAAAGACAAAAGCCTAGACAAAGAACAATCTTCTACAATCAGTGATCCATGTCAGTGTCTTGTGAGGTTTCCCATCATCTTATAAATTAGTAACTTCATAACAGAAATTTCCACTTGGAATTTTCAGAAATATATTTATCTTTTATTAATTATTATTTTTTTTTTAAAAAAAGCCCTGTCTTTTTAATATCCTACATTTCAATCCTATTTTGTAAAAAAAGTTCAATTCCTTTGAGATGATCTCTGATATTTTAATTTCAGGACAATCTCTGAGCTCTTTCTAGCCTAAAAGGTATCAACAATTTTAAGTTATTGATTGTAAATTTTATTACTTCTGAAAGTAGCAATATATCTAACAAATATTTCATTAGTATGGAATTGTTACTGTCTACAGTTTCAGTCTGACTGCCTCAAATTTCACAAGAGTAATTGTAATTATAGGCATCCATGCATGGCAAACTACATGTATATAAGTACACTAGAATTACTGCCTTAGTATGAAAAGGTTTCAGGCTGGATCTGAAATGCAAAGAAAGCCTAGCTAGTACAACTTTTTTTTTTTTTTTTTTAACAGAAGAGAGTTGAAACACCTCCCACCCCAAAATGCAACAATCTGGAACCATCTCATAGTTCTGTAATGACAGAGTAATGTTGCATACCATATTGAATGGTTAATTCCTTTATTCAAGAACAAAGTGCCACAAATATATGTTTGTAGACTTCTATAGTCTCCTGGACTGCTCTTGAGAGGTACTCTAGATTCTCTGTACAGGAGTAAGAAAGAAGCAGCAATATAAACCACATACTGTGCAGTACAGGGTCAGTGCCATGTAATTGTGGTTATTTCTCCATTTAAGAATTGGAAAGGCTCTGAAAAGGCTGTTGCAGGAAAACACAGAGGCTTTTGGGGCTACCAAAATGACACAATATAGGAATTTAGAGTAAGAAACGAAAACACATTTCATATTTAACACAGCTAGTAAGAATATGACTGCAATAATGGGGACATTCTGAGATCTATTTTCAGCATGAATTGAAATGGGTGTGAAGTTCACAACTGAAATGGCAGAAGAATGCACTAAGAAATGCTAAAACATCTATAAATACACTTCAGGACTACAGACTATAATAAGGTATGCATATATTTCTAACAACTATTATCTAAAAGTTACACTAACAAAGAAAGGGTGGCGTATCATCTTCTGCTTCAGTGTGGGGGATATACAAAACAGCCAAAATCAAATTAGAAAGTATTTTTTTTTCTTCAAAAAGGAGTTTTCTTATCAACTTTTGATCAGGTTTATTGATTAGTCTTTGTCATTAGGAAGCTAAGATTGAGGATCTTATATGTAGTGTCTGCATTATGTTCTTGGCAGACCTACTAAAGCTATGATGACAGGGAAAACAGAAGGAGTACTGGCAGCTGGCCTTACAATGAGTTGTAGGACCTACATAAGTACTGAATACCTAAAGACAATTTTTTCCCCTCCTGTGATATAGCGCAAAATTCCTCCATTCCAAGTGTTCTAAAACCAGACGTTATCAAAAGTTACAGAAAATTTTATATAAAGAGTACCCCTTGTTCTGTCTGTGTACCTGTGATAACCTGACTCTATTCAAACAGTGAGTGTCAGTTTTATTCAGTCTGTCTGTCTAGTGAAGAGAAAATGTAGTCAGCAAATGGGTGTTGATAGACCAGCAGTACCCTGTTATGCAACAGTCCCATGAAAGCGGTATGAAGACCAGTTGCAGTTCCTATTGAAATCACTGACATTTTGGAAGTTTTGAGTCTCATAAATATGGTGAGTTTTATGGATGTCTGAACTACAGACCTCTGTGACTAACTTTAAACAGGCCTTTAGGGAAATTTTTGCAGAACCAGTCCCTCATTTCTTTAAATAGACATTCAGAACCTCTTCAAGCATCTGAAGTTGTTCAAAAATAGAAGTATGACATTAGCCAGGAGACCTTGTGAAGAACATGTTCAAAGCACTGAACTCCTACTGTATTTTTGACTGACTTTGCACTGTTAAAATCTTCCATGATGGTTGACTCACAAAGAAATATGGCAAATTTCTTTCCAGAGTAAAATTTAATACACTCTTACTAGCAGAATTATTTTACCTGGCTTTCTACCACACTTTTCATTATGCCAGCAATACCAACTAATACAATATCAAAAGGATTATTGAAATTTATAAAAAGTTTGATACGGAAATATATTGGAAGAGGTGGGTGGGATCTGCAACTGTCAAAATTTCATTTAAAGGGAACCCTTTTCTCTTTAATTTCATGGATGACTGGGATTTTCAGCCTGAAAATATATCCAAAGCTCCATGAAATTTACCTGCCTATAAAGTGTCCACTCCTGTTAACAGGAAAAAAAGTCTTCACTATAGTTGGATACATAAAATTAAACAAGAAGTAATTCTGCTCTGTTCAGAATCTCATGCTTTGACCTCTGAAGAAGAAAACATGAATGCAGCCTTTTTAGCAAGGAAAGGTGCAAATTTTTATACAGTGGCCTTTCTTTGTCACCTTAATAAGTTTTCTTTTTCCTTTCTTGTGATATTCTTTAGCAATAACCCAGAAAAGTAGAGGCCCTGTAGACATCTAATACAATATTGACTCAGAAGTTGGATTATAATCGTTACTAATATCACTCTATAAATTTAACCAATAACCTAAGTTAATGAGGGCAATGCATCTAATAATTTTATTATGACAGAGAAATATCCTGTCCAGAAATCTACTGATTAGAGCTGTCAAAAGATATGTTAAACTTCTTTTGCCAAGCAAGTGAGAGTAGTCCTATCTTTTTGCGAGGCTGTCACAGCTTCATGGGGAAGTATACAGTTTTCATAAAACAAGCCAAACAGAGAGCTAGAATCTTCTACAAATATATTTCACCTATGCTTTGGAGTGGAGAAAGGTGGCAATTAAGTCAGAAGAAGAATTCTTTTTCTCTGAGGGGGAAATCTGTGCAGTCTGTCAGTCTGACAATACCATCCCCTTGAGTTTTGAACTCTGTTCACCATTTCCCTGTGTATTTTATTGAACTTGGTAGGGTAGAATGGTTAGGATTACCAGAACAAAAGAAAGATATTCTTTTTTCCATGAATTTTATTGTCTGCTGTACTTTTTTCCAGAGAAATCTTTGAACTTTCAAGTTCAAATTGCATGAACAAATTACCTTTGACTAATATATCTTAGGGCTATAATCAGCACATTATTAGGGTTTCTGAATTAAATGCCCACAGGGGTACTATTATCACATAGTGACAAATAAAGTTAGTGTGTTGGCTTCTTTTGCACTGAGAATCTAAAAAATATGCCTACTACTAACTTGCATGTTGAGTTGGTAGTGGTGATCAAGTAAAGGTACTCTTGGATGAAGAACAGAGAGAACTCTGAAAACCAAAAGGTTATCTATATGCCTACTTTTAGGTAGAACTTGTGCAAAGTAAAATCGATACTGTTATGCAGAGATTTAAACATGTATAGGACAAAAGCCTAAGACTGTGAAGTTCCTGGGTCCCCAGCTGTCTCTTTTTTTGCAAAACACCCAGCAAAGTTCAACTGCAGCTTTTTACATAAAAAATCACATCACATGGCATTGTCCAAGCATCATGAATGATGACCTGAAGAATGTAAACAGGTAATGTATTACAGGAATGTAAACAGAGACTATATTCTAGTTTTGGATGGGGAACATGAACAGATTTCCACATGTATCAGTGAAAAATTTTGGAGTAAACTTTGCCAAGTCGTAGCCCTGAAAACACATTCCCAATTTGTAAAGATGAGCTTTTCTTTTTTTACATTGCTGCTGCTTGCAATATTTTTCTTACTTTGCAGAGTTTAATTAGAACGAAATAAACTTTTATAAAAACAATCTTTTTCTTGGTTACCAAGACAAGGACATCCTTGTCCTCATTAAACTGCATTCTCAGAGAACCTTATCTGTGCTTTGTTTTTGCCTGTAGTTTTCATCCCAGCTACTGCAGTGGTGGCACTTCTCTATTCCTTACAGTATGCATTCTTTCATGTACTTCAGTAGAAACACAGTGAGAGCAAAAACTGAGCAACAACTACATAGAACAAGGAGTTATAATTAGCCCCACAAAACACAATAGGAATTATAATGGTTTGTATCTTTGCAAATATATGTATACAATAAAATTCTAATGCCTCTTGCCAAGACAGTGTTAAATCTATAGAAAACATTTTAAAAGTCAGCCTTTCCCTGCTGTGAAAATTCCTAATTACTGACGTGATTAAAATAGCTGCCATGTTATAAAATCTCAGTGTAGCTGTTTTACCTCAAAAGTTAGTAACAATAAGTTAATCAAGATAAAAAACACTGTGCATGTGTTTTGGCCATTTAATCCATTTTTTTCTTCTTTCATTGCACTTTATATATTTGACAGTATTGCTTGACTTGACAGAAGCAGAGAAGAGAGCTCCTGAGGTAAAGCTATAGAGAAATATTCACTGACACGTGCAAATTAGAGTATGTTGATCACTATTTGTTCTTTCCAAAATAAACAATGTGTATTGTTTTATGCTTTTTTTCCCCTTTATCTTTTTTCATATGTACTGAAGACATTTGGCAGCAAAAATTACTGAATACACCATTATTGTCATTATAATCAACTTTCTGTTCACTGGCCCATGTTTTAATCTTGCTGTGCTCTATTGCTTTTTTTCATTTATTTGATACTCTGGAATAAAAAACTTCAATACAGTGGCCCTTACACACATGAACTCTTAACCAGTCATTTTCCAGCCCCAGGGAAAAATTCTTGTTATTAGCACATTTTTTTCTCTAAACTGCAATTTCAGTTAGATGATGCTTTCTTCTTCCAGCCCCTCATTTGCATCTTATTTTACAGCTGGGGTGAAAAGGTTAAATCCAGGATGATATCAAGCAAACAATTTTAGAAATAACAGGAAAAAAAAAAACTTAAACAAAACTGCACCAACCAACTGAAACAACCCACTCTTGAACCTGCTTGGAAGGAAACCCATGATTCTCAGAAATCCCTGGCATCAGGCACTGGAAGGGTCAGGGAGTCCCTGCATTGGGCAAGGCAGAACCCATTAGCCAGGGCCCATCCTATTTATCCATTTTATCTTGAGACCAGTGAATTCTGGGGGAAGAGCTCAGAATATAACCTACTTCTTTTCCTCTATATCTAAAGTTTAGACCTATTAAATAACAACAGTTATGAACTTTAATATCAAGTCTATATATTTAATTTCAGGGGAGTGCCTACGGTCTTCACAGACATGCCAGAAGTAAGAGGGATATCTGCAGTCTATTTATAAATTAAATAGAGATAAAGAATTAATAGAAGAGTATGTGAAAGAAATACAGAGGCAGTGGAAGAGTAGTAAACATGGAAATAAATCACAAAAAATGGAGCTTAATGAATCTCTTGGCAGAAGAGCAAAAGGCAGAAAAAATAAGAGTAGAATTGTTCCATGAAAATAAGCTATTTTAACTTTATATTTATTCTTGGGTTTTTTTTGGTTGGTTGGTTTGTTTTGTTTGTTTTGTTTTGTTTTTTTTCCCCTGCAAGTAACTTTATACTAAATATGAATGGTATCAAACAAAGCCATCCAAAATGCTAAAACATATATTTAGAGAACACATTGCAGATAACCAAACAGTTTGGCAGAGTAGCTAGATATGGGCTTAGGCAGATGCACTCTCTTACCTTCTAGTGTTATCTAGAAGCATCAATAATGTTTATAAGCTAAGTAACTCCACTGATATCAGTGAACATTTTTCAACAATGGGCATATTCTGGGGAATAAAGAACTGTGCATAAGCCATTTTTAGTACAATTCTACCATGCACTGCTAGTAATAGAAAACATCTCAGCACTTGTATGGCCTGGCAGGATGATGCTGCAATGTCTCTGCTTTGTATCTATGGAAACATTTTCAAGCTTCCCAACACCTCCTATACAGGAGTCCTGGTGTAGAGTATTCAGAGTGAAGTAGATTTTCCATGAAACATGACCTAAGGATAATTACAAAAAAAAACAAAAACAAAAACAAAAACAAAAAACAACAACAACAACAACAACAAAACCCAAACAATCTTATCATGCAACATGCTAAGATTTTACACTTCATTAGTGAAACACACAATAAATAGCAGTCAACATTATTCTTAAGCGTAAACACCCAGTCTAATTCTAGACCAAGATTTCAGCTGCTGCTTTCACTAAATGTTTAACTGAAGAAAAACAAGAAATTTTGCTGACTGTTTGAGCATCTATTAGATTAGTGCAGTAAGAAATTCATCTAACTTAGAAAGTCAAGGATGTTGTGACTAATTGCTTAATAATAGCTCCTTCCAAAACTGATGAAAAATTCCAAAGTGAAATTGCAATGGCAGGTCACGCCTAACATAGAACATCATAAATAAAATTATCCACCAATTCATGAAGAATTTATTTTTTTTTTCATACTAGCATTAAAATAACTAACATTCTCTAAATCTTAGTATGATCACTTAGTAACCTGATTGCTTAGTACTTACAAAGAGATCAAATAGAATCCTTTTGGAAGAAAATTGCTATGATGTTGATATAGCTTACTCCTATAGCTATCCACCCTAACCATAAGCTCTAGTTTTCAGGTCTAGTAGCGGAGCAGAGAAAGATCAACTTAGGAAGAACTAATGAAAACTCGTAAGTACAAGTCTCTGGGATGCATCTAAATGCTCAGAGAACTCGATGATGTCTTTACAAGGTCATTTTATTACCTTTGCAATGTTGTGGTAAGTGTGGTCACCACTGAGTGGTGCAGTGACTTGTCTGATGCCTAAAAGAAAGGCGATATTATATTCATTCCCAAACATGACAAGGAATATCTAGTGAATTACAGGACTGTCTGTTTCACTGCAGTCCTTCAAATTATGGAAGTAATTTTCATAAAAAACCACTTGGAGACATTTTTCTCTCTCTTTGTCAGTATAAGTGGAAATGTTAATGACTTCTGTCAATTTATAAACTTAAATTTTAATGGCTAAAATTAAATAAAAATATGAATAATGGAAGTTTCCCACAAAGTCCAGGTTATATTTCTTGTAAAATTATGTGAGGAAATTCCTGTATGCCAAAACTCATAAAATATAGGAAATATATATCTACAGATGTTTAATCTAAGAAATTATTCCCTAGAATTTGATCAAAATTAGATTCAACATATTGTTTTTATCAAAACCATCATTGCTAGTAACCTCACTGCCCCTCTGGTTCTATCAGTTCAACTGAAAAATGAGCCTTCATGGGTGTGAAGATACAAGGCTCTTTTCTGTTTCATACTGGTGAATTCATTCTTTCTTCTGTGTTCATGAAAGGAATAGTCAGTGACAGCATCAATTCAGAAAACAGCATCAGGAAACTTGGCTGGCAAAAGCAACAGAAAGGAAAAAAATAAATATCATCAAGAACTTAAATTCTTTTTAAGTCTGTTTCTGCTTCTTGCTTGCTTGCTTGCTTTAGGACAGGTTCTATTTCATGGCAAGGTCCTCTGAAATGTTTTCTTAAGGTCCTTAGATATGGATGTCTCTCACAACTGAGCAAGTGTGTTGATTTTGTAGGTATTTAGAGGGAATTTGGTCTAAAGATATCGGATAAAAGTGAAGCGATAGAAGAAGGTGAATGCTGAGGAATAAGGTAACACTTCACAAAAGTAAATATTGGCTGATACTCATTAAAAACAAACAAACAAAAAAACACAACAAACAAAAAAACCCCACACCTTTATTCAAAAGTTTTATCTAAAAGATGTCTTATTTTGCTGAGTATTTGTGTTTTGAGCTAAGAAGTCCCGGGGAAGTTAAGCTTATAATTGTGATCTGAGCATGAATACACATTGTTCTGCTAGACAGAATCTAAAATCCCATCTTCACCTCTATCAGAGAACGTACATCTTTATGTAGAATATGTAGTAAAAGCAGAATATATGAACCCTACAGATTGTATCTGGCAAAGTTATATGCAAGTTGTACATGATTGTCACAATCTCTTATGAACCGAAAGTTTATCTACAGAGATCTTCTCCAAATATTTCAAGTAACAAAATTTTATTTTTGCATAAATTTGCAAGAATTGAGAAACTGGTATACTCCTTGATTCTGAGGTTTAAATAAAAATTATCAGAGTCACTATGCATAAAACAATTTTATGTATATATAGAATATATAGTTACAGATTCTTTAAGCTCTATGTCATATATACATGTTCCTACCAATACAAATGGAACATTTTACAGTTATTAGAGTATTATTTTACTGAGTGAGGTTTGAGATTACTCTTTCTTCCCTGAAATCAATCATAAAAGAATCCAAAGAAATAGAGTGATGTTCTGGGCCTTACAGTTTAAATTCACTTGAAAGAAAACATCGTTCCTACAGGGTCTGCTACAATAAACAGAGGATAGATATGTTATTTAAAACATTCTCTTATTTTAAATCAGGACAATGTGTAGAGACAATTCTACAAATTATTGTTCCAGGGAGTCAAAACTGAGAACTAGAAATGGAATTGTGTATAGATGATGATGGGATTAAACCTTAAAGTGAATAGTTGTGTTACTGACCTTGAAAACAGAGGTTACTCAGTAGAAGCCTCATTAAACCAACACTCATCATGTATTTTGGACCACTGAACATTAATTCAGATGTATCATTAATAAATGGACAACAGTGAATATTCTTCATTGAAAAGAAAGTCTACTTTGTCTTTTTGTTTTCTAATTTCTTTTAATCTAGGACCACAGTGCTGGTGCTTCACAATCCTTCCATTACAAAATGTGGCTGATTGAGAAGTGTGTGAGTTTATATTATTTTCAATTAGTTGCCTGCTTTCTTGAGCTTTCATGAGAGACAAAATCACACTCTCTTTTTCCATACCATTTATAGAGAGCTGTAGCTGCAGTGCACATCCTATTTCTTCATACAAAAGAAGAAGGAAATAAAAGATTCTGTTGTTACTTTTCCAGTCTCAGTGCATTCCACTTGTTTACCCCAGGGCTGAATTCGGCCTGTATCTCATCAAGTGATCCATATCAAATATAATGATCTTTTCAACAGTATCAGATTGCCACTTCAATTTTGTGCATGTTTTATTCTGATTACTTTTACTTTCCTCATGCAGCTTTATATACTCATACTGCAAGTTCATCTTGTCAATGTAATTTTCAGTTCCTAGTACATCTGATTGAGTAACAGTAATTGAAAAAAATTCTAATAACATCTTCAAATATTCTTTTCATCTTTTTCCTCCCTTAGACAGGCAGGGTTTTTTAATACTTTTTTTTTTTTTTTTAATGTTTACAGTATATGAAGCTCTAGAAAAATATATGGATAACATAATAGTCAAAATTATTTATTAATATTTTGTTCCATTAACAGGTCCAGGGAAAGAATGGGCCCAAACCTAACAAGGGGAAATAATAATCAGAAGTGCCTGAAGAACTCATCTCAGAAATAGGAAGTTCTGACTATTGTCCTATCCTGTCCTGCATGGAGCAAGAAGCTGACAGTTAGTTTGCCTGCTTTTGAGCACTGTAAGAGACTGAAATATTAATGGATAATGACTCAATTGACCATTTGCAAAAGCAGCAGGTGCTTTGATTCTGATGTGCAAGGTACGAGCCCAAGTGCAGACAGGGTGCACACCCACCACTGAAGACTACAAACTGGCTTTTGAGCCAGATGAGAGAAGAGGCTAATAAGAAGCAGATCCTATGAGGTGGGGTAGTGCCTTTTATCCTGTCAATGCCCTCCCTTACACAACTGGCTCTGTCGTAAAACTGCCCCTCCAGCCCAGGGAAGTACTAGGACGTTCACACATAGGCCTGAAGTTATTTATCCCTTCTGTGTGGGAATAGACCCACAATATCAGAAGTGGAACAGATCACGCCAGAGATGGGTCTCTGGTGAAGATGAAGAAGTC
>JAWWEE010000074.1:70515924-70550001 GCA_035221455.1 Xenops minutus
TTTATATGCAGAGTACACATGGAGGCACTCCCAGAAGGATATCTTTGCAGCTATTCTGAACTTTTATTTACCACTTTTTTTTTTTTGCTTTACAATGTGCAGACAAAATAATTTTAATTTCTCTCTTTTTCTCTTTTTTCTTTTTTTTTTTTTTTTTTTTTTTAACACTAAAATATGAGAGTAGTTACCTGTAACAGAGCTTTACTGTTGTGTTGAGACATCTAGGCAATTAGTAGCTCCAGCTCCAGAAATAAATTAAAAAAAAAAAAAAAAAGTATAATTTAAGACAAGGTTATATTTGCACAGCTAATGGAGAAACAAAGAATTTAACTAATCAATAGGTACTGGAGAGAAAGCAAAATCTATTGGAGCTTTTGAGAGAGTTGGAGCTGTTCAGCCTAGAGAAGTGACGGCTTCAGGGAGACATTATCATGGTCTTTAAAAATCTGAAAGGGGCTCATGAGGAAGAAAAAACTTTTTGCCAAATCCTGTAGTGACAGGACAAGGAACAATGGTTTTAAACTAAAAAGAAAGAGTAGATTTAGTTTTGATGTAAGGAAGAAATTTTTTTACAATGAGAGTAGTGAGACATTGGAATGGGTTGCCCAGAGAAGTTGTGGATGCCCCAGTTTCTGAAAGTGTTTATAGTCAGGCTGGGCCTTTGAGCAACTTGATCTAGTTGAAGATGTCTCTGTCCATTGCAGTGGGGTTGGACTAGATCATCTCTAAAGATATCTTCCAACACAAAATATTCTATAATTCTGTGAAGTGTGGAGGCCATTCCTGCCAGAGATGTGGATTTATAACAACAACAACAAAAAATACAGCTGATTCACTCTCTATTCTTTGAGTTTTAATGTACTTTGGAAGTAGACTGGCAATTTTACTCTAGATTTTTATATACTTCAGCTGGCAGGACATGAATTAGGTGAAGTATTACAGGCCCACAAACTAAACTAATAAGTTAATGAGTATATCTGAAACAGAAATTGAGAAAAGGATGTTGTATGCAAAAGACTTTCAAAACAGTGTTAGTGGAGATAGATTAAGTATGGTCTCTATTAGAAACTTCTAAGGTGTAAAATTTAAGAACGTGCATGCACATCAGCCAGATGTTACAGTTTTTATAACTTATAGTAATTAACATATTTGATAATTACAACAGAACTGCCCTCCAAGGGCTCTGAGCTTACTCTCCTGCTTTGACCACAAGCTATCTTATTGTCTCAGAGTTCTTGCAGGTGTTCTTCAAAACAGCATGTCCTTGGTAATGTGTATCTAACAGAATTTCAGGAAAGTGTAAGAAAGTGTCCAGTAAGTTCTAAATACCACGTAAAATGTGAGAAATTTAGAAAAACTTATTCAACTTCTATAACTAGATGAAAATCTATAAATGCCCATTAAAATCCTTAGGCATCATATGATTCCTGTTAAATATACAACACAGTTAAATTTGATGCAAAAAATGTATGACTGAGTAGGGAGAGAGAATAAGGGACTATAAATTAAAAGTTAATTTTTTTTTTTTTCTTTCAGACACAAGCAGCCCATGTATAAGACTATGACAGGGTACCGTTTATATTTTGCTGTGTTCTGGTATGTGTGGGTTTGTGCTAATTAAAGCAGAACCAGAAATGGCAACTATTAATAGTCCACTACAATGTGATTGCTAATGAAATTATATATGTTTATGCAATGAGTCTCTCTTTGAATAGTTTGAGAAGGTACAAATTATACTGGCTGTATAAAAAAACCCTGTGAACATTTCCTCTTTGCCCATAGTATTAATCAGTACCATATAAAAATGATATTCTCAGATCTGAGTTGTACAAGAGTAATACAGAAAAACTTCAAACTGTTCGACAAAACCTGGGCTCTGCAGGAGTTGAATGTTGGTTGTTTATGAAGACCCAGTGTGTGACTGATGAATAGAGCTCTTAAGCTTCAAGGGAGTAATGCTTAGCAGAAACAAAACTCTTCTCATGTTCAAAGTGTTTCCAATCTGTTTCTTTTTCTCCACAGCGTGTTCTGTCACTCTATTACTCTGTCAATCCAGATGGAAAGACAAACATAGACAAAGCAAGTAGACATGCAGAATTTGGATCATCTTTAACCTGTAGAAATATCCACTGGAGGCAAATGGAAATTACATATTTTGGTACTTTTGGGCATGTCGTTTCAAACATTTTCAAACTATGCAAGGTGTAAGGTTCCAGTCAAAACTATTAACGCATGGGTAATCCTTTTAGCATTTTCTGCTTTCTTTCAGTTTTGCTTTTGCATGTCGACTGTTTTCAGAAAAAAAGGCATTTGAAGCCTGTAGGCACATATTTATGCAAGAAATAAAGATGTCAAACAACAAGTACTTTGTTCTTCAAATTACTGAAAATATGTAGGCTAAAGAAACAACAAATCTTAATGAGAGTTTTATTTTCCTCTTTTTTTTGACAACAAGAGAGACCTCATGAAGGACGAAACAAGGTAAAATACACTCCATCTCAAGTGTATGTGTACAAATGCCTACACCTGAGGAAGTAATCAGGAGGAAACTGGGATTTGCAAGTAGTTCAAAAAATCTATGAGATTATTAGAAGAACTGAAATGGATTTAGGCAGCTCACATGGCTGAAGTAAAGTTAGGGATAGGTGCAAGATATTCAAGGAAGACAAGTTTAGGAGATTGTGCTGTGTGCGAAGAAGAAGCCTAGAAAGTGTGATGTCTTTCCACATAATAGACAATGATCTGGCTGAGAGGTCACGGATCAAGATACAAGGAGAAGGCAGTGAGGGTAACAGTATGGTTGTCACATGTTACAGACCACTAGCTTAGTCCAAAGCAAGGTCCAATTGACCTGAGGTTGTCTTGGAAGCACCAATTCATGTTCATAAGGGTCTCAAACCTCCATGACATCTGTTAGAATAACAACATGGTGGAATGAGAGCAGTCAAGGAGATTTCTGGAGGGTGTGAGAAACAGCTTCTTGATCCAGATACTTGAGCCAGCTGGGAGTGACACACAGGTGAATGTGCTACTTGGAAGAATGCCATTCTTAGGGAGTATGGTAATCAGTGGCAGCCTTAGCTGCAGTTACTAAGGAAGATTGAAACTAAAGATTTGCAAAGAGTTGATTTTTGCAAAAGATGTCAAGTACAACAAAATGACTTCCTATTGTGCATTAGTAATAAAAGGTTGAACTATGAAAATGTGGGCCTGTTGCTAAATTGCTTTGATGATTCAGGTACAGCAGACAAAGCAAAGACTGATGTTTTCTATCCTATATCTTCCTTCCCTCAGACTTCACTAGCAAGGTTTCTCAGGTCTTTGTGTTTAGACAGTTGCCCAGTGTCCCTGAATGGATGCTCTCTATCTTCTTAGAAGTATTGTGGAGATCGGGGGAGGTCCACAGAAACAGGAAGAAGAGTTGCGCTCATCTTCAAAGAAGACCAAAAATTCAAGCAGACTACCTATTGACCTGTCAGTCCTGCTTCAGTCGCTTGGGAAAGCATTGAGTCAGTCCTCTGGGAACTCTGTTTCTGGGCACATAAAGGGAAGTACGTGACTGGCAACAGTCAGCACAGAAGTACCAAGACTGAGTCACACCTGACCAATACTGATTGCCTTCAGTGATGAAGTGCCTTCAGCTTGTTTTATGGATGGATAAACATAATTTTCCTCAACCTTGGAAAGGCTTTTGAAACCATCTCCCATGATATTCTTGTATCTGTGACAGGACTTCATGGTCTGGAGGGATGGACAATTAGATGAATTAAATGAAAAGTTATGGAGGCAGCCAAGAGAGATGTTGGTGAAACAAGTATTACATGAGCCTGGAGGATGGAATGGATTGCTCTCATGAAGTCTGGAGTTTATATCAAACTACGTGAAAGAGTGGTTACGCAACCAACACACTCAATAGCAGAACTGTCATTCAGAAGGACCTAGACAGGCTAGAGAAATGAGCTGACAAAAACCTCATGAATTGCAACAAATGCAAAGCTGTGTTCTGCCTGTGGTCAGGAAGCACTGGTGCAAGGGTATGGGCTGTGGCCTGCCTTTCTGGGAGCAGCTCAGGACCTGGGGATTTTTCAGCCTAGAGAAGAGACCACCTCAGGGAGATCAAGCAACAGCCTGCTCAGCTTCCAGTGGTGGGGTTCACAAGAGGATGGAACCACAGTCTTCATTGCTGTGTGCTGTGAAGACAAGAAACAAAGGGCCTAAACTAAAGAAAGGTGGTTTCAGACCATGTGTTAGGAAAAACATTTTCACCCCCAGTCAGTCAAGTTGTGAAGCATGTTGCCCCAGAAGGGTGTGCAGTCTCAATCTATGGGTATTTTCAAGACAATTCATCCTTGAGTATCATAGTCTGACCTCATAGCTGACTCTCCTTTGGGTTACACTAGTGACCTCCTGAGTTTCCTTCCAGCCTCAACTGTCCTGTGATTCTGTTACATAAATGCTTTTGTCTTTTGCATACTTAACATTTGCCCTTAGAACTGTATTGTGTACCTGCACAACTACAAACTTTTTTTTCTCTTTTTGATGTGATGTTGTTTTAGGAGGCAATATAATAAATCAACACAAGAACAATAAATACATGCAGATCTTCCATTGGTCCTTTGCACTCTTCTGCCATACTAGTTCTCAAGGGAGTGATCCTCCTTTTAAAGCACACTTGTGCCAGGTATTCTTGGAAAGGTAGAGGAGGAGATGAAGCTTCTGTAAACTTTGCTTTTGTTTTCATTGTTAAACTCACATCTAGCTTGGGTTAAGACTTCCAAAAATTCTAAGGGAATTCAATGTCCTGTTCTGATTAAATCTAGAAAATGTGATCGGATTCCTCAGTCAGCTCTAAAAAATTATCTCAGTTTTAATATCTGAATTTTTAAAATTTATTTACCTAATTTAAAAACAACACCATTGAAACAGCATAGCTGAATATTCAGCTGAAATATTTTACTCAAGTTAGTCAAAACCAAACAAAAACAACAACTTTTTTGTTTGTTTGTTTTGTTTTGTTTCACAGAGCCAATTTTTTTTCACTTCCAGAAACTAAGCTGGGTTTTTTGATTTTTAGAAGTGTTTTTTCCTCACATGCTGGTAATAAAACTAGTAAAAATATCAGTGGTGATGAAAGACAAAGGACGAAAAAGTGTGAAATTCCATAAAATTAAGAGAAAGTAATTACATGATGAAATTTATCTTTCAGCACACACTATATATTTGAACATCCAGTTTGTAAAACACACTTTTATGTTTTATTTAAACAAGTTGTTTGGATTGATACTGAGTATTTTAAATCCTGATTTTCTGTGTATACCATGAAGTCGATATTTTTCTTCATTATGTGTAGGAATCTGGTAGGAAGCAGTGGGGATCACAAATAAAAAATTGATGACTCAGTGTGATAGGAGTCATCATATTTTGCATGTGGGATGCTGTTCAATCTGAGTTACAGTTTTTCAAAGGATGTTTACAGCCATGATGTTTGGTAAGAAAAGGGAGAGTGAGCTGAAACCAGCGTTTATCCTTCATCTCTGGTCTTTCTCCATATTCCTGCTCTGTAGCTGCACTTTCCCCCATGACCTGCCATTAACATCGTATTGGGTCACGTATCATGAGACTTCAGCATTTATCTCTAATTACCTCAGACACGCTGCCTTCTGTACAGTGATGAGTTTTGGTAATTTTTTTATTCATGTCATAAATGAAGTAAGCAAAAGAGAATAATTCATCCAGTAGATAACAAGATCACAGGAAACTTAGTGCTAAATCTTTTGCAGGCAATCTGGTTTGTGTGGCTGTGACAAATAGAAGCTGAGCCTGTCCTGAAGTTTCCTCATTAAATTTAGATGCTTAGTATAAATTCTAATATACATTTTAGGTTGTAAACAGTAATTTTCTCCTACTCATTTCACAAGTCATAGTCATATAAATTTACAATGCAACAAAAAGCAACACACTGTATGGAGTTGTCTGCTTTTTTTTTTTTTTTTTTTTTTGTGGAACCAGTAACAAATATAGAAAATGAAACTTATGTTCTGAAACATGAAAATGAAAAATTGCAACATGCTCATTTATGTGAAGCCAACTATAAAACACATTGAAATTTTTTTTTTACAGATGACTTTGTTTCCTAGCACATAGTTTGCTTGCCTTAAAAAAAAAAAAAAAATCCTATTTGACACATCTGCTTATTCAGGTTGTACATTCCTAAACTAGTATGATTTACATTTGAATGAAGTTTCCAATTTTATTGAGTGACAAGGAATCTAATTAGATTCTGTAAGAGAGGAGTGTCAATTATAAAAAGTAAGGCTCTGGAAAATTAGCCTAAATAAAATTTTACTGAACAGAACATGCAATTACAATCTACATCAGGCCACTTCAGTTATTACTGGTAGATTACTATTATTTTATTTTCTTATGAAGAAATGAAGAGTCAACATCTGGACTATTAGCAGTGTGTTACTGATGAGGTTAGAATAACTTCTCATATGGTGTAAAAAAATGGAGTCCAGTTTTAATGGTACCAAATATGAGGCATCCCTCTGGAAGGATGACTTAATAATAGAACCTGAAATATTATAGGATTTGATCAATAAAATTAATATGTAAAATGTTCAATACTGTTGTGGGTGTCTGCTACAGACTCTTTGATCAAGAAGAAGTAGATGAGACCTTCTTTATACAATGGGAAGAAGTTTCACATTTGTAGGTCCCTGTCCTCATGGAGGACTTATACATCCCCAGTATATGCTAGAAGGACAACACAACCAGGCAGCAGAATACAGTAGTGCATTAATGGCAGTTTCCTAACATAGATGATAAAGATGAGGTGAGATGCTCTGCTGGACATGATACTCACAAAGAAAGAAGAAATGTTCAGAATGTGTGTGTAGCAATAAACTTACAATATCAGAAGTGGAATAAATCATGCAAGAGATGGGTCTCTGAAGATAAAGAAAACTATCCAAGTTGCCTTAAAAAACTGAGGTTTTTACTGTATTGTAAAATGGACTCTGCCTTTTTTTTTTTTTCCCTTGAGTTGCCTTCTTCCCAAGACTCTTATCTCCCTAAATTAGTATGCAAGAATGGGCCCTGACAGGTCTATGTGAAAACCTCCCTTATTGGTCTTTTGTTAACCCTTTCCCCATTTGCTGTTAAGCTTCGAATTTTATTGGTTGTCACCAACATCCCCTAAAGTGCCTTAAAAACCCCTGACCATGTGAATAAACTCTCTCTTCTCTTCCTCTCCTGCAATCTGCATGTGCAGGGGGAACAAAGGGGGAGCGCTCCACCACACTGTCGCATGTGTAGGCTGAGAATAGCTTTGGTTGCACTGACCATGGACTAGTGGAGTCAGGATCCAGAGAGCAAAGAACAAGGCAAAAATCAATATCACAGCCATAGACTTCAGAAGAGATTTTAGTATTTTCAGAGATATGCTTGGAAGAATCCCATGGAATATGGTCCTTGAGAGAAAATGAGGCCAGAAGGATTCATTGATTTTTAAGGGTCACCTCCTTCAAGAATGGTCCATTTTGAAGTCTGCACAGTTGAACAAGAAGCTGCTGACATTTAAAATATAAAGTGCGTAAGATATGAAAGCATGGTCAGTTGATCAACAAGGGATATAGAGAGACTATCTTAGTGGGAGAACTGTGAAAAAAACGCGTCTGCTATCTTCAAAGAGGGTTAAGACAGAAAATCCTGGGAGCTACAGGCTGATCATCTTAATCTGTGTGAAGATGATGGAGGAAATACTCCTGATAACTATTTCCAGACAAAGACAAGAACCTGACTGGAGAAGTCAGCATGCATTTATGAAGGGTAAATCATGCTTGACCAACCTGAGAGCCTTCTGTAATTAGGTAACTGGCTTGATACATGACAAAAGAACAGCAGATATTTTTTCCTTGACTTTAGTATGGCTTTCAATGACCTCCCATAATATTCTCACTGACAAACTGATGAGGAATGGACTAGATAAGTGGACAGTTAAGTGAATTGAAAATTAGTTAAACTGTGAGGCTCAAAGGGTCATAATCAGTAGCAAAAAGTACTTTTTGGACTGGAGAAATGAGATGGCCATAAGCTCACAAAGTTCTGCAAGGCAGTATTTCAAGAGCTGCCCTTGAGAAAAACATAATCTTATATACCACTAAGGACTGGGGATGGACCAGCTGGAGACTAGCTTTTCAGAAAAGCACCTGGGAGCCTTATGAATGGCAAGTTGACCATATGTTCATGATGGGATTTTTTGGGAGAGAAGGCCAACAGTATCATCAGGAAAAGCATTGCCATCAGGTAAAGAGAGGTCTGAGAAGCCTGACCTAGTGAAAAGTCAGTCACGGCTGGAACTAAATGATCTCTAAGGCCTCTTTCAACACGAGTAATTCTATGATTCGATGATTCTTCTCCAGTCAATCCTTGTGAGGACACATCAGTGGTGTTGGGACCAGATCTGGATTCCCCAGTACAAGAGAGATATGGATATAGTGAAATGAGTCCAGTAAAGATCTGTGAAGATGACTGAGGGAATAGAGCATCTAACATAAAATGAGAAGGTGAGACACCTGGGCCTGTTCAGCCTGGAGAAAAGAAAACTCAGTGTATTCTTATCAATTTGTGCAAATAGCTGAGAGAAGAACTGAGGAAGACAGTCAGACTCTTCTTAGTTTCTGGTGCAAGGAGAAGAGGCAATGGACAGAAATTGAAACACAAGGAATTCCACTTAACACTTCACCTTTTTATTCCTCAAAGGTTGATCAAACACTGGAACAGGTAGCCCAAATACTGAAACAGGTTGCTCAGAGTAGTTGTAGGGTCTCCATCCTTGGAGATATTCAAAACACAATGGGACAAAATGCTTGGCAACCTCCTTTTAGTTCACCCTGTTTTGGGGCAGTGTAGCAACTGGAAAAATTATACACAGAGGCTGTTTTCTATGTTCAGCTATTCTATGATTGTATGATTAAACTTAAGAAATGAGTGTGTTTTATTATATTGTCTGTTTCCTACCAAGTTCTTTTTTATACACTGCATTTATATAATAGCTTATCTTTAACAGGGAATGATACTGTTGCATCTCCAGGGCATGTATTTTATATTGTCAGGAGATCCTCAGGGCAAGATCTCCAATCCTGCAAAACCAACAACTTTATACAAGAAATAACACAGGAAATATTATTCTGAATCAGTATCAGTAACTTAAGCCTAAGAACCTCTGCTCTGTAAGATTTCATCACTGTTAAATTCCAGTGTGGATTAGCTGGATTCAATCTCAATTAGAGCGTCAGGAACTACATAGCTACAGGATGGGATGAAATGAGAGAACAATTTGTGTTGTAAAAACACAATCCCCCATTCGCTTGAATCTGAAAAGAGAAGCAGTTTATCTGAATCTTATATACCACCACAGAATCTCATTCACAAGAGATGTCTTTATTCTGTTAAAACTGCAGAATTTTTTATTAACATTTTCTGTCCACCTGACACAGTACTCATTGAGCAAATAATATTATCTCAGTAAGTTGTTCGGCTCTTTACAGTCAATTTTGGAGTGTAGAACTGAATACAGGAGTTTCTTGGATGAATTTTGCAATGTTTATTAGATGCTTGAAGAAATAAATATGTTTTATAGGCATTAATGTTTAAAGATGTAATACAGTCATAGTAATGTACATGCATCTATCACCACCCTAAGCAACATGTTCAATTGTTTTACCACCACCACTGTAAAAAATTTTTCCTTATATCTAATATAAATCAACCCTTCTTCAATTTAAAACCATTAGCCCTTGTCCTAACTCAACAGGCCCTGCTAAACCGTTTGTCCTATCTCTTTTGCAGGCCTCCTTTAAGTACTGAAAAGCCTCTAGAAGGTCTCCCTGGAACTTCCTCTTCTCCAGGCCAAACAATCCCAATCTTCTCAGCCTTTCCTTTGTACTCACTAGAACAGGTCCATGCCCTTCCTTTGATGAAGTCTCGAGAGCTGAATAGCAGTATTCCAGGTGGGGTCTCACCAGAGCAGAAAAGATGTGCATAAACTTCTTCTTTGACCTGCTGGCCACACTGCTTTTGATGTAGGCCAGTATAGGACTGGATTTCTGGGCTGCATGCACAACTTATCAGCTCATGTCCAGCCTGTTATCTAACAGGACCCCCAAGTCTTTCTCTGCAGGGTTGCCCTTAATCTGTTTATTCCTCAGCCTGTAGTGATACCTGTGGTTGCACTGACCAATGTGCAGCAGCTTGCACTTGGACTTGTTGAACCTTATGAGGTTTCCATGAGACCACTTTTTGAACTTGTCCAGGTCCCTCTGGATGGTATCACATCCCTCAGGCATGTAAACTGCAGCACTCATCTTGCTGTCATCTGCATACTTGCTGAGTGTCCCTTTGTTTATGTCATTGATGATGATGACCAGTCCCAGTATGGACTTCTAAGGGACACCACTGGTCAATGGTGTCCATCTGGGCATTGGGCTGTTGACCACTACTCCCTGGATACAACCAGCCAACCAATTTCTTATCCATAGTATCTTAGATTATACTGAGTTGGAAGGGACCCACAAGGATCACTGAGTCCAACTCCTGGCCCTGCACAGAACCATCTCCAAGAGCCACACCATGTGCCTGAGAGTACCATCCTAATGATTACTGAACTCTGTTAGAACTGGTGCTGTGACCACTTCCCTGGGGAGCCTGTTCCAATGTCGAACCATCCTCTGGGTCAAGAATCCTTTCTTAATATCTAACCTAAACCTTCACACAATTTCAGGTCATTCCCTCTAGTCCTGTCACTGGTCACCACAGAAAAGAAATCAGTGTCTACCCCTTCTCTTCCCCTCACGAGGAAGTTATAGAGCAATGAGGTCTCCCCTCAGTCTCCTCTTCTCCAGGCTGAACAAACCAAGAGCCCTCAGCCACTCTTCATATAGCTTCCCCTCAAGGCCCTTAACCACTTTTGTTGCCCTCCTTTGGATGTCCTCCAATAGCTTAATATCTTTCCTATATTGTGGTGCCCAGAACTCCACACAATATTCAAGGTGACGCTGCTCCAGTGCAGAGAAGAGCAGGACAATCCCCTCCCTCGACTGGCTGGTGATGCTTTGCCTGATGCCGTCTAGGACATGGTTGGCCCTCCTGGCTGCCAGGGCACTGCTGACTCAGATTCAACTGGCCACCAATCAAAACCCCCAGGTCCCTTCCCACAGAACTTCTTTCCAACATCTCATTTCCCAGTCTGTATGAATATCCATAATTGCCCCATTTTAGGTGCAGAATCTGGCACTTTCCCTTGTTGAACTTCATAAGGTTTGTGACTGCCAATCTTTTTAATTTGTCAAAGTTAGGATTAGGTTTAGGGTTAGGGTTAGGGGCTCGTTGCCTTCAGGGAGTCAACAGCTCTTCTCAGTTTTATATCATCTATAAACTTGCATAATATCTCTTCCAATCCTGTGTCCACGCTATTTATGAAGATGGTGAAGAGCACAGGACCTGAGATGGAGCTCTGTGGAACCTAAGTAGTGACAGGTCACCAGTCTGATGTTACCGCATTCACTATTGCCCTCTGTACTTGACCCATGAGCCAATTCTCAAGTCGGTCTTCTGCCTTGCCTGCTTGACTTCTGACATTTGGGATTTGCCTGCTCTTGTACCCTTCATAGTCTAATGTCTAACAATCTACCCATCAAATCCATCTGTCCCCATTTTAGACAGAAGATGTTATAAGGGACCATGTCAAAGACTTACAGAATTCCATACTGATCACATATGTAGCTTGTCCACTGATGTAGTCACAGCACCATAGAAAGCCACTACATTGGTCAGGCAGGACTTGCCCTTGGTGAATCCATGCTGACTGTCTGGAATCACCTCCCTGTCTCCCAGGTGCCTTAGCATAGTCTCTAAGAGGATCTATTCTATGATCTTCCCAGGCACAGATCTGAGACTCACAAGTCAGTATTTCCTGGAGTGCTACTTTCTACTCTTTTAAAAAATGTGTGCAATGTTTCCCTTTTCCCACTCACCTGGGACTTCACCTATTTGCCATGACTTTTGAAATATAACGGAGAGTCTCTTGGCAACATTATCCAGTTTCCTCAGGACTATGAAATGGATTTTATCAGGTCCTGTAAAGATAAGTATTATGAGATTCTTCAAGGAGGCGTGGACCTAATGTCTTATAATTGGAAGTATTTTGCTCTCCAGTTCCTGTCTTGAAGTCTGTTGACTTGAAACTTGACTGTTTCTAGTCCACCTAGTAATCAAACATCACACAGTTGCTTGCTCACTCCTTCACCAGTGGGCTTGGGGAGAGAAGGGTAAAAAAGAAAAACCTTGTGGGTTGAGATAAAGACAGTTAAATGGGGAAAGCAAAACTAGGTATTCATTCACTGTTTCCTATGGGCAGGCAGGTGTTTATCCATCTCCCGGAAAGCAGGGCTCCATCACACGTAACAGTGACTTGGAAAGACAAACAATCATTCTGAATGTTTCCCCCTTCCTCCTGCTTTCCCCTATGTTAAATCCTGAGCACGATGTGATATTGTCCGGCATATCCATTGGGTCAGTTGAGATCACCTATCCTGGCTGTGTCCTCTCCTAACTTGTGCACTCCCAGCCTCCTCACTGACAACACAGCACAAGAAGCAGAAAAGGCCTTGGCTCTGTGTAAGCACTGCTCAGTAATAACAAAAACAACTCTATTTTATCAACACTCTGCTCAGTACAAGTACAAAACAGAGTCCTATACTGCCTACTATGGGGAAGCATGGTGCTTGATCTCCAGATGGGTTTAAACCACAAGATAAACATATACATTTAAAGGTCTAAAAGTATTTTAAAACTACCAACTACAGAATTTTTAGAGACAGACTTAAAAGCGGCTATTTTTTAGTGATTGAGTTGTAAGGGTGTTTCTGTATTACATGGACATTTTGGAGTTTCATGTGGCAGTCAATCAACAGAAGGCAAAGCATGCTGAAATACTAAGACAACCTACGGATTGAATGATAACTGTCTTGGAATTATAAGGACAATTCTCAGGAAAGTAGTTCCCATATTTGCAGGAGCAATTTTGTGCTAATAAAAAATACAAGACTACTTTAATCTCTCCATGTGTCCTTCCTCCCTCACCTTTTGGATTTGTGTAAAAAAATTGGACATCATTACATTTACTCATGCATATATAGAACATCCCCTGATGGGGAGCAGAGGGAAAACAAATATTTTCTCAGTTTATGTACTTGTGGAAGAATGATGTAGGCTTTCCACTCTCATGAGTGAAACTGAGAAAGAAATTTAATTTTTCCACTTACAAAAGAAATGGTGTATGCTAGTACTTTCTCTGTTCCTTATCTGAGTAATGCCACTATGAGACTGCTATCAGCTTTTAAAGGTTTTAAAGCTTTAAAAAAAAAAAAAAAAAGAAAAGAAAAAAAAAGAAAAAAAAGTCACATCTGTCTTGAAGAAGAAGAGGAGAAGGACCAAAGCCACTGCAAGCTGGTCAACCTCACATCAGTCTCTGTGAAGTTTGTTGATTCAATCCTCTTTGAATTTATTTCTAAATATACAAAAAGTGCATGGGAACAGACAGCATGGGAATTGTACATGGCAAACCTGATTGTTTCCTATTGTGACAGCATTTGTAGTCAAGGGAAGGTCTGTTGATGTTATTTACCTTGACTTCAGCAAGTGTTTTTGCATGGTTTTCTGTTAAATTAGATGAAATATGGACATAGTAAGGTGTTAAAAATTTGGCTAAATTGTCAGCCTCCAAGGATTGTGATCATCAATACAACTTCCAGGTTTCAACTATTTAGTAGTATCTCTCCTAACAAATCAATAACATGCCAATATAGAGATACTTAAGTATATATATATTTATATATATTACATACATGTATGGATTTATGGAGACACCTACAAATAGAGTTACTGTTACCTTCCATCTCTCTCACTACCTCTTGCTATGTGTGGTGTCCTCTATGAACTTGCTGAAAGTGCTCTCTGGCCCATTATCCATATAGTAGACACAAATACATGTCCATAGATATCGATATAAATACTTCTTTACGGGTATCTTCAGACACAGAGTCAGCAAAGTGCCCTTGCTGCAAAGACTAACTGCATACCGTATCTGCTGTATCTGCATTTATGTGGCCAGAGTCTCACATCTATTTGACACTTGTGAGACCACATTTAGCGTATTACATCCAGGTATGGATTTTCTAGTGCCTTGTCGTGCAGAAGTGAATCCAACAAATGACCAGCAACACAGTATGGTTCTGGAACACTTGACATAAGAGGAAAGCCTGAGAGAGTAGATTGTTCATCCCAGTGATGAGAGAAGACTAGAGGAACTCTTACTTTAACTACAGATACTTATGAAAACAGTGTAGAAAAGTTGAAACTGAGTCTTCTAGAAGATTTATATCGACATGACAAGCAGAAAAAGAGCTGGTTCAGGGAAAATTCCATCTGTATGCCAGAATAAAAAGGTCTTAACTCTGAGAACAATTGAACAATATGATAGGCTGCTTAGAGAAGTGATGGAATTTTTCTTGTTGAAAATATTCAAGAATCAAATAGACATGACCCTGGCTGATCTAATCTATGGCCCTCTTCTCAACAGGGAGTTGAAGCATGTGTTATCCAGAAGTTTCCTGACAAAGTGAACTCATACAATTCTAGGGTTCTAAGATGAAACATGAGAAATTCTGCTTAAAATTAAGAAAGAAAACTTTTCTCTATGAGGCTGATTAAACACTGGCAAAGATGTCCTCAGAGTCTGTGGGATGTCCACCCTTGGATATGTACAAAACTCAACTCAGTAAAACCCTGAGAAACAGCTCTAACAGGACCTAGTTCAAAAGGAAGGTTGAACTAGATGACTTCCAAAGGCCCTCCTAACTTAAATGATCTAGTGATTCCAATATTCTTCACATGATGATCCCTTATTGTAAAACAGATTTTTACTTTCTGACTTTCCATTAGTGTTCAGGCTGAAGTCAGGGCTATTGAAATTTCTGGACTTTTACAGTGTAGCTACAGCTGTTCAGATCAAGGATATGTGAATAAAAATGTATTGTACTTCAGAGGTAAACACAACTTAATTTGATACTGCCTTTATGTTCTCCATTCCATACAAATACTAATGTGAAATGATACAATAATTTGTAATCATAAAGATTACTAAATTAAGGAGTTGAAAAAAATTACCTTCAATCCCTATCAATTGAATGTGCCATTAAACTTGACATGTATGTATTGCAGTTCATATATAAATTGCCTAGCAAAACAGAATTAATTGCTCAATTCCTTAATAAAGTCAATATGCTGTTATGTTCATTCATACTTTTAAGAATTACATATTCATTGTTGCCTTATACAAGAGATTCATCATCTTGCAATGAAATAGAAGAGAAGGGAAAATCAAGTTAAAGTGTAAGGCAATGATTTAGAAATTTCTAATTAAACTTCATATTGTCATCACTGTCAGTTGCTTCCTTTGTAGGCACAGCAGATTTTTCAGGAGCTGCCTGTTTATGCTTATACAGCACACAAAAGGAAATCAAAGGCAGTAGGATTTTTACATATATTGTTTATGAAGTAGCCCTAAACATAAAAATGCAGTTACAAAATGACACATAACTAATAATGTCAGCATTAAATTATTGCAGAAATAAACTGCTTAATTACCTTAATAGCAGTCTGTCCAAATGCACAGACACAGGCTCAAAATTGTTTTGGTGTTTGTTGTTGTTTTTTTTTTTTTTTAATTCATTTTTTCTCCATCCACAATGCTGTATTACAACACCCCGCAGACAGTAAACTATCTCTTGCTGTGACAAGTTATTGATCTGATTTTCCTCTGTGAACCGTAACAAGTCAAACTACAGGTTCCTGAAAAATACAGATGGAGTTGTAATTTGCAAAGATTTCAAGTTACGAAGAAATTTGGTCTCCAGTGTTTAGAAGGAAAATGAAATTACATTAGTATAAATGTGTGCAGTTTTCGCTGGGAAGACTAAGTACAGTCGAAAGCTTAGCAAGACTATTCAGTCCATCAGTGGTGATAGCACCTCCTCTCCCTCACTCCTCCCAAGGGTAATCCTAAGCATTATCCTAAATTCTGAAATAGAAGGGGAAGGTAAGAAAATATGATATTATGAAATACTTTGTTTCTTTCAAGGTGAGGAAAGAAGAAGGTCCCTCCTGGTTTAATAGAGAGTTGGAATTACTTTGAATGTTGCTGTGGCCCATCCTGATTTCCTCAGATCACAGTCAGTTGCAATCAGCACAGAGAATGTGATAGTATTGTGTAAACTGATATTTAAAAATGAAAGGGATATATTCTTGGAGCATCAGATTGCCTTTTTTGCTTTTATAAACCTCTCAATTCTTGCAGGTAAATTAACATAAGCAACATTCAAGACATAATGGCTTTTAAAACAGCTAGTAGATTATAATTTTCAGTCTGAAGTCTTTTAACATAGCTGAATTATCTCTATTTAATCAGCACAGTAGCAAATAAACTGTATTGTCTTTGCAAACCCAGTGCCAATGCTTCGCTAAGCATACATATGCTTTGCACAGCTTTTGTCAGATTTCCATTTGTTTGAGTAAAGTTTATAAGTTCTATTATTTATTACTATTATTATTATAGACTTGTATATTGTGCTGTCATTACTATGCACTACAGACATATTTGCAGATCTCAGAACATTATCATGTGAGAAAAGGTGCAAATATGAAGCAAAAAGAACCACAACTATCATAAATATCTAACAGTTCTCTTTTGTGACAAGTTCCCCAAAATTGATGATACAAGCCCTTTTAAAGCTTAATATATAGATATCTAAGAAAATATTATCAAACAAATTTCTTTGCACAATCAGCTAAACAATATCCTCAACTTGCCTCTACCTAAATGATTTTGAGGGTAATGCCACAGCGGAGAATGTCAAGGAAGGATCTGAGGCAGGATAAAGTACTTGTGTTTTGCATCCATAAGAGGCACTGGAGGTAAAAGCATTTAGGGTTGTTTGATAGAGAAACTTTCTGCTGTGTGTTAAGGCTGGAGTGAGGAACTTTTCAGAAGGGCATGTAATGACAGGACAAGGGGCAATGGCCTTAAGTGAAGAAGGGTAGTTTTAGATGCAATATTATGAAGATATTCTTTACTGTGAGTGTGGTGAGGCACTGGAACAGGTTGCCCAGGGAGGTTGTGGATGCCCTAGTCTTGGAGATGTTTCAGGCCAGGTTGGATGGCGCTTTGAGCAAACTGGTCCCACTGTCCATGGCAGAGGGAATGGAACTAGATGGTCTCTGAGGGTAAAGCAAAACAATTGGAACAAAGGAAGACATTAGTCTGAAAAGAGAAAACATTTTTCTGTACCTAGGGAGTCTGAAAAATATACGTAAGGATGTAAAGTTATGGCAGAACAATAAAGAAAAATTAGAGATTTTGTTGGTAAAACATGAACAAGCAAGAAGAAAGATAATTTTTAAAAGGTTAAAGATTATTATATTTTAATGAAGTACCTGACACAGAACAGTGAAAAAGAGGTGATAATTCATGATGCATTTATTCATTCCAGGCAGCAGTTTGAAATTCATTTATTCACACAGAGGTGTCCAGCAGTAACAAATACCTTATAATTACGATTTTGTGTTTTGTTTTGTGGTTCCAATAACTTTACTAAGAAATGTAATAACTGTCAATCTATCACATTACTCCCAGGCAATTTTTACTACACACAAGTTTTGCAGTATGTTTTTTTGTGAATAACAGAAAATATGTCTGAAAAACAGTAAAAGTTTGAAAAGAATTGATTTTTTTGCTATAATGAACAGCCTGTGCTACCAGCAATCAGATGAGGTGAAAAAACACATGCACAGCTAGCCATATAACAACCAAGTCAAAAGAAGAGTCATAGCACTTCTTTTTATTTACTTTGCTATTGAATCACCCACACTATCCCACTATCCAAGACTTCATTTGTGTAATTAATGAACAGACAGCAAAAATCAAAACCATCTGCAGAATTTTATTTTTTTTTTCTGCCCATCCTTATATATCCAGTAGACAGAAATAGAAGGAATTCTGTTGGGTTAAAGCAATTTTGAAATAGCACATGGTACCATGGTACCAGAGCACAGTAACTGAAAAAAAGAGATCACGGGTGTTACAGTACGGAACATTATGAGAGGAATTGTCTCCTTTTTGTGCTCAGCTGCTAAAACAGAATGTGCTGGTTCTAGTGCTCTAATCCAGCTTAACCTTGCTCCTTTTCCACCTTGCCAAGAGAGACTGAAAGTAGGGGAGCTACAGAGAGACAGCCTCTCATCTCTGATAAGGAATTGAAAGGGAATCTGAGCAAAATTAAAACATTTACAGAGTGGATTCTAAGTGGATAAAAATCAATTGAAAGCCGAAATGGCAATTTGCAATAGCTAAGTACCTAAGCCTTATAACATCCATCACAGTTTAGAGCAAAAAGTGATTTAAATGTAGGAAAAAACAAACTATTTCAACTTAAAACATTAAGTGCTACAGAAATATTTTGAATGGATAGACACTAAACAAGAGATACAAGCTGAAATAACTTTCCTCGTGGAAAAAAAAGAAAAAAAACAAACAAAAAAACCCCCACCAAAACTTGTTTCCCAATATTTTACAGTGCATGGTCTACTGTTTAGGCCAGTCACATGGTAGAGTTGCTAAAGCTGAACCTGCTGCAAAAATAACGTTATTCATGATTCTCTACCTCCACGGTGCAGAGTGACAGGGATAATGTTTGCGTTTGGTTCATCTCATGTTGTCTCTGGCACTCCTCCTTAGGGAGAAGGCTTTTTCAATGCTCCAATGTAGGGTCCCTCCTACAGAAGATAGTTCTCTGTGAGCTTCTCCAATGTGAATCGTCTCAACAGGTTCACTGTTCATGAACTGCTCCAGTGTGTATCTCCCACAAGATCACAAGTCCTGCCGGAAAACTTGCTCCATTGTGGCCTTCTCTCTCCATGCATCCACAGGTCCTGACAGGCACCTGCTCCATCACAAGCTTCCCACAGGTTCATCACAACCTCCTTCAAGAGACTTCCACTTGCTCCAGCGTGGAGTCTTCCATGGACTACAGGTAAATCTCTGTTTCACTGTGGATCTCTGTGGGCTGCATGTGGACAGGTTGCCTCACTATGTTCTTCACTCAAGATGCAGGGGAATCTCTGGTCCAGCACATAGAGCACCTCCTCCACCTCTTTCTTCACTGAGCTTGGTGTCTGAGTAGTCGTTTCAAGTTTTATCATTTTTCTTCAGCTGCAATTTGCATCTGCACAATAACCTTTTTTTCCTTCTTAAAAATGTTATCATAGAGGCATTACTCCTGTTGCTGATGGGGTCAGCCTTAGCCTGCAACAGATATCTTTTGGAGATGATTGACATTGGCTCTATAAGACAAAGAGGAAGCTTCTAGCTTCTCTTTCATGATGATCTTTCCAAGTACAAACAGTAAATTTTTTATGTCCTGACACTCTGTTTCTATAAAATCTGTTTTGGCTTGTCTAATCTGCTTGTCAAGATCACAGTTATTTATCATATGTTGTCTCTCTCATATATATAACTAGAAAATATATGCAACAGTATATGCAACTATATGTTCTCTATAATAATAATTTTAAAACTGAAAAGAAATAGGATTCTTCAATTCAATAGTACTCAATATGGCCTTGCATTTGTAAAGGTGCACTTCAATCAAATATGATTCACACTCCACAGGAACGTTTAAAGTTTTTCAAGTGCAATTATCTGGAGCCACTACAGTTGCCTGTATTTTTCAGGCACCTGAAATATTTCCCATAGTCCCCTGGCTTATTTGTCTGTGATATATTACCCAGCAGTGGAAAACATATCTGACTTTGACCAGTATTAATGGACTTCATAAAAAGATCCTCTCTTTCTCTAAAAAATGTTGACATCATTCTTTATCAGAATAATCAGTGTAGACATTACTTTTTTTTCTCTGATACTTCTTCAGTAATGTTGCATCATTCCTCACTGCTTCAACATTGCTTTTAATTTATTCTTAGAATAACTTTTCTTCATCTACACTTTTCAGTTGCATTTTCTCAAAATGCCTTGTGGATCCCAACACTGCAAGCCTGAAGTGTGACAAAGCTTGAGCCCTACTTGATGAACAGATGGGCAGAGAAGAGATGATTTCTCCACCTTCTCACATGATCTCCGGAGATACTCTTGCTCTGACATTAATCTGCTGTTTCTCATTCTCTGAGGATGGAAGTGTCACTCAGAGAGATACCACACAGAATTGCTGTGAAGACACTGAGTCCCAAAAGACCTTGAGCTTAGAAGACAAAGACAGAACAGGAAGCAGACTGGTACCTACAAGCCTACATATATGAGAACAGATTCCAATCCAAAGCGGAGGAGTGATCTTAATTTAGACCCAATTTCTTTTTTGACAGAGATAACACCTATGGCCCAGGACATGTGATCTCAACATGTATAAATTCCCCTGAGCAATCTTTAGTTCAGATAATTTGGTCAAGTATACATCAAAAATAGGACATTTTCGATTCAATGTCCCAAAGCTAGGAATTCAGGCAGATTTCCCCAGTACAGGCTGAACTCTCAGTACAGTTTGTGATATATGATCAGAACTATGGAACTCTTAAAGTCAAGGCTTTTTACTTGTTTAATGAAAAAGACTACTGACTTATAGGAATTCATTCAGCAAAGAGTAGATGATTTGAATGGAGTAGCTTTGAAGTAGGCAGCAAAAGCTCAACAAGTTCCTGTGGGGTACAAACAGTTTCACCAGAATATTCAAGAAAGTATTTGTTGTTCCATGTAAGTCTGCTTCAGTGCTCTCAGTTCATGAATAATAATGTAGGTGGTGTAAAACACAACCATTCCTCTTTGTTCATTTGTTTCATTCATACAGAAGAAAAACAAAACAAAACAAAACAACAAAAACACAAAACCCACAAAATCCACAAAAAAACACCCATAACTCAAAACCAAAACTAAAACCTCCTACCTCCTCCTGAAAACAGACCAAAAAAATTACAAACCACACAGTGAAATCTGGAATGCTTGAAATCAGAAGAAATTGTAATCTCTTTTTGAGAACATATCACTGAATATATGCATGGTAATCATAATGAATATGTGAATAATATGTGAGTTTTGAAAACTTTTTCTTTTGTTGCAAATGTAATGGTTGAATGTTATATCATGCACTGTTTGAATGAAGCAATTAAGACAGCATTGTGCATGGAATATTTTCATAGAAGAAACTGAGGAGATAAATGACCATTTGGAATGAATGCTAGCCAGTAAACTTGAATGCAACCAAAAAATTAAGAAATTATCCTGAAGATATTTTCATAACATATATTTTAAAATTTCAAAGATATATATATATATTTCATCAGGAATAGGGCTACCTTTCTTGTGTGTGTTTTTGTTACTATAGTAACAATATTACTTTTGTTAACAAGAAAAAATGCTGAAAATATTTGCATAGACTGAATGGCCTGACTCCTTAGAGACAATTTCTACATTGAAATCCCCTGTCTAAAAAATGTTTTGCGGTCCCCCTATAAAACATTTTCAGCACATTTATTTTACTGGCATTATTTTAACTGAATAGATATTATTAAACTATGTTTTTAATATGTATTGCTAGAACAGAAACTGTGTTGCATTGGATTAGATGTTACTGCAATTTGATATTAATAGTAAACCTGTAAATAAACAAATGGAAAAATTAAAGAGCTGTTGATGTTTATGTGATAGATCTCAAGGTTGTCCCAATTTTGAAGCCTGTGCACCTAGATATTCTGGTCTGATTCCTTTCCACAATGAAGTATAATGAAAATTAGGAATATTTTTTTTTCCATAGAGAAAATTGAAAGTGGCTGTACTAAGTAAAAATAGAATGGACTTCTATACAAGTCTCCCCTGCCTACTGTGTTCTTGCAGGTAAATCCTTCCTACTACCTTCAGCCTTCTAATTTGGCACAAAACATTCACAGTTCCCCCTGTTTCCAAGGAATTTTGTATTTCAATCAGTGCTGAGATGCTACTTTCAGTGCTCTCAGTAATCCCTCTTTTCTATTTGATATCCTGCTTTTTTCCGTATTTCTTCCAGTGTTATATTCTGTCTACTACATCCTGCAAGGTCTAAAAACATTTCTTCTCCTCCATTTGCTCAGTTGTTCCCAAGCAAAAAATATCTCCCTCTCTGTTTCCCCAGAGCCACAATTGTATTGCAAGGAACGGCATGCAGCTGAAAACAAACAGATCAACCTTACAGAATTTCACACTCCTATACATTTGACCAGAGGCATATGTTTCCTCAACTTGAATGACACCATTTACACAAGAAATGTATCAGAAACATAGCTTTGCTTCAACAAGGACAAGAAAGAATCTCCCAGATCAGTTTGCTGAAACTTTACTTATCCACACTCGCTGTCTGTAAGCCTTCCTGTACACCACCCCTCCATGTATGTTATACATGCTGTACCTGATTAATTTCTTCAGTCCCTGAACTAAACTTATGGTTTAAATGGTTATGGTCCTAGCTACTCAGCACGTTCTCTGATGGCACAAAGTTGGGAGGAGTGGCCAATACCCCAGGGGGCTGTGCAGCCCTTCAGAAGAACTCTGACAGGTCGGAGAGATGGGCAGAGAACTGCCTGAAATTCAACAAAGATAAATACAGGGTCCTGCAACTGGGGAATAACTCCTTGTACCAGGACAAGCTGGGGGCTGACTTGCTTGGAAACAATGCTGCAGAGAGGGATATGCAGGTCCTGATGGACAACAAACTGTCAATGAGCCAGCAGTGTGCCCTTGTGGCCAAGAAGACCAGTGGTATCCTGGGTGCATTAGGAAGAATATCATCAGCAGGGCAAGGAAGGTGATCCTGCCCCTCTGCTCAGCCCTAGTGAGGCCACATCTGAAGTGCTGTGTCCAGTTCTGGTCTCCTCAGTACAACAGAGACATGGGGCTCCTGGAGCAGGTCCAACAGAGTGCTACAAAGATGATCAAGGGACTGGAGCATCTCTCATGAGAAAAGGCTGAGGGAGCTGGTCCCATTCAGCCACAAGAAGAGGGAACTGAGAAGGGACCTCATCAATTTATGTAAATATCTGAAAGGAGGGTGTCAAGAGAGACTGAGAGAGCTGGGCCTGTTTAGTGTAGAGAACAGAAGACTGAGAGGGGACCTCATCAATACATGTAAATATCTCAAAGACATTTGTCAAGAGGATGGTGCCAGACTCTTTTCAGTGGTGCCCAGGGACAGGACAAGGAGTAATCACCATAAACTAAAATATAAGAAGTTCCGCCTCAATATGAGAAAGACCTTCTTTACACTGAGGATAGGAAAGCACTGGAATGGACTGCCTAGGGAGGTCATGGAGTCTTTCTTTCTGAAGACATTCAAAACCCACCTGGATACATTCCTGCATTATCTGCTCTAAGTGACCCTGCCTTGGCAGTTAGGTTGGACTAGATGATCTCCAGAGGTCCCTTCCAAACCTAACCATTCTATGATTTCGTAATTCTGTGAAGAGGATGGAGCCAGGCTCTTTTTCGTGGTGCCAAAAAATAGGATAAAAGGCAACAGGCAGAAACTGATGCACAGGAAGTTCCACCTGCATATGAGGAAGAACTGTCCCATGCAGGTGACTGAGCACTGGAACATTTTGCCCAGAGAGGTTGTTGACTGTCATAAATGATCATAATTGTACAGTGTTAAGACAGTAAAGAATTGTCAAGGCAGGTTGAGAAAAACATGAGCTGAGCCCCTAGCTGATCTTTCACCTTGCTCAATCAAGGGCTAACACTGAATGCTGTCTGGTGAAGCAAAGGTCTCACGGCCCAGTGTTGTCTCAGTGAGGCATAGAAGAGTACCAGCAATAGCCACACTCCCTTCACTGTGCAAACCAAGCCTTGTTAGAAATCTGATTCATTAAGGAGATAAGGAAGCACACAAAGACACTCTGATAAAGGTCAGGCAGCCTTTTCTGCCACCTCTGTGCATGAAGGATGACTAAAGTGTTTATGCTAACCCTTTTGTCAACTATAAATTCTGACTGATAGTAACTGAGATCCTCACTAAGCCCCATTAACATACTAATTTATACACCCCTCAGAAGGCAAATGAAGGAGAACATGGGAAAGGTAATGACCAAAGTCAACCAACCTCACCTAGAACATTCAATTGTTCCATCCTATGGGGATGGGCAAAAATTATATAAAAGGAGGGCTTTGGGACAGAAAGGACTAGAGAGAAAACACCTCTGCTTGGAATCAGTTGATGATCTGTGCCTCTCCTCCTCTCCTGAAGGCTTCTTCTGAAGACTTTTGGTGAGGTTTGTGCCTCCAGCAGTGTTGGAGAACGCCTTGGAATAGTAATTTATCTACATTATCTAGCTAGCTAGCTAGCTAACTAGATCTATCTCACTATTAGATATGTCTTACTATACTATCTGTTGCAACACATATGACACACTTTAGTTAGTGCATTTATTACCAGCAGTTCTGAACTTGCTTTCCTGTTCCTTCGATAAACCATATTAATTGTGAACGTGGATCATGCAAGTCCTTATTAAATATGATCAGACCTGACTGATAAATTGCATTATTTATGGATCTGTGTTCATGCAAGGTCTTTTGAACGTTGCAAGACTTATGCTGCTGAATTGGCTGTAACTAGAAATTAAACCCAGCCACACCCAGTCCCTTTGATCCCTGAGGACCAGCTGGAACACACAGGGGCTTATTTTCTGCTAAATTTCTATATCCTTAATGCAACGGTCTCCTTCAATGGAGATATTCAAAAACCAGCTGGACACAATCCTGAGTAACATGCTCTAAAGAGCACTACTTGACCAGGTAGATTGAACTACATGACCTTCCAACCTCAAAAATTACGTAATTCTATGAATTATACCAAAAGGAAGCAATAACCTTAAAGGGAACAACAAGAAGCCCTCATCCCAAACATTAAAAAAAAAAATAATAAAATAATCCTTAGGTACAATTGTTAAATCATCACCATTACTTGTTACATGGAAAAAAGAAAAAAGCCATCTTACCAAACAGTCACAGTTAAAGCAAGGTACTGCTGTGGAAACACAGTGGGAAAGTAAAATCTGTTTATGACAAGATAGGTAGGCATACTGTGAAGAACCCAGCTACAGTTAAATGTGGAGAGGTTTTATTTCGGGTAACCCACAGGAGGCAATAATGTTCTTTTCTAAGGGAGAAGTGGGAGGACTGTGACAGAAAGAGAAACAGAGAAAAAGCAAACTTTTATTACTGAGGATATTGGTAAAGTACGTGTTGTACTCTTAAGGCTACAAGGCAAAGCAAAGATAGTTTTTATAGTGTGATGATTTTTCTCTGCTGCCTATCCAAGTCCCTATTCTAACTCATGGTACGTGTGACATAAGCTGCCACATTTTAAGTGGGTAACATTCCTGTGCTGCAAATCTGTGCTCTATCCCACCTCATGATACTCTAAGACACTTCAGGAGGAATATGGCTGTGACCAGGTGTGCTATAACAGGAACAATAGAAGGAGACTCACCAAAAAAAGTCAAAAAACTTTTATCATGTCACACAGGTATAGACTGATTTCATCTCAGCTAATGCAAATATTCTCCAGGTAAATTTTATTTTTCTAAATAATGAAAAATCAGATTTTTTTTTTTTTTAATGGAGTAAAACTCTGTTAAAATAGAAAGATTATGTGGTCATGCTCACATATCTAAATGGGCTACACAAGGTACATAGGCTTGTAATTTTTACCATTAGACACAGAGGAGGACAATATCAGATGAAAATGTATCACGCTGGAAGTGCTGGTCTTAACCATAGAGGTCAAACATAAACACATGAAAAAAATATCACACAGCTACTCTGTGTAAACTCTGCATCACTGGCACATCACTGAAATAATGAAAATAATTGCTTGAGATATTACAACAGCATCCATCACTACAGTGTCTCCATTTCATTTTTCTGGTACCGTCTAGGCACACATAAAAAACCCCCATGACATTATGAAACGTGAATACTTCCCATTCTGGGTAGTTATGCTCAGGTGAGTTACAGCAATTCAGACAGGCTGAACTAGCAAGAAGAACAATTACACTTGAAGCCCATAGTAGTCTATACATGGCACAATGAACTGTTTTGTAGCCCCATATCTTGATCTGTTGGTTTTCATAAAGAGTCGATGTTGATTTCAAGTAATAATACTGTCCTTATGACATGATTTGTTATTAGTACATTATTTTAAGAGCATTTTCTCCAAATTCAGTTTTTGTATTACAGATTTAAAGTCCTTTTAAAAGCACTTCTGTGCCATGACGGCTTGCCATTTTTTTAAACCTGTAAAAGTAAGAATCTAGTTGTTCAACTACAATTTTTTGCTCATGAAACAGCAATGTCACATGTCAATCTTGCCTATGTTTTCTAAGCAGTTGATCAAATAGCATTGACTAGTTTTACCAGTATTTATTCTATTTTCCTCTCTAAATTGGATGCTTTTTGTTGATATTAAACACCACTTATAGGGTTCTTTTTTTTACTACCTTTACAGAGAAATAACTCACACTTTGAGATCAATGGGACTACTTCCACGAGTAATCGCATGCTGGTTGGGAGTAAAGCTGCACCATTTATTTCTTACAGTGTATTAGAAATCATACTGTGGTGTAAACAGTATTCATTGCTGTGAAATCAGAACTATTCTCAGAGCACAGACGGGACATATAATAAAATATGGGAACGTGCTCCTTTATGCACTCTGTCTTCTACTGGTAATCCCTTAAAAAACTCAGGGGAGACACTTTTTGCTCTTGTACTATTCAATTAAGTTTAATGGAATGTTAAAATTTATTATGTTCATTAGAATCAATAAATAGGTTTCTTCCTGTATACCTTGGAAAGTTTCACAATGTGAATTTGATGAATAGCAGGCTAATATTAGCAATGTGATTAATGGAAAATTGACATGACAAAATGCAGACCTAAAGACAGATAGAGTTAAAGGAATACTTGTGTTTAATTTTTCTATGAGAATGATAGTGTTGCATGAGACAACTGCCATTAAAAATGGAAGATGCTTTCTAAGAGTGTAATAAAATAAGCATTTGCAATTGCAATAAAAACATATCAATGTTTTCTTGGTCAGTTTTATAATTTAATCACAATTTTATAATTAAAATATGTGCAATTCTAATTACTCAGGTTCGAGAGGAGTTATTTCTAATGGGAACTACATGTATGAAAAGGCTGGTAGGATGTTAAGAAGCAAAATGAGCCTAAAAGATGCTGTGTGCGTGTGTGTGTATGTGTGTGTGTGTGTGTGTGTGTGTGTGTGAAATAAATCTTCACTTCTCTACTCTAGCATACTGGGATTTGAGAAAGAATATAGTAATTTTTGTATGTATACAAAGAAATAAGAAGAGGTTGCAGGAAAAGTGTTTGAGTAAATAGGGCTGTGGTTTCAGGAGGAGACTGAATAATTTTCATCTCAGAAAGTGAGTATGGACTTTGGGAGAACAGCAGTTCTTGGTGTCTGCCTAGACATTCAGAATCTGACAAATCAATACTGAAATGAGACCAGTGCTATCTATAATGCATACGAGGCTGAAAGTAGACTGGAAAATCAGAAGAGAACTTTTAGAACAGCCATTCTATAATTGCAATAGAGTAAGGAAATCTAACTAGTTTTAAGACAACACTCTGTGAAAAAGTTATATGAAGAAGTTACATGTGTTACACTCAAAATCTCATTATGGGCTAAAGTGGATGCACAATGTCTACAGATGTAAAACTTTGTCCATATAAAGTCCTTACAATCAACGTACACTGAACAGGTATTATTAGTCCAGCTACCACATTACTAACACAGTATAAATGAATAAGGAAATATATAATTAATAATACAGTCTAAACCTTGGTACACAGAAACACTTTCTAGTATCTACCTATTTTCCTTGGAGATGTACTCATCCAGTTAGGGAGCTGTGTGGGCTGTTCAAGTCCTGAGTTGTTCTTGACCAGCTTCATGATGGTGTTGGCAGTTCCTTCCTTCTTTGCACTGGGGTCTTCTTCTGGTTCTTTTTACACATTTCCTTTCCTTAAGTTTGCCAGCTTACAATTTGAAAGTAGGACATTAACCATCCTCTTATCCATTTCTGAGGCATTCTATGCCAACAAGAAAAAAAAAAAAAAAAAAAGGAAAAAGGAAACAACATAGAATAAAAGTGAAACAGGGAGGGGGTTTTATATATATTCAGGTGTTTCAACATAATTGCAGCAAGAAATAGTTAATGGTGCGAATCTTTCTGCTAACGTGTGTAGGAGTTTTATTATTATTTTTGAATTTGAGAAGGTTATAATCAACACACATAGAATTTTCAAACTATGGAATCATCTCCAGAATTAATAGTTCCAAGTGACTCAGTCCCTGGAAGCATATTATACCATAGTGCTAGGTAAAATGATCACCAAAGAATGCCAGAGATTGAATCAACATGGCAAACTTGTTAAGTTTTTCAAATGCTAAAAAATGTATTGATGAAAGGTAATAAAAACATTCTTATTTTCTGAGGAGAAAATAATATAAAACCTGGAAGAATTTGTTTGTCATCTAAAAAATATCAAAATATGGTGAGGAATAAATGTGGTCTGTTGAAAGACTTAAACAAGAAAATCTGCCTGTCAATCTTGTTTGATAAAAGCATACTGGAAAGGGGAGGAATTGAGGAATATTTATAATACACGCTTTTCTAAAGTCACAGTTTAAGAAGCTAGTGACTAAGTGAAAAGAGATGTGTAAAGATTCTGAGATAGAAACTTCTGAAAAGATATATGAAAATGTCAGACCTGAAGAAAAGGGAGGAAAAGAGGGAAAATAAGAATTTACTGGACATAAATTTAGTTAGTGAAGTAATATGAACTAACATTCAAAAAAATTGATATCATCTAGATTTTTTTTTTTTTTTTTTTGAAACTAGTCATTATTTCTCTTTTCTATATATTTTTCTGCTCTGCAGAATTCCTCAAATATGGGTAGAAGTCCGGTAGCACCACTACTTTTATTTTATTGTGAAGTAACATGGGCAACACAGAAAAAGAGAACAATAAACCAGAATTAAGGATGGGTTACAAAATACTTTTGTAAGCATTACTCAAAGAAAAACATTTTGGTTCTTGTCCAGCTCTGGTAAAAGGCTGTGAGAGGGAAAACAGCAGAATGGATGGCAACACAGTGGGTGGGAGGTGGACCATCCAGGTCAGCATGAATACAAGCACAGGAACACTATGGAGATATCAGTGTCCATTCTTTGGTGTGATTTACACCTCCATACTGCTATGGTATTGCTATGGCACCCATCAGTAATGTTGGAACACTGAAAAGATCTCCCAAACTGTAGTGAGAATTTGTTTCTTTTCTTGTAATACATTCTCTTTGGGCATCCTTATTGTTATGATTTCGTTTAGTTTTCAGAGATTTATATGTCAGTTTCTGTCACATACTTTATGAGTCTCTATAGAGTGATAGGTATTGCATATTTCAATCAGAGGAAACAAATTAAAATAACCATTAGAATTTGAGACACAAAGCTGTAACGTGAACAACTAATTAGGAATTTATTTTTCAATTAATTTCTTTACTAAGTTCTTGTTTCATAAAAAAATAGTGAGTTTCAGCCCTTAAAAGCCAAATAAGAAATTTTAATTTAAAAGGTAATGCATTTAGCTAGGGCTTTGAGTTTATAACCCATTTAAATAAAATCTTATGGCATATTGATTAAAGCCAAACTTTGTGGCTAGGGGAGTCAGCCGTCAGAAATTTGCTTACTTATTGTGGATAACTACAAAGAAAAACCTTTTTATTTTCTTGCAAGATAGGATTGACCTATGGTAAGACATGATAATACCTAGTTATGAAAATTAGAAAGTGCATTTATAACTGACAATCATTTTGAAAGTGTTAAAAAATATATAAAAACACTGTGTTAAATTCCAGTGAGGAAAATGATTCAGATTTCACTTTTTTCTCCACTGCATTCATTTCATTTACAGCTTAAAACATAACTCTGGTCAATGACAGACATATTTCTATCTCTGAGAGTCAGATAGATCTCTGTATATCTGCAGCAACCTGTTCACACCTTCAGATAGTATGAGCTATTTTCTTTTATAGAAGAAATGCTATGATAGGGCTGGTAAAAGAGGAAAAGAAGGCTGACTGTCTGGTATGTTAATGCTCTGCAAGGTAAGAAGAAAAATATGTAGATTGAAGTACAATAATCTGATGGTGAGATTTATGTATAACAAAGAGATGCAAAAGAGGAGCAAAGGAACCACACAAAGGTCCCTATGTCCAATAGGAAAAATATGCAATTTGCAGGGAGAGGCCAGGGAATGGGAAACTGAGGAAACTTTGAAATTTCACACTTTCTGTATGCCTTAAAAAGCAAAAAACCTAGTAGATAGAAGACTATGCTAATACTAAGAGTACTAATATGCATATATATTATTTCTTTGCTTCTAGTTTGCATCTTTATTACCACATAATAGATGCAGAACATTATATAAATATATTAAAATATATAATTGTAACATAATTTGTTTAAGAAAGCTTCATGTATATAAAAGCATATAAATTGATTAATAGTTTAAATATTTGTGTCTTACTTTAATAACAACTTCTTTTCTGGTGTCTGTGTTAGCTAGAAAAAAGACCATGTAGTTTGGTCATCTGATTCGTCATCCTGAATACATATAATATTGCAGAGGATTTTCTATTCTAATGTACTATCTGAATATTTTTTACACTGGGATGGCAGCAGCAGTACAACCTTTCTGCAGAAAAACTCCAAATTATTATGTTTCCAAAATAAAAGTGACATAGTTGTTACTGACCAAAAAAAAAAAAAAAAAAAAAAAAAAAAAATAGAGGCAAATATTAAAAAGCTATTGGTACATCAAAAGATTATACTATCTTCCACTGTTCAAAAGCAGGATATAAAACCAGGAAGTTTCAGGAAGGATGAGATTTAAGGTGCAGTAGTGTTTCAGACATTCAGATGAAAAGACATTTTGAGTTGGCTAAATTCTGCTGACTTAAGTATCAGTTTGTGTATGGAAATTCATTTGTGATTACAATTGTTGCCAAATTAGCTGTGTGCTGAAAACACATGAAAATTCTGTTTTTGCAGGAGTCAGCATGCAATATCTTTAAAGCACAGTAAGTAATAGGAGTTAAATTTCATTCCCAGAGAAGTAAATATAAATTTAATAAATTGCTCTTAGCAGGAAACAGGCACCCTAGTAGAAATGTTTCTGCTGATATCCATTCAATCAGGTATTATAGTCGCCATATTACCACAAAATTTTGCTAGTTGTACATCACCATCATGGTATTTCTAGGAAGATTATCCAGTCTGCTGGGGTTTACTTTTGATTTTTAAATGGGGAAAGACAAGATACATGCACACCTAGTGTGTCCATCAACCATTATATGAACTGTGTCTATCCTCCAGATTTGCACATGAACAGCAATAAAAGTTTAAGATCATTAGTGTTATTGAAACAATGTGGAACCTAGAGTAAAGGACATTAACATTGAGGAAGAAGATAAATTTCTTTCTGGTAAATGTTATTTCTGATTTCTTGTTCTTATTTTACACATTTTGCCTTTTGTTGTAGACTTGAAAGTCATGGTGCATCTTCATCACCTTCAGGATGCATCAAAGGCTGGCTGTCCCTAGTGGACAGGGAGTTGATAGCCCAGGGTGATCTCGGGGAATCCAAATACCTCACTGGCTGGTGCCATCCCTCAGGTCTGACACAGTCAATCGAGTCATGGCTATAGTGGGGTCTTATCAACAGCCCCAGGTATAGCAAGTTACCTACTGGGGTGCATCAAGTGGCAGGAAACCAAGACAGGCCTGGAGACATGGCTGCAGCCAGGGTCCAAGTCCCTTTGGCCAGGAACTCCTACTGCATCACTGGGGCAGAGAAGCAGCCTGAGGGGAAATGGGGCTCCTTGGTCCTGTGAAGGGGTCAGAGAGGTATCAGAGGACGCTGAGCCACCCTTAGAACTCCAACAATCATCCTCAAAGTGATGAGCTTACCTCTTCTTCTATTTAAAATACAGTTTATGTGAGTTTCCCCCTGCACTACTCCAAGCTGGTGGAAGTTTGCCATTCCTATCCCAAAATTAGTCATTGAATAGGTATGAAGCATTGACTTGCTATGAAGGGGTCATACAGATTTATCAGCTAAAGTACACAGCAATAGAGCACACAGCAATAGCAGTTACAGTTAAGTTCCTCTATTTTTTCTGACTTTACCCAAACACTTGCATTTAGAGTGAGAAGACCAGATAGTTGTGAATAAAAGTTTATGATTTCCAGTTTTTCATAATAAATGTACCACGACTGAAAATCAGAGCCTGTAGATGTCACGGAAGTGTCCGTGAATATATAAAATAAATGGGGGTTGAACTGGTCATAAAGAGCAAGACGTCATTGCAAGACTAGAAAGAATCTTGCATAGAGGTTTAGCTACACAAGAAAACATTGACATGCGAGTAAAATTTGAATTGCAGGTAATCCACTGTAGAAGTACATTAATCTAAATTGTAAATGAAGATACTTGTCCTTGAGAAAGTATATTCACATTGGTAATTGTATTGTGAAGCTAATAGTACTGCTATCATTGTTAGTCTATAACTCAAGCAATTACCGTAGTGAATATCCTCATGCAGAAGATCCCTTCATGAAGCACAGCTTAGGAGAAAAAAGCAAACAGATCAAAACCAAAATTAAGCCAAAATGTATCAGAAATGAACTTGCAATGGTCTAGCATAGTGGTTATATAGAGATCATCTAGGTTCTGTCCTGAACTTGCTTTGCCACACAGATGAGAAAACACAGCACATCAGCTCGCAAAACACAGAAACTGGTATGTTAGCTCAGAACAATATTGTTGCTGGACTTGATCAGCTTCCACAGTGTGCAGAATGAAATATAAATTCATAAATATAAGCCCATGTGGACATTTGCATTGGTTGCAAAAGTATTATGGCTGGCAGCTGATCTCAAAAACACAGAAAGGAGCAGAAAACCCTACAAATATTTAAAGCAGTATGCATAGAAATGTATCCTGCTCTCCTATTTTACAGGCATAATTTTCTTCCTCACTCACAACAGTCCCAATATAAGGAAGACAATGCAAAGGTGATATACCTGTATCATATATTCCCTCTTTTTAGAAGTGTTTAACATCTGTTGGGGATTACATAACATTCAGTATTTATACTAAAGAGATCAGGGTTGTGCGTGTAAGTTGTGATCTGTTTTCTTGCCCACTTCTCCATGTAGATGTCTCAGTTTAAAAGAAAACTAAGATGTCTGCCTGGACTAGGAAAGAGGGCCTCTTCCAAAAAAAACACCCCAATCTTTGAAATGTAGAGACTTTAATCAGAAAATGTATAGAAAAGGACAATAGTGCCTAACTACAAATATATAAACCAAAAACAGAACAGAACAAACGACAACACCACAATCAAAAATGTTCAAACAAATAAGTCCTATCTCTTCACCTTTCGGTGCAGTTATATTTATGGACAGCAGGATGTGATGCAGCCTCCACAAAGGTCACTCCCGAGCTCCAGTGAGGCTGGTTGCGAAAAACTCACATGGGAAAATGGAGGTCACAGGAGACATGCTGAAACCTTTCCTGTGGGCAGAGTAAAGACTCTCCCCTCGTTCTTTGTCTGAAAGCAGTGGGGGAAGGTGGGGGTTTCAGGAAATTCTCTGCAAATGGCTTTGGCCCTCAGGGAGTCTGTAGCAAATCCAGGTTGTGGTGACTTTCTCCTTCAACAGCACAGGGTGCAAGGATTTGGGGGGCTCAGCTAAGGGTGCTGTCTTAGTTCGAGGGGAGAACTAAGATATTTATGTTGGTCAATAAATAATTCCTCTCCTTTAAATTTAGAAACA
>JAWWEE010000074.1:70554436-70602528 GCA_035221455.1 Xenops minutus
TCTAGCTCCTTCTAGCTAGCCCCTATAAAACCGTTTTACTCTAATAAATATTCGGCCATTTTGCATTACCCCGCGTTGCGTGCAGAGTGGTCCTTCCCTTTTTCCCCCCCAGGTCTGTGTCATACACGTAGATTTTTAGTTGGAAAACTGAGGCCCTGAAAAGGAGTCCCAAAAGTACAACTGATCCGAAAAAGATGCAAAAGACTTTCCTTCAATGAAGCTACCTTGACTGTCTCTAATCACCTTCCTTTCCACTATAAGTTTTGACATATCTTTCAGGAACATTTGTTCCACATTCTTAATGGGAAGGAGATAAGGCTGACTGGTCAGCAGTTCTCAGAGTCTATTCTGTCTTTATAAAAATAAATGCATATAATATTTCGCTTTATTTCCAGTCACTGGGGACATCACTCAGCTGCAATTTTTTTTTCAAATCAGATGGAGATTGGATTGACAACTACACTGGCCAGTTCCCTCAGTACCCATCTCATTGGGTCCCATGGACTTATGTACATTCATGTTTCTCAGTTGTTCTTTAACTTGAACTTCTCCTATGATAGGACAGACTATTCCCTCAGCCCCTGCCTTGAGATTTAAAGGCTTGAAAGATACGGGAAGAGAGATTATCTTTGAAAAGTGAAGCAAAAAAGTTGAATACCTCTGCCTTCTCCTTATTGGTTATCACCATCTCTCACATCTTGTTTACCGAGGGGAATGTGTTTCCTTTAGTCCTCTTCTCTTTTTCTTTTTTTTTTTTTTTCCCCAATATATTTGTAAAAGCCCCTTTTATTCTTTGCACCCCTTCCCAAATTCATCTCCAGCTGTGCCTTAGCTTCCCTGATTGCATCCCTACATATTTAGGTATCATCCCTCTTCCCAGAATAGGCATTCCTGGTTCCACAATCTGTGTGTTTCCTTCTTACACTTTAGTTTGACCAGGAGGTCCTTAATGAACTACGCAGGTATCTCATCTTCCTTTCATGATTTCTTACACAAGGGAATCAATACATCTTGTGCTACAAGAATAAATGTCCTCAAAGAGCTGCCAGTTCCTCATTTGTTCGCACTCCTCAGAAAAGAAAACCATTTCTTTTCTCTTCCTGTGTGAGATCCTTGACAAGGAGCTAGCTCACTAAAATTGTCCCATATCCATCTGGATTGCACTGCACTCAAGGGCACTAGCTAGGAGCTTCCTTATTCTGTTTCCAACAAGCTAAGCAGAAAGTTAAGCAAAATTACTCCTATCTAAAAATCCCTAGGGACTAAAATAGATCCTTCTTGCAAAAGATATTTTGGGCAAGATAATACAATTCCTGGATTTTTGTTTGTTTGTTTGTTTTTTTAGTATGTTCTTCAAAAGCCACAGCAAACTGGGTGTTTTGAGAAGGAGGGATGACAGCAAAAATTAAAGTCAGTGTCAGCCATGTAGACTTCTGTGCTCTGCGACAGCCGTTATCACTTTCTGATCTTTTTCTCAAATCAAAAAAGTGCAGGTGTGATTAATTTAGGAAGGAGAATTTCTTAAAAAGAGGAAACAAAATGCATCTGAAATTTTATCATTTCAACATGCACGTTGGGAATAGGTCTCAAAGACATGAAAACACTTTACTTTTAAATAAGAATGATTTTGGGGCTGCAATTTTTACATTTTCTGAAAATATTTTTAACCATAGTAGTCAAACATTTTATAAGAAGAGGAAACATTTTTTTAAGGATGTCTCAGTTATTTGTCTCCACATTTGAAGGCATTTTTACATAACACTTTTCATTGTATCACTTGCTAGAGTGATGACTAGCTAGATGACTTCAAGTTTTGTGAGATCTTGCCAAAGACCACAGGTGAAACTTGTAGTCTATCCATTTTATGGTCACTGGAAAGGTCCTGTAAATATCAGCTGTTAAGTAGGAGACCCTTTATAACACATTTAAGGATTTAAAATACCAATAGGTCAGACTACTTAAAAGAGCAGACTACTGTCTATCAGACACAGGATTATAAAGAAAATAGTCCATTATAAAATTTAAGTTGACTATGTTCCTTTAATCTTATAACTTTAGCCTTGAGATGACCTATTCAATTGAGTCTTTTAGACACTGTGTATAAATACTTAGTTTTGATACGCTAAAGTTTTGTTTGGTTTTTGTGTTTTGTTTTTTTGTTGTTGTTGTTCCCTGAGGCTTTGTAAAAACACATGGATGAATCCCATTTAAATAGAATAATCCTGGGGTTTTTTTCGCAGAGTTCTTTTATTGTTTCCAAAATTATTTTTCTGGCTTTTCAGCTTTCTACTTAGCACTAAAATTTCTAAATATGATAGCAACTCTGGTCAAAAGAAGTAGCTATACTAAATAGATTAGGCAATATAATTTGTACGCTGCTTCTTGTGAGCTATATCTTTTCCCCAGACTTGGCTTTTGACTCAGAGTCTGATCCTTAAAATCTCTGAGTGGTTTGTAGCATTGTACACTTTAAGGTTGAATGCTTGTTCACACCTACATGTATATAAGAAGAAATATAAATTCCTTAGTGACTTTCTGACTTGTTGATGTCTCTCAGGCTGCAATCCGGCTGCAGTTAGAGAGGAATTTCTTGTACAGGAGAATTCTGACAAATGCAGGCTTTATCAGACACTTCTACAGAAGTCCAGGATCTGTGGCAGGATGTGTGTTTGAAACTAGGATATGCCAATTTTTTTCAGTCACAGTGTCTGACCAACTCCCTTTGAAGACAAACAGACTCTACTAATATTAAGAGAAAATAAGGCCCTAACGTGTTTTATCTTGAGTCACATCCAACCTCACCAGCTCCTGTGCTTGCAAGCTATTAATAATGGCAACAGAGTAATAGCATTTCTTAGAAAATGGTACATCTGAAAAAAAAGTAAATAAACAAACCAACAAACCAACAAAAAAGAACAAACAACCATTTTCTGAAAGCATATCTGTATATGATGCTTCTTATTATGAATATTCACACTTTTGCCTATATTTGTGGATGTCGTGTTAAAAATATCTCTTCATTACTGTGATTCTCAGTGCATCTGAGGCCATAATTTTCAAATGTAAACATTACGTTCATTGAATATAAAATAAGTATCTAAAGCAGATTCTTAAAAAACTGTACTTGCATTTGTGCTTCAATTTCCTTTTGTTCATGCAAAGAAAGTGAAATTAAGTATGTTCCATTGTGATAAGTGTGTCGCAATGTGATTACAATCATAACTAAGGCTGTATTTTCTGCTTGTTTGGTGGGTTTTGTTTGTTTTTTTTTTGTTTGTTTGTTTTGGATTGGTTTGGGTTGTTTTAACTTTAGGGCAGGTACCTTTTTTTCTGGAATTTTTTAGTTGGTTGATTCTTGGTTTGCTTGTTTTGCTTCTTAAAAAGGTGCAGAATTTCCTTAATCATAAAATATATTTATAAAACTATATGATTACACAAAAAAGGCTGATATGAAGTTCTTTTTGATCATATATAACTGTTTGATTTTTTTTTCTCCCCCCTAAAACAGGTTCTGCCTTGAACTTTTCACTTCATCCTTAGAAAGAAGGGACTTTCAGATTAGAAGCTACTAAGGAATAAATACTATACTTTGAATTTCTGCCTGGTTCTCTTTTTTTTTTTTTTTTTTTTTTTTTTATTTTTTTTATTTTTTTTTATTTCCACTTTGTACATCACTCTTTATTTAGAATAATTTAAGGAACAAGTTTTTAATATTTTACCTCCGTTTGGTACTGTGTGATGACTAAAACCTCTACATACAATATAAATGTTTTGTATGATTTGCTTCCCAAATCCTGAACTATTTTTAAAAGACTTTGTAGATAAAATTCAACCTCACCCTTTTCCTTGGAGGAAGTAGTTGTTATAGTCATTCAAGGATATACTATCTGGCTACTAGGTCTGGTGAAATTTCTTTAGAGGTCACATATAGTTGATGTCAGCTGTCTCTGGTTCATGTCAGGTAGAACAGAAGTATCAGTTGACAACTAGATTTTCTCATTCTAAAACAAAATCTTAATGTGTAAGAGTGCTCTTTCAACAGAAGAAATATAAGAAGCCTTTGGACTGCTTGTGTAAGGCTTTGTAACCTGTTTGCTTTCTCCTAGCCTGCTTGCAAGCTAAACTTAAGAGGCTGATATAAAAGTCCGGATCAAAGTTCTTTGTTTTCCCTTGAGGAGAAGTGTGAATTCATATAACCCCACCCTACAGATGGAGGGCGGATCTTACATAGGCTGTTAACACAGAGGTTAATTTTACACCCACTGAGCAATAGGGTGGATAAAATAGCTCAGAAGTTATTTTTTTTACCCTTAAGGTGGTGATAAAGTAGTCATGCTGGCATGAAAAAGGAAATAGGAAGGGAATAGAAACAACTTGGAGTGATGAGAGTAATGGCAAGTAGGGAATTAGCAGTGAGAAATAACATTTGGTTTGATGCTTCAGAAAAAAACTCTGATAAAAATGAAAAGGAGCGTGAAAAAAATGCATAAAATAAGAATTAAAAAAGGATAGTTTGGTGTAAGTTTGGGTTACTGCAACATTTATATATTATAATGCAACATATATATGAACCTGGCTTATTGTGAATCAGATTGCCAACTCCACAGCTAGCGTAGGATACTGCAGTGGATAGAGTCCTGTCCTATGCCCTGTTCTAAAACACAAACTAGTGTTTTGGTAGCTGCTATGGTATGTATACACATAATGGTTCTAGGATACAGACACTTGCTAATGATCTACTAGTGAGATATAGAATCCTGAAGCAGGTTCTTTCATTAAACAACTATTCTAATTTCTGTATCCAGTTATCAATTTCAATCTAGACTGAAGAATAACTGTATGAAAGTTTTCTTCTTGATTACTCATTAGCAAGGAATTTTTCAACTTTGCCAAGGTACACATATTTTGAACTCACATATTGCTTAGAGATATGTATTGTCTCCAACTGAAGAAATTACATGATTTTATTCAATTATTTGCATGCACACAATCACTGGATATTTCAGGTTGGAAGGCACCTCATGAATTCGCTTGTCCAGTTTCCTGCTCAGGGTCAGTTGTGGGCTCAGACGACATTGTTCATTTTTTATCCAGTTGGGTGTGTTGAGGAATATGTTCAGCGCCAGTAGCTCAGTGTGCAGTTGCAGTGTGAGCTGCAGATTGAGCTCTGGAAGGTGGAAGGCCCAGGGAAAAGGCCATGAACTGCTGATTTTTTGCATAACAAAGGGCACAGGGACCTGGGGCACAGCCAGGTGACCAGACACTCAGAGACACAGCAGGAGCCGAGGAGTCAGATGGAAGACCCAAGACTTTGGTGCACCTTAGACTGTGAGAGTATATAGGCCCGGGGCTTCCTTTGTTCAGGATCCTCATCAGAGGCACCCAGCTCAGTCTGTTTCTGTGTTACTGCACCATGAATAAATTACTTCAAGGATCTAGACATCTGAGACTTTGCTAAGGGAAACCTGGAGTCCAGCCCCTAATGAAACCTGGCCTGACTGTGAGAGCGGTGTGTGTAGAGAGGCAAGCTGGGCATCCCTTAGCTCACTCCTGCTGTGCTCTCTCCTGTGAGGAGCCTCTCTCCTGCTGCCAAGGGGCTTCAGTCTTAGCAGGTCAAATCTCTGGTGGGGGGAGCATGCCAGCATGCTTCCTGAATGGTCAGACAGGAAACTTACCTTATCAGGATCTCTGTCCTTGACGGAGACTACACCATCCTCTTTGGACAGCCTGCTTCCATTGCATGGCTGTCTTCAGTGTGAAAGGCTTCTCCTTCCATCAAGAGTGAACATAACCTGTTTTTAATGTATAACAACTGTCTGTTGTTTTCGCACTGCATACTTGAATAAATAAATTACATAAGGAAATGTTTTATTTTCACACATCTTTCTGTGTGTCTGTCCTTCTCTGCAGCCTGTTTAAAGAAAAGGCACAATGACACCTCCACAGGTGCCCACACTGTGCTTTGAGTCACTACATTTTGCCACCATCCAAATAGAGAATTCAGAGTTAGGATTCTAACTTAGGTCAGGTGCTGTGGAAACATAGGATAGTAAAGGGCAGTGGTTTGTGGTCTACATCTATTCATCTGGAGGTTTACAGGAATACTTTTTTTCTTAGCATAGTGTTCTATAATGTTGGTATTTTCAGTGCCCTATATAAACTTATACATTAGTTTTGTCTAGCTCTTTTGTCCAGTTTGATGGCCTTGGAGGTAAAGTCACCAATTCAACTACTTGGCCAATGCGTACATAATCAACTGCAGTTCAAAGGAGGATGGCAGATATGAGATACATTCTTGTCTGTCCAGAACTCTGGGGAACAAAAAAAAAACCAAAACCAAAACCAAAACAACACCAAAACCAACAAAACAAAAATAAAAATTAAAAAAGAAAAAAAGGATCTGTGGCAATGAGCATACAATATCAGAAATGGAATAAAGCCTGCAAGAGATGGATCTCTGAGGAAGAAGGAAAAAGTGAAGCCATAATGCCTGGAGAGCAGGTTTTATTCTGCTGTAAAATGGAGTTTGCCCTGTCTTTGTCACTGTATTGTCTCCAGATCTCACTGGGAACACCCTCATTAAAATGCAAGAAAGTGACCGGGCAGGTTCTGTGAGAAATCCCTTCCAATCCTGTTGTTAACCCTTTCCCTACTTGTTGTAAACCCCTGATTTTCATTGGTGGAACATCACTTCCCCTATGACCCTATATAAATCCAGACCCTGGGAATAAACTGTCTCTCTGCTTCCTGTTCTGCTGGCTGCTGGGTGGTTTCTTCCTGGGACTCTCTAAGGACCACATGGCCAGAGGGGGAACAGGAAGGGGGGAGCAAATCCACCTCAGCTGCCACAAGGATCTTGAAGAATAAGGCAAAAGTCTAGGAATATACTTTCAGAGATAATTTCCATCTTATCTCACTGACCAAGCCGAAAACATAGTTAAAAGGCAGGTTGTCTTTTCAGTTAGGGTAAGATTTGCATCACTGGGACTTACCTTTGCAGATCTAAACCTGCTTTCTAGCTATAATACCTTGGGCCCTGTGCTCTTCAACATCTTCATAAATGATTTGCACACCAGACTGGAAGGGATATTAAGTAAGTTTGCAGATGATAGAAAACTGGAAGGAGCTGTTGACTCCCTCAAAGGCAGGAAGGTCTGCAGGGAGACCTTGCCAAATTAAAGGGCTGGGCAATCATCAACCGTATGAAGTTACAAAGGGGAAAGTGCTGGATTCTGCACTCGGAATGGGGCAGTCCCAGATGTTCATACAGACTGGGGAATGAGGTGCTGGAAAGCAGTTCCTTGAAAAGGGGCCTGGGGATCCTGGTCGATGGCAAGTTGAACATGAGTCAGCAGTGCCCTGTCAGCCAGGAGGGCCAACCCTGTCCTGGGGGGCGTCAGGCAAAGCATCACCAGATGGTCAAGGGAGGGGATTGTCCCGCTCTGCTCTGCGCTGGGGCGGCCTCACCTGGCATATTGCGTGCAGTTTTGGCCACCACAATATAAAAAAAAAAAATTATGAAGCTGTTAGAGAGTGTTCAAAGGAGGTAAACAAAGATGATAAAGGGTTCTGAAGGGAAGTTGTGTGAGGAGCGGCTGAGGTCGCTTGGTCTGTTCAGCCTCATGAGGGGAAGCCAAAGGGTAGACACTGATCTCGTCTTTTGTCTTATTTAACTTATTTGAAATAATAATTCAAAAATATCCTGGTTTTATCAAATTGTAAGGCATTGATGTATTTTTCTCCTATCAGTTATACACTTCTTTATTAACAAGAGAGCAACAATGTATAGTAATTTAAAATCTCCAGATCTCTAGTTACGTACCACACGCATTTCCAGAAGAAAAAAAATATATTTTATTGATACTATTTGAGCTGGACATATGCAATGAAAAGTACTAGAAATACAAATAATAAAATTTTAATACAATTATTTAGCATGTTAAAATTATTTAGCACCATGAAAGTTTTCCTTACCTCTTTTAAAATTAAGATACTAGAATTAAGACAATAATAAGAAAAATCGTATTAAAAAATATAGAATTGCATCATAACTGTATTATCAAACAATTTCTCTAAGACTTCAGAGGCTTTTGTTTTGTGAGATTAATGGTCTTAAATTGTACTGAGAAAAGTCCTCAGAAACAGGTTTTTAAGAATTGTGTCAAAAGTATATTCCTTATTCAATCTCTTGCCCTGTTTTTGGAACTGTGTTTACACTGTCCACTTTTAAGATTAAAATGCAAGAAACAAAGTCTAACAATATAAAAGAATCCATAAATACAATGGATGCACTCACAAATGAATTCTCTTTCCAATGTTGAAAAGAATACAGTTTGAACACATAAGAACTGTAAAAACTGGAATTGATCCCTACAAATATAAATCCTTGTTCAACATCTCTTAATGAGCATTTCCAAGTTCCTAAACTGAGAGTTGTGAAGGTATTTCAGCTCCTTGAGTAGTTCAGAATGCTCATTCAATAATAGACCCCTGTTCAGCTTGAGGATGTTCCGTTAAATGTACACTCTCAAAACTGAGCCATGGTGTATAACTGGCATATTTACTTTTTTCTAGAAATAAAAACTACTGACAATCTCCTCAGTCAGTTTCTTATGCTTTCTCTGTAATTTTTTGATTTCAGTGACACTCTGTGGTAAATTGGCTGTCACATAGCAGTAGTCCCCTGTTGCCTGGCCCAGTTTTACTAATATTTAATGAAAAACATTCATATGTAATGTAACTGTAGGCAATTTCAATGATTTCAGCAATACATGTGGATACTTCTTGAAGAATGTGCAAAATGCTTTGCTTAATGAGGATTTATAATAACCTTTTTGGACTATTGGTCTGCATCTTAGTTTTCAACAGAACATTCCTTATCAAAGTTGTTTCATTATAGAACTGGCATTGTAAATCCACATGAGGTATGAATAGTCATTTTTGAAAAATTGCTGCTGTGCATTAGCAGCTATTGTTGCAAACAAAATTAGGGGGCAATCTGAAGCCAATCAGTATCTTTGTATAGCATCTGCGCATTTTTGTTTGCGATTTGACAACTAACTAGCTACCTAATAGAACCCAATACTACTCTGTAGTCAGCAGCTGTTGAAAAATAGCCATTATGTTCCATCATGTGGGAAATTTGTGTACTTAAGGACAGTTTCCAAGGTAGCTTTCACACAAAAGTCATTAGCCAGCAAGTCCCCAATCATGGATTTCTATGATAGAATGTAACAGTTCTGAAGATGCTGTTATGGTCTATTGGGCCAATAATTTACATTTTAAGTAGGGCCTAAATAGGTATTTCTCTGACAGACTGAAGCTGTTATGGTTTACTGGGTCAATAATGTATTTTGCAAATACTCCCTAAATAGGCATTTACATAATTTGTATATTCAAAACTCTGTAATTGAACATCCACATAACAGACCATAATGACTCCATTGGAAATAGTGCCATCTATTTTGTGTTGCTTGGGGAAAAAAAAAAAAGGTGTAAATTATAATATTAATGAATCCTACAGATATGAAAATGTTGAAAAATTGAATTTACTAAAGGCTTGTGCTTTTCAAGATCTTCTTTTGCTATATTCTCTTTGATTTACTGCACTGTAATAGCACAGTATGTTAATTAACTCTCATTCTCCAGTTTTTATTGGATAGAAAACACAATTTTTGGTAGATCAGGGGCCAAAGCAACACATGAAGAAAATAATTTTGTCCAACAGACCCATTTGACTTATTACTGTGGCTTCCATTATTAAATACTTTTTAAAAAAGTTCTCTTTAAAATAGTTCCAGAACTAACCAGCATCACAGTTATGTTTGAATAGATGTCATCTTTTACCTTGAGAATTTGGTTTCTAATCCATGATATTATCTAAAATATCTCTACAGTCAGAGAAATGAATACAGGCATTCTAGAAAGTAGTTCACATGATCTGTTTTGGTCTGTCCCTTTAAAGAAGATGACTTATTCTCAGGACACATACATAGCTTGCTCTCTCTTTGACCCAACTGGTACCTTAGAATGAAGACCTACTCATTACAGTCAGATGAGATTAATCTCTTTACAGAAACTCATTAGGTGGATTTATGTCCTAGTCTTTTATGCTTTAGCTCAAGAAGCAAGCAATTTGGTAATTGGCAGAGAGAATTTTAAGATTATATCACATACTATTCCTTGCAAAATCCTTATTATATCACATACTATTCCTTGCAAAATCCTTAGGACCATATTGCAGGTGCCATGAAAACTCTGATATACTATTTTCTTTCTATACATTAACCAAAAACCTTATACATAAACTTATTAACCATACCTTTTTGCAACATATTTAATGTGCTTTTACTACTTAGCTTAGTTGCATACAGGAAAAAAATTATATATATAACATTAAATTCCATCCAAAGATTGAAACAATCTGAAAAGTAATTGTTATTTCAAGTTGTCACATTCTCCCTTTGAGCATTAGCAAACAGTTCAGTGAGAACATTCAAGATGTGAGTTGATGTAGGTCAGTGACAAGTGTCATGTGGGCTCTTTGGATTTAATAACTTCTGCAACAAAAAATAGTTTCAGTTCGAATTCAACTGAAGTATGAAATTTAAAATGAGAAGTCATTGTAAGTCAGCTAAGCAGTTCAGCATTAGATTTTTAGCTGATGTGTGAGTAATGCAGATTCGAAATAAGTATTCATGGTATTAATACTGCCCAGGAAAGATAAACTCATTCTCCGTGAAGAAGGTCAGCACAAGCTCCAATTAAGCCTTCAATATGAGATTAGGCAAATCTTAAATAAGATATAAATCTTACCTGGGTTTCAGTAGAGACGAAAACTTCACCTTCAAAACTGGGTAGAAAATAAATCCATAAAGAAACATGTTTGAATCTAGCTCATTTAAATTTACCAGTGAATATTTGTGCAATAGAGTTGTTTGTTTTTTTCCTATGTTTGTCTGTAGTCACTTTCTCCATATCACTAAAACACATTGGGACAAACTCTTCCCACCTCTGACTCCTTCTTTTCAGTGAGTAAAAAGGATGAAAGCATTTCAGCCATTTCTACTTTGAGAATGAAAAAGTACAACTTCATATTCCTGAATTTGTTGTCCATTTTATGTATCAAAATAATGGCACCATTAAACTACTTAACATTGACAATCACAATTATGAAATGAAAAAAATTGCATTAGGACATGCCTGTGCCATTAAGAAACATAATCCAGAGCAGCATTTTCTAGATTTTAATTATTTTTTATTCCTACATTGGCAGAACAGAACCAGACAATGTTTCACACAGCTGCCCAATTAGAAATTCCCTATACTGATAATCTGTAATGAAGTATAAAAGGAGGTTATGCTGAGCTTGGCAGAACTGTCATTGATGATAATAGATATGGGCAACTCTGTCACACTTGGAGAAATATGTTATTTTTGGTTCCTTCACATTTTCTGTGGGTATGTGCACTGATGTGAAATGTGCTATAGTTTCCATTGAGTATCTTAAATAGCATACTTATATTCTTGAAAAGTTTAGGAGATTAAGTCTGAAGTCAGATTAACAAATAGTGATGTTAAAAGTATGCTAAACAAAAGACAGCTGACCATGAACCTATCCACTTAGAGAAGCTGCATTTCCAGATAATGAAAAAAATCATGATTACACATTGCTGGTCTATGATGAGACACTACTTCTTCTGTTCAACCTCACCAATTTTTTCTATGTTAAATGAAAGTGTTGGGTATCAAATAAAATGAAATAAAAGAAATTCTGTCATTTTGTCTCTTTTTCATTGATTAAATTAAATACAAGTTTTAATTTCATCTTACACCTTCTATCAAGTGAATCTCCTTGTCTCCTCTGAACCGGACTTGTTTAAAATACACAGATCAAAGAGATACATCTAAATTGAAATACATATGAAAACTTAGTAAAATCTGTGCAAGTCTGTAATGTGGAAGGCCCAATAGATACTTTATACAAAAGCTACAAAAAGTTAGTTATGTCACCTGAATCCCAGCAAGAGAGGCAGCCAAATTATGGGGCAAATTTAATCTTGATGGGCAAAGAATTTATATATAAATCCTCTCCTGATTAAAATGTTCCATAGAACATCTCTCTGCAGCTCTCATGAGTAGCATTACTGATCCTAGCAAGGGCAATGGGTAGAACTCCTACCGGCATTACAGAAGTCTGCCTGGAAGTTTACCTGCTTTATTTTGCAACAGTGCTGTCATTTATCTTGCAGTAAAGTTCCCTGCTATTTTAGAAGGGAAAGAAAAGAAATAAACAAGTCTTACTTTTCTTAGAATAATTGTATAATATGTTGAAAAAGTACTTGCAGTTTTGTTACTTTTTATGTGCAATCTGTATTTTCATGAGTGAGATTCTTTAGAGAACAGAATAGGAAAAAACAAGTCATGTTACTAAGTATACACATTCATGCTAGCAATGCAAAGAAAAGTAATCAAAATTCCAAAACTAGTATGCTGCCTAAAATATCTAAAGAAGGGGAATAATTCAGTTAACTCCTTCCTTTAACAAAAAATCTGCTTTGGCACCTCTGATATGTGAGTATAACTTCTCTCAGCTCTGTATTCCCCATAGTCCCTAGCAGATTTCCTGGACATTCTTATGTTATCGTTCAGCATCTGATGCTGTAAAGTAACTTATATTAAATGACAGACTGCATAACCAAAATCCTTTCAACACATCAATCCTTGGAGCTTTTTTGGAGATATGCCTGAGGTAGCAAAATATCCATTACTTGGAGATAATTGTACCAAAAACAATATTCTCACACACAGTTTCTGAAGACTTAACCTCTATCTAGCAGTCACACAACTGTTATATGTTAGTCCTCCAAGGATTGTAATTCACCCTAAGAAGCAATGCTTCTTTTGGTGTCTTACACTATGTGACATCAATTTTGGCAATTCACATGCAGCTAGGAAAAAAACAAACAGATGAATAACTCACTGTCTTTCAGAGGAAGAGTGGTTGAGGATAATGGGTTGTGGATGAAAAGAATTGTGAATGGAAGTAATCAAGTGGAAAATTATGTAGATTCCTGTATATCGTATCTAAACTTAATGCTAGCTTATAAAGTTGGAAGTTGAGTCCAACCCTATTGCACTGATATGATTTTTAACTCCTTTATTATGATTAGACACTAACTCCAGTGTCCAATCATAACAAAAAATTGTTCCTCTACATGCTTCACTTCAGTCTTTCTGGGACAGAAAACTTTGTCCCACATGAGTGAGCTATCATAGTGGCACCATTGTTAATAGTTATTTTCAATTAATTTTAAAATTTCAGACAACTGAATACTTCAGATGTGGATTATTCTCCCAGTACTTATTTTCTTAAAATAACATAATTCATGACAGCTCACTTTGAAAAAATAATGTGAGTTTCTGAATTTCCAGTGTTGTGCTCAGAATGTCTTACTCCTTGCTCAGATGCATTTGAAGAGAGAAGGAATTTCAAATTTAGAAACATCAAATACAAGCGTTTACTTTGGAACAATACTTCAGTTTCTTATTCTGGGGCAGTAGCTTCTCTATTGTTATTAATATAGCCTTTTCCAAAGACTAACTGAGTGGTAGCAGAAAGAAGTTCCATATTTATTGCTCCTTACTGTTTCCCTTGCAACTATGAGTTACAGAAAAGCTATTCAACTTCCAGGTCTGGAAATTCATTTAAATTCAGTCAGGAATGGAAAAAAACATGTCATATCTTTTATTCATGCTGTCTCCTTGTATGCCTTGTCCTCAGAAAAAAAGGTCATGATGTAAAAAAATACAAAAATAAATAAATAAATTACTAATCAGAAAAATAATATCCAGGGCACTTTTAAAAGGTAGAAATATGATTCAAAGAGTTCAGTATTTGATGCATACTCTGCTCTCGAGCACTTGTGATTATTCATTTCATTTTGAAAATAGTGACTTTAATGGTGCATTTTCAAATGACTATAACAAACTTATTTCCTCAAAACTTTAACTGAATATATTTTAATTCTTTCATATCAGTATGTGTCCTTTCTTAATTTACATGAGTACCTTTAAATTATAAATAAAGAAATTAATTATTTTTAATGCCCTAGTTTATCTGGTGTTCAAATAGATGGAGAACAATCCTACCAAATAAGAAGAGATCATAGTGATGATGGGTAAAAAGAAATGAATGTTCAAGGTTAGCTTGTTGATCCTTAGACTAGTTTGGGGTGAGGGTTTTTTCCCAATATTTTAGGTATGTAGAAATGCAAATAAATGCTTTATAAAACACCAAATGGTTTCTAGCAGTTTTTGAATTTAATCTCAATTGTGTATTACTGTTTTGAAAAACTACCAGCTTTCTATCTGCTTCTTTAGACACTTAAAAATTTGGGACACCTATGACATTTGGGAAGTAACAGTCTTTACTTTCTGGTCATGCACTCCTATCAGTTCAAAGCTACAATTTCATCACAAGTACACATATATAGGCTAGTTCGGTATTAGCTCTTCAGTAAAGTCTGAGTTCTGGGTATTATGTGCTTTACTTGCATGTGGAATGCTTTAAACCCAACATATTTATACTACCCAAAATCTTAAATACACATCTGAGTTGCTATATGAACATGTTTTTTTTTTTTAAAAAAAGCTTTTTTGATGTACTTATAGAACATCCCTGATAAAGGATGTTTTCGAGAACATGGTTTACTTGTTTCTGGCCCATATTGAGAACACATGGTGAATATGATCATTTCAGTGTGGACAGACTCTTAGCTATATATAGTGGGGTCAGCTATCATGAAATTAAGGAAAATGCAGTGTCTTTGAATAGTAAAATTATTTTTATTGTATTTATGCACACAATTCCTAAAAGAGCTGATAGAGAATGCCATTAAATAAGAATGAATCTTCTGATATTCCCAGTTTTATGATGAAACTACTTCAGAATTTTCATCCAAGAAATGACTGACAGGTTTATTAGCCAATCAATGAGAAATTAGGACAGGTACTGAGACACCAGACATTGTTTCATGTTCTCAATAATATTTAGGTTAATTTTAATACTATTAGTTTATCAATGTCTTATGGAACCTCTGGTCCCCTAAGGAATGAAATATATGACAGATTTCTTACTTCTCAGATTTCACCGAAGTGCAATCAATCAGAAGGTAAATTCTTAAAGAGAAGAATAGTTTATCTTGACCTCTAAATGACTAGAGAAATCCCTATGCACTACCAAAGGTTGTCACAAAACTGACATTGACAAAGAATGCAGTGCCAGCTCCAAAATGTGGTCTCTCTTCAGCAGCATATATTTGCATTGATTTAACTGTTTTGCATACATTGCAATATGCATGTATGGTGACGTTTATACTGAAAAATATGCTTTTCTATATACAGTACAAATTCCCAGCAAAAAGCCATATTCTGTACATCTGTATTCCTTGCACTTTAGCATTTTTTTAATTTTTTTTAATTATTTTTTTTTTAATCTTAGCCCTCAAGGTAATAATAAAATGGTAATTTCATGCAATGTATTTTTCAGTTTAACCAAGCTAATACTTCATGATTTCCGCTGCAAGTGTTTCTTCAAGCAGCAGTGAAAGATCATGCTCCAGTGCTGTAAGCATTGCATAGATAAACATCCCATGCTGATAGAATATATCACCTAAAGTACAGCAGGAAGAAAAAAAAAACACAAAAACAAACAATCAAACAAACAATTAAAAAAAAAAAAAAGAAAAAGAAGTGAAATTAAGAGCAAGATCAAGACCCTTTTGGTGAAACTATATAGTTGATATTATATGGGGGTCCTAACAGATTCTATGGGTATGAACTCTATAAATTTACGAGATGGATACAATCTGTCATCAGAGAACAAGGTAATAGATTCATGAGATTAGGAACATAAACTGTCTTTTTTTGTGAAGGAAGTAATCATTGATATTTTACAGCTCTGTTCTCCACAACAGTGTTGATAGACAGTATTTTATGAAAAAAGGGTAGGAAAAAATATTATTTCAAGGTTTTTTTGTCTCTTTTTATTTTTCCAGCCTCTTTTCTTTCCTGTATCTCTTTTCAGCAACTTAAACACTCCATTTTTATACAGAGGGTGCATGGTTAAAAATGATGTGTTAATATGGGAATGCTCAGAAACTTTCCAGTAGTTCTGATGCCTTCTTTTTCTCTTTTCTTTTCTTTCTCTCTCTGTCCTTTTGACAGAAGAGCTTTCATATGACTCCACAGTAGAATATATAGATTAGAAACCATGTTGGGAAAGACTTTATTGTCTTTATTTCATTGATTTTCTTGGTATTTATTTTCCATTGAAATGGGAAGGAAAAAACTCTCAGAACTTTCACTGATAGGTAAGTAAAGAACAGCCTTCAGAACAGCCTTATCACCTTTGGCGTATATTTCTGGTCACAGTAATGCAATTTATGCCCATCTATAATTTTTTTGAGATATTTTACATTTTTTGTTAGTTCACTTTGGTGGCTTTTGTTGGTTTGTTTGGGGTTTTTTTCCCTCTCTATTTCATTTATTCACTCACTTTTCTTCTTTTCTTTATTTTTTTTTCCTTTGAAAACTTTGTTGAAGAGAAATGTAGTGGCTGCTAGACATGGATTTCCATAAAGTCTGTACTCCAAAAGGAATTAAATTTGTCCTCATTATGAAACACCTGACCAATATCTAATGCAAGAATTAAACTTTATTTACATTTATACTGTGAAAAATCAAATCTACTAAAAAAAATTGCACAACTTTGTTCTTGCTTTTTTATATGTCACAGGAAGTTCTCATATTGTTGCCATGCTAGAAGTTGATTCTATAAGGAATAGCAAATAGTTATTTCTATGTCATATACTGTAGTTTTATAAAATAATAAATTTTAATGACACAAATTATGAACACTACCACTGACAACCCACAAAACAGTATCTTCAGGAAAGTACCTCTTCTGCCTGACCCAAACATTTACTTGATTTTACTTCTAGAACTTGTACTTCTAAAATTCAGGATTAAATTACCACAATTCAAATTCTAAAATAACCATCACCTTTTCACATATTGCCTTTACTATGCAAGTCTTAAAATAAGGTGTTCAGTTTGGTTTGGGGTTTTGTTTTTTGTTTTTGTTTTTGGTTTTTTTTTTTAATACCACAAAAGTATTAAGACTTTATAACCAACTCTCACCAGCTAGCTCCATGCTAGCTAGCAATACATTATAGGAATGATGTTGTTCAGATAATGTATTACACTAATATATCATCAATTTGACAATATTGTATGACAGATGAGTAATACTTCTTCCAGACAAAGATGTCAAATACTGATCTAACAGCTCTGAGGGGAACTGGCTCCTCTACTTCCCCATGCCTCTTGAGGTCTGGAGGGGATTGTGAAATCCCCACGTGGTCAGGAGTAAAGTGATGCAGCACCCTGACACAGGGAGATAATAGAGCCTTTAATTACTTGACTCAAGGGTATTTAAGCCCTTCAGGTGGGGTCTGGGAGGTAGGATGTGATTGGGTAAGGGTTCAGGGGGAGTGGTGTGGTTTGGGGGACGCAGGCGCCAATAAAGGGAGCAGGAGGACCCGAACCCAGTGGGAACCCAGGAATAGGGAATGACAGGTGATACATCCAGTAAGGTTGGGCGGGGGCGGGGCTGGATATGGCTGGATACCCGGGAAAAAAGGAACAGCCAATTTTCACATATGCGCTGGGGATTCTAGAGGTTACAGTCTAAAAAGGGAAAAGCCATACATTAAAAGATGCAAGTAATGCTGAATTATAAAGTCTCTGGTCCTTTGGAAGTTGTCACAGTGCTGGTCTTGTCTCTAGGAGTTTCTTTTTCCACGATGTGTAGTCTGGATGATCCTCTGTCTCTGTTTCACGTGAGCTGTGGCAGAAGTCTTTCCCAACACTGATCTTCTTGGAAAAGGAACTCCCCTCCCTGTATGTTTTTCTAAGTTTATTATCTTAAAACTTCATAAAATGCTTTTAAAATTCAACTCAAATTACTCATTTGGGCAGGCAACACAAACCCACATAGACAGGGAGGTTTGTCACAGCTCTGAGATCTGTTGATTCGACTTTTCTTCACTTTCAGTGTGAGAGATGATAGAAGCTTCCTTTACATGCAGCATATGGTGTTGCATAAGGTAATAAATGTCACCCTATGGAAGCTCATTACTAGATTAGAAAATGCACTTACTGTGTAGACAGTCTGTAACTTTTCCTCTTCTTCTCCCTTCTTCTCCCTTCTCTCCCTTCTTCTTCCTCCTCTTCCTCCTTTCTTCTTTTCTTCAACTCAAATTTCATCTTCTTTATGATAAATAGAATTGAAACTGTGCTTTCATATGAGAAAACAGACATTGAAGCAATTTTACCTTTGACTTTTCTGTTAAATTTCATTGGGAGAGATATGGTTTAAATGAGATAATCTATATCTTTTTAATGTAATTCCATTATATTTCATTTCTAGACTACCATAACAACATGTCTGTTTGAAGATAAATCTTTGCGCCTTTTTTTTTTTTTTTTTTTGAACTTTGGTACAAAATGAAGATTCTCTACAAAATGAAGATATACCATCACACCAGGAAATTACACGAATGCTGCCTTTAGTTTTTAAGCAAATAACCTGACTGATAGTAACCCTTACTTCTGCTAAAAAAATGGTGACATCGAGACTTCACAAATGTTGTGTTTGCCATAGGCTGTAATATTAATATAGCAAACTCTTCTGAAAGGCCTAAACGAGTTTCCCTGCTTGTTGGCCCATCAACATCAGTGAAAAAAACAGTGTAAATGAATTGTATCAGATATCAAAAAATGCTGTATATATAAAAGTCTTCTGAAGGACAAATTAATTTGCAACTGTATATAGTCCTCAGTGAGTCTTCAGAATATTGGGATTCCATAGCTAATTTTCCTACATATGTTTGTTCTTTTGTAATGTTACTTAAAAAAACTTTTTAATAAGGGACTCAGATAAAACAAAGATGTCAATGATAGAAAAATATATCTATATAAAATAAGACCACCAGAATATCAAATTACCTTCTTTGAGAATCTACCTAATAGGAGACCAAGGGCCATGAAGTTAAGAGGTTAGTATTCTGTAGAGTTAAGTAAGAAGCAGCAGGCACGAGCGTATAAAAATAACTAAATTACTTGCATTCCCTATCTTAAAAACAAAAATTTCCTCCTCACTATGATAATTTCTTCTTAATTTCCCAAAAGTTCTGTTGTTATTGTTATCTGTATGAGGTAGATATGTAAGATTCAATATATACAAAGAAAATTAGATTATCGTATATCTGAGAAGGAAAATAGTAATGGCTGTAGAAAATAGAAGTAGTTTATTATGTTCTTTGTGTTCATCCAGTGCATGTTATGTCAATGTCAGTGAACCCTCTTTTTATATTCTTATAGTACTGGAATGAATCCTAATTATTTTGGTCTGCTTTAGCTTTCCATATTTAAAATCAAAGGGAATTGTGTTATATAAAACATTAAATCATACTGAAAATAAAGGACTAAATAAAATGGAACTGAGAAAACTATTATTTTTCAAAGTTCAGTATGCTACTTAGTGTAGAAATATATTTTAAAATAAGTTCTTATTTCAGATTATAAATATAGAAATAAAAATGATTAATTAGCTTTAGAGATACGATATATCTTTATTAATGCATAGTCTCTCAGAAGAATAGAATTTTAACAGAGCCTAAAGGAAAAGTTAGACCACCATCCTTGCTAATTTTCTCACCTAAACCCCACATTTAATCTATAATTCTATTTACTTATATTATCCAGTGGTATTATATAGTAGACTTATTAAATTTGTATAATTGCAGCAAGCTTAAATTATTTAAGAGAATTCGTATTTCATTTAGTTTAGCATTATTATTGAATTTAAAATCTTTTTAGCAGAACAGAGATCAGATGTAAAAACTCTCCAAGGAAAACAGACACCTCACTTGAGAAATGGTTCTTAGAGATTGTCATGAATAAGGACATTTTAAAATGGACTCACATCTTAAAATTTATCTTTTACTTCATGTCAAGGCACTAAAGTTTGCATCATATTTCAAATTTTATAGTATCTGGATATCTGGTGTCAATATAAGTGTTTAATTATGCTTTATTTTGTGTATTGTTGACCTTTCAAGATGATGAGTGTCTACAAGAAATATTGAACAAATTCTAGTCTCAGAAGTTAATGAAATCAATGTTTTTTCTCAGCAATTTCAGGGTCAGACCCACAATGTTAGAATTTGATTTTCTTACATCAGTTTATTAAAGATTTCATATTCAAATTTAGTTGAAATAAGCATTCAAAGAAAGGAATTCTCATCTGAGTGATTTAGGCATGCCTAGGGAGAATTTGATTTGCAAATAAGTAAAATTAAAGATGGTTATCAAATTCCTTATATTTGCCTGTGACTTCTATAAAGTTCAAATCATCTGGAGTCAAGGCCCAAAGGGAAAAAAGATGTCAAACCAACAAAACAAAGCAAACCGGCCCCCGCCCCCCCCCCAAAAAAAAAACAAAACAACCCAAACTCCAACATATATGTATATATATATTTAATTATCTAAGTTCTCAAAAATTTACTGTTGTGTTTTAGATTATGGTCATTTAAAGGTGTGAATAATAGATACAAGTGAAGGGATTTGCTCCAAATCCATTTCAGAATGGAGATATCCTCATTTGTCACTATATGTTTACAATTTGTTACGATAAATCAATGGTACTGTAAAAAATGTACAATTGTTATCAACTCATACTTTTAGAACTAAAAGACAGGAAAGTCCTATTTATTCTATATCTCAGTTTTCAATGTCAAAATAATTTCTGCTTAATGGAATTCTAAAGAAACTTGATCAATTAAATTTGTAAAAGTTTTCATAAATAATTATAAAATAGAGAGACTATCCTGCCCCTAAAATCTAGAATTGTATCGTCTTAACATTACCTATTCCGCAAATAGATAACAGTAAATCCACCTGAAATAAATCAAAACACTGTTTACTTGTGAAGGCAGTAGATCATTTTACCTTAAGTTTTAAAAACTGGCAATTCTGTCATTCTTTTAAATCTCTCTTCTACCTATAAGAATCCTCCTTTTATTTTAATGGTTGTAAATACCCATCATTTTGCCTTCTGCATGTTTATATGTCCTTTTTTAGAGTCTGTACAGGTACAAGTTCCTAATGTGTAATGTAGATTTGAGGTTCCACAAAAACAGAAAATCATAAGTAACATTTAGAGTCAGTTCAAATTGGAATATACACAAAAAGGTTATCTCGGATCTCAGAATATGAGGCAGTTTCATCTTTGCCCTGTCACCGCAACAAGAGCTGAGGTGCTCATTTTTTGTCATGTAAATGAATGCAAGGATTTCCATGGAGGATTAAAAGGTGGCAGTTGTGTGATAAAATGTGGGTGAGACTGTCATTGATCTTGTGATTTCATTTCTGGAAAACAAAAAACATTCAAACTACTTTCCCAGGCTGCTGATTTTTAAAAATATAGATGATAGAATTTTATAACGTAAGGTAGATCACACAGTTACTTGTGAAGCATAAATTAGGATAAAAATAATCAGGCCTAGAGTACAGCAAACTTTTTTTATAACAGGCAGTGTTCCATATGCATCTTTGGAAATTACATAGAGAATGCAAAAATGCATAGGAGTCTCCATGTGTATATCAACACAGGCTTCCATGTACCAAAAAATGAACTTTAATGGCACAGTGCAAACAGTTCAGTGACAGAGAAACAAAAAATCTTACTGCTTCTGAAAATATGGAAAACTATTTTTCTTAATAGCATTGATATTTAAAAAAATAAATAAATCTGAGAGTAGGATTAGTGATAAATAAACTGATTAATTAATCACAAAATTTTTACAATGTTATGTAGTTTGAATATAGTTTGAAACGTAGCCTAGGCAGGATTATGTTATACTTCATGAGATGTTTAAGGCTACTGTCTTCACCTACATGCTTGCTTGGTGTTTCTTTTCAGCACAGCTAAATACAGAGATCTCCCCCTTGAGTAACACTTGTAAGAGTTAGCAAAGTGTAGTTTATATACTGGAAAAGAGGCAAGGTAGCTGTCCTAAAGAAGAAAGCAATTGTCCTTTGAAATATGTGATGTCTGAATGGTTGAAGAGCTCAACGTGAGACCTCAGTGACAAGAAATGCAAAAAAAATATACATATACAGATATATTTATACATTATTTTTATATATTTACAAAAAATAACAAGGAATAACAAGAATGCAAAGAATTGGGATTATGGCTTCTAATCTCACTGGGAAAATAACATTTAGATTGTCTGAACAGCTTCATCAATTTTAGCTTTCTAAAATTTAATTGGGGGAAAAAAAAAAATCAGAAAAGTAATAAAAAAGCCATGGATTGTAATAACCAATCAATGGAGCAAAAAAAATCCATCATAAGGAGTACTCTGAGATCTTGATTAGTTTCTTTTATTAAAGAGAAGATTCTGATCTCTTTACATAAATATTTTTATAAAAGCAAAAGTACAAGATGCTATGTAGTTCTACTACTGCCAGAGAAAGTAATAAAGATAATTCAATTCTGGAAGTTGAAATCAAATAATCTCAAATGCAAAGAATATCTTTCTTTTCCTTTTGACCGATCAACCTTTTGAAGAGATGGGTCACTTCATGATCTGTAAAGGTGGGGCACACGCATTTAACCTTGCAGGAAGTTCTAGCTAAGATGTGAGCGTTGAGAATTTGTGTTCATAACTTACATATTCTTGGGCTTTTCCTTTGTATATATTGACTCTTTTTTGTTGTTGGTTTTGGGCTTCTTTGGGTCCTTTTTGGTTTTTTGTGGGTTTTTGTTTGTTTTTCGTTGATACTGTTCTATTTTGCTTTGATTGTTTTGGAGTTTTTTTGTTCAGCTTGTCCAGCCTACCTGTACTGTTTCAGCTTTGCTCCACAAATCTCCTCTTACTCCTGGATCCAGTCAGCAGTTGAGTATTACCTTGTTCATTAGCTAGCATCCTGAATTCCTTCATTCCCTACCTTGTTCACTGTTCTTTAAAGACTGTTTCTTTAAGAGCTATACCTTCCCCACTCTGAAAAGTGCTACGCTGTAACACCTAAAACAAGCTTTGGCCCTGTAAATATTTCTATTCATGTATTCGTGCAATGGTTTTGAAAGAAACAAAACTACTGAAGTACCAAAATCTCCAAGTGCAAGACCATAAAAATACATACTATGATGTGATAATTTCTTGTCACACAAGCAAAAACAACATGCTTACATGTATATATATATATATATATAAATTTTTTGTTTTCAAAAATGAGCTGTCATCAGCATGAAGAACTGTGAATTTGGTGTTTTTTTGTGTTTCTGTGAGGGGTTTTTTTGACGTGCACAGCTATCAGCTTTTCTGCTTTGTGTTACAGTTACAGCATCTCCTGCTGCACTGATTTTTGATAGGAATCCACAATAATAATCCTGAGGCCCAATCGCATATTTTGTACTCAAAAAATCCACGTTAGTTTTCAATATGGATCTTATATTACAAGTCTAGACAGAGTAACAGTTAACCAAACAGACCTCTCATTTCCATAGGAACATGTTTATCTGAGCAGGTGGAGACTGATTTTAAACTCTTCTATGTAGATTCCAAAGGGGCAAGAAAAGAAAAAGAAATGCCCATTATCTGGGGTCTCTATGATTCTGTTACTGAGGCACTTTGCCTATGAAAATTTTCAGGGAGCCAGGCACAGCACTAACACAACTGTCTGACTTGCTGGCAGACAACTTGGAGTATGAGTCCAGCATTTTGGGAGGAGAAAGAGCAAACAACACTGTGCATGAACACTGTCATGTGGAAAAATATCACCAAAACAACAACAAAACCCCCCATGAACCAACACCTAAAACTCTAACAAAACAGAGAAGAAACAAACTCCCTAAAAATCAGTGTTACAAACTAATGTCCCTTGATGTTTCAATATAGGCAATCATTATTAAGAAGACAGGGAATGAGCAATAGAGTTATGATAATGAACCAGTTCTTTTCTCTTTCTTTCTCCAGCTTTTCTACATATGCCTCAAGGAAGACAAAATATATTGCAGTTGAGATACCATAAAATAAATATGAAAATTCAATTCAAGCAGTCTGTTATGGAAATTACCAGGCCACCTAGAAGTCATCACAAGGCATGAAAATGCATTGAAAAGAATTTGGTCTCCAAAATCAGAGATGGATTTCTACTGATCTGCATTCTACAAATTATCACTAAAAATGTTCGTGGATATACCAACTTACACAGCAACTCTTACACTTCATCACCAAAAATTTCATTCCTCTCAAAACAACTCTAAAGAAGTGAGAAAATATTGCAAGTTACTGTTAATGGATCCTATCACAAAATAGTACCTGTCGTGTTATAGTTATTATCATCATCATATATGATTTTTTTTTTAGTTTGTGTTGTGATGAATTAGTTGGGGTTTATCTCCAAAATAATTGTGGGGAAAAAATTTCCACACTTGCACAACTTGCAATGATTTCTATAATTTTATGTGAATTCTCATGGTCTTTTTTCAGATGACATTTGAAATAATATAATTTTTCCATTATATCATATCGTAACACATATAAATCTAATTTAAACCCTTGTTAGTATTATTGTATGAAGTAAATAATAGACACCCTTAACACTATTCTCTGATAAGACTAGCTAATACTGTGCTATGAAAAAGTACACAGAAAGATTTGTGATATAATTTAATGTCCCCACATCACTGCTTGGAAATGCCTTAATCTTCAAAATTACAGCCAGATTAAACAATTTGATTCATTTTACAGTGTAACGGCATGTATGCCTGTCATTTTCATGAAGGAACTATTTAACAGTCATGTTTTCCCCCTCCTGCATATCTGTTATTTTCCTTTTACAAATATGTATCTTAAGAAAAACAAATATAAATGCCGACAGTTATCCTTACTTGCCCTTTAGGTTGTACAATAAAGCTATGCAGATTTTGTGCTACATACAGTAATTCCCTAAGTTAGAAACCGAATGTTCCTCCCACACCAAATCCTGAACAAATGCAGTAGTAAAATTGCTTCCCATAATGCTACAATATGTCAGCTGTCAGGCAAAATGTACTTATTTGGAATTTTTTTACTGGACAAAAGGTCACAACTCAGACATAATTAGACAGCAGATCTGTTAAGTCTGACTCAACCAAAAAAGAAACACTGAACTTACCCTGTACCTTACATCTTTTCCCCCTCATGATTCACCTCTAGACATGCCTCTGTTACCCAGTCCCTGATGTAGTCTCACCATGTGTATGACCCTATGCACATCTCAGAACTAGATGTGTGCCAGAGGACATCTGAGTAAAAGTAATAGAAGTTTAAGAAAACTCATGTCTCTCCTTCATCTCTTCAGTGTTTCTTGCCATCCCACCTCTTTAACTTGGGATCTATCCCACACACTAGCTCTCTATTCCAGTCAAGCTACCAAGGAAAAACACTGCAAGGAGAGATGAAAATAAACTGTCTCTCCAGACATTCAAATGATTAAAAATAATGCCATATAGAAGTACTGGATGATAGAAAATGACCCTGAAGACCAAACATTTAGCAGTTAATAGCATACCACCATTAAAAAAAAAAAAAAAAAAAAAAAAAATCACTATCACCAGCTGTACCATATTTCCAGCATTTTAGACTCATAATGGCTTCATTGGAGATTTGGATGATTAGTGCAAAGGAGACAAAATTCACAATACAAGAGAATACAGGACATGATTTTAGAGTTCATTCTTGTAGTTCTTGTTTGGAGTCACAGAATTTCTCAGTTGCCCTATCATGTTGTCATGACTTTTCTCCAGATAAACAACCCAGAGAGTAATACACCACCAACAAATATAAGAAACTTAACTTCTTGCAACAATATGCTAGCCAGTGCAGTTTATCTGAAAATAGTGCAAAATGTAAGAGACCACTCTCTCCTTAAGATCAAAAGATTTACAAGTGCTGTGTAAGGATGTCTGTACTGCAGGGTAACATAACAAAACTATATCACTGTGATTCACTATGCACACCTTTTCTTTTGCTTTCTCTTGCTGTAGGGTTTAACAACAGTAGCCAGAAAAGGACTGTGGATCTTCTCCAAAAGGACAAGAGGAAATTACCTCAGGCTGTGCCAGGGGAGGTTCAAACTGGACATCAGGAAGAATTTCTTCACTGAAAGGGTGGTTAAGCCTTGGAACAGACTTCCCAGGGAAATATTGGAGTCACCATGGCTGGAAGTGTTTGAAAAATATGGCACTTACTGTTATGGTTTAGTTGACATGGTGGATTACAGTCAAAGGCTAGACTCGATGATCTTGGAGGTTTTTCCCAACCTTAATGATTTTATGATTCCATGCAGGGAGGAGGGAAGGGAGGGAAATGACTATTTATTTTAACTTTGCAAAATAACTCAAAAGTGATATTCTGACTGAAGTATCAGTATCCCAGGTTCAGTTCAGCATTTTTATTCTTTATCTTTACAATACCATGCTCATAGTTTGAAGGATGAAAGATGACATTATTCATTCAGTAGATAAAAACTATAAAATTTTACTAGACAAAGGTTTTCCTTGTTTTTCCATCAGATAAAGCAGAGAACCTGATGCATTTTGTAGAGCTTGTCTCTTCTATACCGCAATACAGCCAAAGTAATTTTGTTCTCTCTAAATTAAAATGCTCTCTAAATAAAAATCACTCTATACATTTAATAGATTTCTGGTTGATCTGATTTGGGGCCAAAGGTTATCATGTGCTTCTAGCTGGCAAGCTAAACTCTTGTTTTCACTTCGCTAGAATCTTGTTCAGAGGACATGGTTCAATTGAACTGATCTAAAGGGTTATGATCATGCCTAATACAGGCACAGTTCTTGATAGTAACACAAAAGTGATGTGAAACTGCTTCTTCTGCAACTTTGACCTTAATATTGTGCAATAGTATTCTGAATTTCTATAAATATCAAAAATTCATTATCATTCATACAAGACCTTCACATGGACTAAGAATCATTCCGTGTCTTTTAATATTTGCTCATGGTTTTAATTAAGATATGCATGATATACGTAATTTTGTTAAGTGTCTTTCAAGAAGCTTTGATGATAATACAAAATGATGCAAGGGAAAGTCTTTGCTTTTAATAACTCCAAAATTATATTATTCTGGGAAATATTTCTAAGGCATTATTCGTTTTGTGGGGGAGGGGAGTAAAAGATCTTTTAGTATTGTTAATTAAGATGAAGATTCTCATTAACTGAAGCAAATGTTAAATGGCCCACGGGAATGCATAAATAATAGGCTTACTAATAAACTATAGCATACTGAAACTGAGGAAAATAACTTTAACAATACTTTTGCAAATTTACTAATTACAATAGCTTCCAGCAGTGCCAGATCAACCTGCAAAGAACTTAAACTGCCACTTGTTCTGTTTCCAGAAGTGCTTCAGAATAATTAAACTCTTTTGAATCAAAGTTGTTCAACCTGCTTATTAAAATAAAAATAGGCAAAATAGTTGTTAAAATATTATGGACTAATGGTGACTATATATTCGATAATTGAAATAGCTCTTTCCTAAAAGAACAGTACTCTTGAAATTGAAATACATTAATACACTTACATTTTATTCTAATTAACTGCAGTGGTTAGTGCTTTATTGTTGCAGGAAGATGATTTTGCCATCATGACAGCTATCATGTAGAAAACACTGGTAGTCATGAGTAGTTCTAGTCTTTTCAAAATGACAGCTCTATAAAGAGTTGATGTTATGCGTGGATCTCCTTTACACAAGAAACTAAAGGATGGTATGTGTTTTGCAGGGCTTTTTTCTGGAATGTAAAAATATATCATTATTGTGGGCTAACCCAGTAGGCATCTGAGCCCCACATAGCCACTTGCTCATTTCCCCCACCTGCAATGGGAACGGGGAGAGAATCAGAAGGATAAAAGTGAGAAAACTTGTGGGCTGAGAACAAGACAGTTTCGCAGGGAAAGCAAATGCTGTGCATGCCAGCAAAGGAAAATAAGGAAATCATTCATGACTTCCCATCATCAGAGAGGTCTTTAGCCATCTCCAGGGAAAGAGGGCATGTGCAATGGTCACTCAGAAAAACAGATATCCTAACTACAAATCTCCCACCTTCACATTTCTTTCACTCAGCTTTTATTGCTGGATGTGACACCTTATGGTCTGAAATATCACTTGGGTCATTTGGGGTCATACGTCCCAGCTGTGTCCCCTCCTAATTTCTTGTGCACTACCCAGTCTATTCACTGACAGGACCATATGTGAAGCAGAAAAGTTCTCAACACTGTGTAAGCACAATTCAACAATAACCAAAACATTCCTGTCTTACCATCATGGTTTTGGTCGAAAATCCAAAATAACACTCTATGAACTTTTATCAAGAAAATTAACCCCATGCCAACCAAAACCAGAACAACTATAAAATATCATTTAGCATTGAAAAGTTGACCAAGTTCAAACTAGGCTCAAGAACACAGAAAATTACAGCATCACAGTATTTTTGTTTGAAAGTATCTCTGTGGAGGTTGCCTGGTTTAATCCTTTGCTCAAAGCAGAGTCAGCTCAAAGTCAGATCAGATTCTCCTAGGCTTTATCCAGGTGAGTTTTGAAAAACTCTCAGACAAGAATTTTCAGGGTCTCTTATCAACTTGATTCAGTGTTTACCGCTCTCATCATGAACATTATTTCAGCCTATCCAGATGGTTTTTCCTTTTTCACAATTTATGACTATAGCATCTTGTCTAGTGCCATTGACTCTGAGAAGAGGCTTTTCTATAACTCACCATTATGGAGTTTAAACCAGCAATTAGATTCCCCATATCCTTCTCATCTCCATGCTAAAACCCCCCACATCTCACAGTCTTTCCTTGTTTATCATTTTTTTCTAGGCCTCTAACCACTTTAGTGCTACTCTTTCTGAGTTTGTCAATATCCTTCTGGCTCTGGCAAAGTACCAGAGGTTCACTTGCATTTATTTCCTTCCTTTTGCCTTCTTGTCTTCCTTACTACCTTGTAACTATGCAATGATTGTTTATGAGTTATTGAGAGTACAGGAACAAGCTTTTCTTCCTGTGAGGCTTACTTTCAAGGCAATGGAATAACAAAGGGAGATAAATTCCTTCTTTACTTAATTTCCTTATGCTATTTTGAAACAAAATCATCCACGATCATCAGCTAGCTTTTTCAGCTTCCTATTACCAGACTAATAATCGAGTTGTGTCTACCCATGTGTCTTTCCACAAACTTTAAAAACACATCTGTTGCTGCAAACTTTTGGATATCTATTGACAAGATAAATAAGGGAGACCAAAGAAAGTAGAGACTTTTTTATTCTTTCTCTTCCCATATGATTAGGCCCATCTTGGACACTATCCTCTACAAACATGAAGAGATTTTCACTACTTTTTTGTCTTTCTTACATTAACTAAGAACTATATGAAATGTCATTAGTCTACTGTTCCTTTGGTAGCTCAGTTTATGCCTTACATTTTCAGCATCAACAGGCCATAAGCAATCATGAACAGACATGCTATTGAAGTAATTACCCTCTCAGAACTGGCTTTTGTTTTCATTCATACAAACATTCCTTTAATTTGTTATGTCACCCTTTCGGTGGACTCCATTATCTTGAAATTGATAATGTGTGGAAGGCTCAAATACAACTGCTGTCCAAAAGAAACCAAATAAACCCAAAACCTTGACATATAATTATTCACAAATTCTCTTAATTTAGTTGTATATTTGAGTATAATCCCTAAACATCCAACAGGGGAGAACTTAAGATAAACTTCAGAATGATAATGAAACCTAAGTTGAAATTTTGATTGAAACATCTGGCATAACACTCTCAGGAGCACATTAAATTGGTCTACTACCACTTCCATTACATGAACAGATTCTTTTCAGCACAAAATTGATAGGGAAAAGAGCTAGGCCCACTGTTGATAGTTTTTAGGTAAGATTACTTTTTGTTGAATGTTTAATGCTGTGCAAATAGTCTGAATGGTTATCCACAGCATCATTAAAAAATGTTAAAAAAAAAAGCTTTGAAGCTATTTAAAAATATCTTGAAAACTGCAGAAGAGGAGATCAGAACTGGCTTCTAAACATGTCGTTAAAATAAGGTCTCCAATACTGATATATTTCTTTCACTGATATTCCTTGCAGAATTCTATGTGCATTGGAAAATTGCAAACACCGCCACAAAGAATATAAGGTGACTAGTTTGGGGTTTTTTTCTAGGGAAAAAAAAGGCCACCAAACCCTTAGGCCACCAGCTGACTCTCTAACACCCTCCATGCCTCTGACATCTCCAGCAAAACTTTTAGATTAACAGGGAGGATTCTGTAGAAAGAAAATATTTCTCTTTATGGACTTATAAATGATGACTTTCCCACTCTAGGAAATAATTGAATAGTCATAATCGAAGTGCTCAGTTAAAAACAATCATAAACGTCACTACACAGACCTTTGGATGCCCTTAAACAGGCAGTCAATTGGGCACTATTTTGGAAAAATAAAAAACAACCAACCAAACAAAAAACCACAAAAAAACATAAACCAAGCCAAACAAAAACAAACAAACAAACAAAAAATCAAACTACCCAAATGTTCATTTAAGACCACCACCTCCATTAAAGAGCATATCTGTCTCCATCTATCTGCAGTTCAAATTCAGGACTATATCTCACTTAAGTCAGTAAAGAGAAACACACATATTGGGAAAGGACGTGGTTTAATACCTTCTATAATGGATCTCTGTATTGGATGATCTCTTGAGAATCTATAATAACAGACATTTCATTTTTGCATTTTTCTAAATAGTCTCTTCAGATAATTAGCTTGTTTCTACTGCTTCAGTTGTCATTTGTTTTTGTTGTTTGGTTCTTTATGTTTAGTGAAGGAAGGGTGTAGAAACAGGATAAACATGTAAAGCCTATAGTCATAAGTGTGGATACCCACATGAGTCATGCTGCATCTTAATGTTTAGCCATTGAGTATGACAGGATTAAAATTTGGAGCATCTCCTCACCATCAGGGAAAAACAGAAACAAACCAGAAAGTCAAAGTCAAAGAAACTAGATACATTTTTTGGTATTGTGTAAATTACATATTAGCAGTCATTTTGCAACTATCATCTCAAATAAGTATCTGTAAGCCTCATTTTGTTGATAAAATACATTATAGCTTGTTTAATTGCAGTGTGCAAACTTCATAACTACACATAAATGGGCTGTCTGTAGTTGAATCAATAGCTGTGTGATCCTTTCCACTGAATGTGGTCTTTTTCACTTTCTTAATTGGAAGGAAACATTGATCTACAAACTTCTAGCTTTGCCTGCCCAGATGATACGTTTTTCTGCATGGGATCTGAATTAGACACTCAGGTCTGTCGCAGCCCTTTTTCTTAGCTCCAAAACCACACACATCAGCAGTCACTGGCATCCTGGATAAATAAAATTCGCTTAGTAGCCATTGTGACAAGACAGGATAATTGTAAAATATTATATGTTGCTGACTCTTGAAGCATCAAACAAAACAATTAATGTAAACTAAACTGAAGAAGCACCTGCTGTGTGTGTTTTGAGGGTGGTCTTTTCCAGACAATTAATTCAATTGCCCAAAATGTAAATATCTAAAGGAGGTTAGCATAACAGCATATGAAACCACTTAGTTCACACTGCTGCTTTTTCTGTCAAATGTTGAACATGCTGAGGCACATTCCAGCTGGTGTAAACTGTATCTATTTCACTGACTTCAGCTGATAGTTTCCCCCATTCAGTATGTGGCTAATTTGCTTTTCCCACATAGGATGCAAGTCAAAATATCGAAACACAAATACACATATATTTATATTTACATACATTTGTATTTAATTGTTCCTATTAAGAAACATAAATGTGAGCTGAGAAATTTACCAAACCTGTATTTTTGCTACCTTTTTCTATCACTATATGGACACAAAGTGTCAGGGAGCATGCACAACCATGTTTAACCTATCTCTTTGCCTTCAGAATTAGAGCTGTGAAATGGAAGACTGGGCGATGTGGTTGGTCATTTACTCCACTCTTCTGTCAAGACAAGAGCTGTGATAACTAAAAATTTCCAAGCAGGTTTTTTTATCTAACAGGATAAAACCTGGCAGTGATGGAAGCTCTGCAGCACCAAAGGAAATCTAGGGGAGTGACTACTTTGTCAGTAAAACAACATAAACACTGTAAGTGGAGGTTTGACTGTGAATTTAATGCAAGAAGAATACACGGGCCAGAGGACTATGGAGCATGTCAATCCATAATTTAATCCCACAAAATAATATGGAAAACACTGGGGGATTACATCTATATCTTGCAGGTATAACATTTATTAAAAACCCCCAAGCAAAACCAAACTACTCCAAACTATCCCCACTCAACAAACAAACAAACAAAAACCCCCACAAACCCAAAACCAACAAAGAAACAAAAAAAAAAACACAAAGCAAACAAACACAAAAAAAAAAAACAAACAAAAAAAACCCAAAAAAACCAAGGTAAGGTGATGTCACTATCTCTAAATATAAATTTCCTTTGTTTGTCTAATAATCAAGTCTACATAGGTGACTTAAAGTAGCCATCACCCACCTAAGAGGGAGCCTTGAGACACCACTGTCAATATACAGATATATATTTTCAGGTTTCAGATTTGTCCGTTGAGTTACATATATTGCAAAAGCAGTATTTGCCTTGCAATTAAAATGACACAAATATAGACTAAGGTGTTTAAAAAAAAAAAAGCAAATTCACAGGGGAACAAGTGAATTCAGCTTAAGTATTATTTAATACCGATATCTGGGCAAAGAACATTTCAATTTGTTTTGTATATCAACTCTCCAAACTGCCCTATACCAAACATTCAAGAAGGATTCAGAAATTTTTCTTGGTCCTCAGAATCAAGTGGAAAAATCTCTCTTTGAAAGAGCTTTTTGATATTTGATAATTTATTTCTCAATAACCAACTTTAGTTTTCTTCCTTGCCTGAAATTGTTTTTCTGCAAATATTGTACTTAAACAAAGCGGTCTGTATAATGAACTTTAAAAAAATGTATATTCAGCAAACTGTTGTGTAGCGAACAATCAAAATTTCTTTCAATTTTAGTACTATTCAGGAAGACACAATGGTATAGATTTAGATAAGAATCTCTCAATCTGTTCAATACACAACTAACAGTTTGCAGCATAACAGAATAACAGTTTGCATGTGGATGTCATCAACATGTTCCAGGTTAGAATAAGTTAGACTCAGAAGTTCCCATCAACAGCAGAAAAGCTTTTATCAGAAATGTTGACTTGGAGGAAGATGCTGAACAGGGGTTATATGAGATATCCCTACAATCTCATTTTTTTCTTCCTCTTCTTCTGTACATGATTAACATCCTTAAAACCATCAATAGTGTCTTTTCAGTATCTGTAATCTGTCTAAAGCACTTCCTTGGTCTCTCCTGCTGACCAGATAATTCAGTCTTTCTGTGTTCTTCATAAACAAAATTCTAAAAGCTATCCCCACGGGGAATTGTCTGATCACTAATTTCCCTACTCCCTTTGAAGCTACCAGAAGGACTGTAAACAAGATGAAATACAGACGTGGTGCTGGGGCCTTGGACTTTTTTTATCCTATAGCTTGCTAGTAAGAACAAACCTTTTTGTGTTCAAAGGAGTTGAAATCTGCTTTTAGTGTCTTTTGGGGGACTGCCTTACTCACCAGATTCTAGGTTCTTTCAATTATTTTGTCCCACTTACTTTATCCATTTACTTTGTCACAGTAGAATTAAATACTCTTTAGGCAGAGAATGGATGTTTATATAGCAGGAATGTCTTTGCAAATGCATGAATGGACCCCTGCACACTTTCTGACAGTCTTGAAGTTTAATATGACTACATTGAGTGGAGTCTTCTCCATGCAGTTTAACTGTATGACAGCGTTACCCTTCTCCTGAATTCATCATGTTGAAGCTTTTATGTAAAACACATGGAGAGAACTCTCTTGCTAATCTGGTGACTTGAAGTTCAAAATGGGCTTAGTTATCAATTTTTTTTCACAGCATATGTTAAATGAACTATACGCAGAATGGTACAAAACAACTTTAAATTGCAACTAGTAGCACAACTAATAATACTACTAATAACATTATTACTAATACTAATACCAACAACAATAAAAATAATAATTATGATAACAACAATAATGAAAATTATAATTATTATAGCAATATTAAAATATAGTAATGATGATGATGATGATGATGATGATGATGATAGCAGCCAGTAGTAGTAATTCATGCTTGCTTCTAAATCTGAGGGACCTGTATTAAAGTGTATGCCCAGAAGGAGTATATTGAGCTCTGTCAGTAATATGATTCAGTTACTCTCTACCTTTACTGTTTATTCCCAAAGGTAGAAAGGAAAATTTGAAAGCATAGCAAATTAAGACAAGTATAAAAATTCACTGCAGAGAATATACCAGAAAGTACTTTACTACTTGGCTGTCTACTAATCATAATGTACAACATCACAGATGATGAAAGCAATGAAATTGCCAGCAATTTATTATTATCTTTGTTTTTAAAAGAGAACCATCACCTTGAAAGTTTGTGCAAATATGCAAACCTCTAGGGCTGACTGGGGTCTTTCAGTTCCCTGTGAGTGCAGAATCATGGACAATGAGGATCAGATTATCATGGATCCAAGCTATGCCCAAAGGAATGTTCAGTGCTGGAAGCAATTAAAAATAATTTTTCTATTCCTCAGTACTGTCATCCCACACATTGACAAGTCTTTGGAAGTAAAACTAAAACTCCTCACACATAATTATCTAGAACAAACTGATGAAAGAATTAAATATAAAGTGTTCTGCTCAAAGATATTATCATCAATCTACAGTTCATTCCGTCACCACTGATTTGAACATGCAGAAAGATAGACAAAGTATCCCGTTCTCCCGCAAAGCCCTTAAGTGCCAGAAGCAATGGTCTTAGACTCTTAGACCCTTCTTAATCTTTTTTTTTTCCCCTATTTTATTTTTAATCTGGTTATCTTAGCTCCGTGAGTGCAGTCTCAAGTGTAATATACAGAAATAAAAAGACTTCAAAGGCTTAATAAAATAGTTCTGAAAAATAAAACAAATAACCAATCATTTAAGATGTAGTGACCTTTCATATGATAAACAATTTTAGGCATCTAAACGTCCCAATTTGTGCTCTGACCCATGAAAGCCAATACTGGAAACCTTCTTAGGGGATAACTGGCTTATAAAATTTGGTTCCTGCTTTTCCTAATAAAGTAAAATTGTTAGTTCAGGAACACAATTGAATGTTTTGATGTAACCTCTGCCCGGTTTTATTCAATGTGCTGTTTGCCCTTTTTTTTTTTTTTTTTTTTGATGAAGTGAGAATTTTGCCTCTTTGCTTTAGCTTGTCAGCTAAAGATTTCAGATGCAAACTGTTGAAACAAAAGCTGAATGTGAATAAAGCTTCAATCTTTAACTGTAAATCTTTTGCAATTTTGTTTTGCTTATGCCAAATATAATGAGACTGGACTAGATTCTGTTCAGTGTTTCATCAATAAAGCTAAACTACCAAATTCAGGAGCCTGCAGAAGGGTTATTGAAAGTACATTTTATCCCTAAATGCTTCTGTAAGTAATCTGTCAGTAGAAACCTGAATAATTTTCCAATAAATATGCAAGATGAACAGTATTGGCTGGGTGAATTAAAAAAAAAAACAGAAGTGCCATACTCTACAATCAGCTCATTTTCACCTACTGCACACCTGTGGCAAGAACATTTATAATATAGGTGTTGTATTTTGGTGAAGTGAAAGAAAAAAAAAAAAAATCAGTAGTTAATTTCTGATCCTGAAAGCATGTTTTCTGTTTTCAGCATATAAGGTCAGTTTCTAGAAGTTTGTAATTATTTTAGCATGAGATATTTATCTTTCATTTGAAATAAAAAACTCCTAAATAACTAACAAACTAAAATAAAACTCCACAAGATCAAGCCCATAACATGCTTTTTAGGGAGGCTACCTTACCAAGCATGTCTGTATAAACATGCACTAATTTTCTTCATAGACTGTGCAGGAAGACAGGGTCCTTCACTCTTGATAGTCACTTTTAGACTGGAATCTGATAGACAGATACTGCTGCATGCATTTCCACGTCTGGCATCCATGGAAATATAAGGATATTTGTTTTTCCAGACCCCTTAAAGATTTTACATTGCCTCCCAGAGAACCAAGTTTGTCTACTTATTTCTCTCATTCTTTATAAAGTATAAATTAAATTAATGAATGAGAATTTACCAGAATGTTCCACAGAAACAGCTTCCATCTTCAATTGTCCCTCAGATGTGGCACGTATTTCCACCACTGCAATACTGTTTCTACTTTCAGGGAGAAAATAGCCCCATGAACAGATTTCTTGAATTAGGAAGACACTTCAGTCACAGGTTAGAAACACACTTGCAGAGAGAATAACTGTCTGTACATTTTCTTAGTTCCCTGTATGAATTTCACAGAGGATGTTTGTTTCCTTATCAAGACACAGTTCAGTACTATGCAGAGCAGAGACTGACTGGGCTGCAGCAAGAAATCAGCTTGATTTTCCATTGTTAAGATATTGTAGTGACAGGCATTCTGCAAAAATCCATTTTACAAAAATTGAAGGAAAATGGAATAGATGATTACTTCCTTTTCTTAGTAGGAAGATACTGTATATACCTCAGCCTACCACTTTCATTTGGCAGGTACCCTCAACAGACCAATCCCCAGATTACTTTCCTTAGCAATCTAGCAGAGTTCAATAGGTTATTCACATAACTTCCTAACCGCCCCCCCCCAACCCCCCCAGTTATTTTGCTTAAGAAAAGATCTTAGTCAGCCAATTTTGTCAAACAAAGGATCCCTTGCCCTTAAAAAAAAAAAAAAAATCAAAAAAAAAAAAATCCCTCAGTCCAGCCCAAGTAAGAACACAATTTCTTTGATATAACTATGAAAACTGCAATGCTGAAAATGTATCAAACACTTTTGATAGCTCAGCTCTATCAAACTCTCTCTGAGAAGAGAGATATTTGGTAAAGAGACTCCTTGAGGTTACACCCACACATTTTAATTAAAAACCTAATGAAATAATGTTCTATGAAATTATGTTGGACTGAGAGTTACAATATGTACCAATTACAAAAAGTTCATTGCAATTCCAAAATTAAATCAAAGTATATTAAATTGTATTGACAGCACATATAGCTGCTTGTTTATGATTTTTTAGATAATTAATTCTTTATAGAGGAATTAGTAGCCTGTTAAAGAGTTCTGAAATAACAAAACTACCAAAGATATTTTGAAAATATATTAAGAAAGTTGTAATGACATCAAGGTCATGCAAGGAATTTATGTGAACTCAGGATAGAAGGTCCATTGTACTTCTACTAAGACTTTGTTTTGGAGACTACATAGTCATACAATGGTTTGATTTGGAAAGGACTTTTGACTATTATCTAGTTCCAGTCTCCCTGCCACAGGCAGGGACAGCTTCCACTAGACCAGGTTGCTTAAAAGCCCCATCCATCCTGGGCTTGAACATTTTTAAGGGTGGGGCACCCACAACTTTTCTGCGCAACCTATGCCACTGTCTCACCACTCTCACAGTGAAGAATTTCTTCCTAATATCTAATCTAAACCTACTCTATTTGAGTTTAAAGCCATTCTCCCTTGTCCTATCACTACATGCCCTTGTGAAAAGTCCCTCTCCATCTTTCTTGTCTTGGTGGGTAAACAGCATTAGACTTTAGTCAAACTTTGTCTTGCTCGAGTAATGCTTTTTTGAATGATTCTTGAGATCTCAACTGATTATCCTGTGAACTTTCAGCACTCAGAATATTCAGAGTTAGTATGGATGCTGAGAGCCATGAGAGTGAGGGATACAGACAGCAAAATGGATGGAAAGACAGATAGACAAATGGACATTTTTATCTTTCTGTAGGAAGATGATGTATAAATGTTGCTTATTGACACATAAAATAATTAATAGATGTTTAGAGATCAGGGATTATCCACTCTTTCGTTGCAATTTAACAAATAGATTTTTAAAAAATGTAAATATAGACACTAATTCAATTTCCAATGAAACAGATTTATATTACAGGTCAATTTTCAATCATTTTCAGATTAACTTAAATTTGCGGTCAGATTGTTTTAGCTTTTTCCTCAAATCAGGTAATATTCAACTGCACAGCTGAGCTCAGCTCACAGAAAAACATGCTTCAGTCATTGAAGAAAACAATCTGAATACACTGAGCATTATTTGCAATCATTCATCAACTATTATCATTGTGAAAGACTAAATTTGGGCAAATTAATTTAATTTATTACCAATCAAATCAGAGTATGATGAGAAACAAAACCAAATCTTAAAACACCTGTCCCCAATCTCTCCCTTCTTCCTGGCCTCAACTTCATCCTCTCTTCGTCTACCTACTCTTCCTGAGCAGCACAGGGGAATGGGCAATGAGGATTGTGGTCAGTTCATCACAGGTTGTCTCTGTCACTCTACCTCATCTCTCTTTTCCCCTGATCCAACATGAGGTCTCTCTCACAGGATATAGTCCTCCATGAACTTGTCCAGCATGAGTCCTTCCCACAGACTTCCTCACAAACTGTTCCAGCATGGGTCTCTTCCATAGTGTGCAGTCCTTCCAGAACAGACTGCAGCAGGGTGGGCCACCATGGAGTCACATGTCCTGCCAGGAGCCTTCGCCAGCACAGGTTCTCCATGAGGTTACAGCCTCGTGGTCTATGGGCCGCAGGGGGACAGCCTGCCTCATCATGGTCTTCACCACAGTCTGCAGGGGAATCTCTGCTTTGACACCTGGAGCTCCTCCTGCCCTTTTTCTTTACTGACCTTGGTCTCCAAACAGTTGTAGTTGTTTCTCTTACATATTCTCACTCCTTTCTGCTAGCATTTTTCCCCTCCTTGAATAGGTTATCACAGAAGTGCTACCACCATTACCACTGTTTCTAACTGACTACACTCTTCTGTAAGTCTTGACTGAATAATTTATACTTCACCCTATATGCAGAGATTCCTTAAAGTTTTTCTTTCTGTCCATGGCAAATTAAGAAACTGCTTCAGTAATCAGTGGGAGGAACTCTTTGTTAGTACTGGAGACCCCCAAAGCCAACTGGCTAGTTAATTTTTCAAATGAAGATATGAGAAGGTGAACAATGAATTTGACTTAACATAGAAATAAATCCAGATAGTTTTAAAACCATGATAAACAGGAGGTAATAGTAGATACAGTGAAAGATTTTGGCTAAATGGAAATAATTACTTCAGAATAATATTTAGGGGTTTATAAAGGCTGATGAGGTAGGGAATCATAGAGAATCACTGAGTTAGTATACCCTGAGTTAGTATACCCTGCAGCTCATGATAATGACATTGCCCTTTAGGTGACTGATGACATAGTCTTTGATTCTTAATTGTGCTTTGAGATGTTATGGTGAGTCAAAAGGGTTATTTGCCTTCACTCTACAAATTCTCACATTCTCTTCCTTTAACAACTATCTCGTCAGGGGAACAAAATTATCCCTTCTATCAGATGGTCTGATTGGTAAATTGCAACAATCCTCATCTGGTGTGTAATATAATTTGGTTTTCCTTGACTGATCAGTATCAGCATTGCCTAACACTATCATAAGATAGTGATGAAAACTTTTTATCTGAGTGGTAGTGGTGAGAGAAGTGCTGTCTTCAGTTAATATGAAAAGCTGAACTCTTCTAACTTTAGCAGATGTCTATGGTGACTGAAGAGCTGGATAACATTAAAATAGAACACATTCATAGCATAGTCCTGCTGTAAGGCTGATTTCTCTAAAGTATTTTACCAGTACATTTATGGAAAACTGTATCCTTATTTAGTAGAAAAAAGGTCTTTCCTGGACTGAGTTTTTCTAGGATATATGAGGCTGACATCCACTTTGTAACTATGAAAGTCTCCCTGCACTTTTCTCCTTCCCACTAAAAAAATGAATTGTTTTACCATTTTCAAGGTTGTGTTTAATTTCAAGGAATAGCAAATTAATTTATGTAAAGATCATGCAACTATGCATATTTCTCTTCAACAAAATGATCATTTTCATGACATGAGGAATCAAATTCTTCCTACAATGCAGTCTTCTACAGAAATAATCCCAATATACACTAAGGCCTTACCAATTCACAGGATCCAACATCTTCTGAAGATTTTTTCAAATGACATGTTCTGCCATTTCATTTATGATTTGGATAATATTAGTGAGGGGTTCTAGGCCCAATTAAATATCGTCCTTCTTCCCTTTGCAAGAAAACTGTCTTCCATAGTGCAAATCTTGCACAACTTTGTTTTTTTTTTTTTATTATTATTCACATCAATCAACACTTTTGCCATTAAAATGGTTTCATATGTATTTCACTCTTTATAATCATTATATTTACTTCATTCTCTGAAGCATATTCTGGATGCAAATGTTTTTTGTTTGGTTTGGGGTTTTTTGTGTGTTTTTTTTTTTTTAATTGAAAAATAATAGGCAGAGACATTTCATTTTAATTTGTTTTTACTTTTCAGAATGCATGTTCGAACAATATCCAAGATAAATACACTTGCCCTGTTTCTTGGATTCGAGCAAGCACATTTTTCTGTTTCCTTTTTTTTTTTCCTTCCCAATTCAAGCATCAAAGGCCTGCTGTACTTTCAAACTGCAGAATGAAGGTGCATTCTTTCTCTGTCTTATCTTTCCTAGTCCTGGTTTTAACAATATTGTAACACGTATTTTCTGGTACAGGGGGAAAATCAAAGAGATTACATGTTAACATATATAAATACATAATCAAATATGAAAGTAAAAATCCTATAATTTAGAACTGTAGAAGGTAATTTATACAATTAGATGTTGTTATTACAATAAGTATCAGCAGTGTACAATTATTGTAAATTATTATTTATCTGTGACTGGAACAGCTGAACTATTTTTTCAATAAACAGAAAGAATGCTTTTAGTAAAATAAAGAACACCCTTTGGAAAATCTTTCCAGTAAGGTAAATTTGATTATTTCCTTCCATAATGGTGATATTGACTAGTCCTCCACACAACTAAATAAGAGTAGGCATACACAGGGCCTCGAGTTTCCTGCAGTAGCTGTTTCAGAAGACTTGGAATTGTATTCTATATTATGTATATATGACATATATGTATTATATATTATGTGTTATATATCTGTTTTAGAACTCAATATCCAGTTATGATTTCTGATGATTGCTATATAAAAGCACCCAGTCCCTACCTGAAATCCCTATACCATAAATCCAAAGTCCTAAAACTCACAGCTACACTATGAAAGTATAGAAAGTCAGAAATTAAATTTGAACACTGGCCCCCAATCATCTGCCTTTTTAGTCAGCTCTAAATTAGGCTCCGGCAAGACAAAATATAGGCAGGGTTTGGACAGTCTTTCTACAAAAAGCTCAACATGAAAGGATGGCATTAGTTTTGGATTCCTTCCTGTTATATTCCTTGAAATCCTCCCACACTTTTTTGGCCTCATCCTTCTGCACCATCATTCTCACCCTTCCTTAAAGCATACCCTTTTTTATAGGATGAAATGTTCATGTTTATCTTATAAAACACCATAGTTCTTAAATTATTTCAGACAACTCAAAAAGAAAAATATAAAGAATAGAAAACCACAAAAATGTGATAATTATTGTCTCTGCTGCAAGAATGCCCTATAAGATCCTTCGAGTATTCACAGCTAAAGATATCTACTGAGAAAGTAGCTGTCTATTCTAGAAGGAGTCAGGTGGAATTTAATCTGCGTGTGCCACTTGGTCTTAGGGCCAGGTCTATCTTTTATTCAGCAATGTTGACATACCAAGAGAATATTTGGATTCATATAAACTAAAACTTTCTAGTAGAGTTGATGAAAAATAAAACAGCAGCAGAAAATTATAGTTACATATGGTAGTGATATGAAAAGGAGCTATTTTAAGCAATTTCAACTCTAGTAACTTCTGAACTGTTCAATCTGAATAGGAAACCAGAAGAAATGTTTCCTTCTTTTATATGAAATGAAATTATATTCTAAAAAGAAATCAATTTGTGTACAATTCTGCCAACAAAACCAAACAAAATAATAAACAACTATTTTGGTCAGCCATGAGTGAGTGGTCTTTTGTTGTAGTCAATAACAAATTTCATTTTTTAAAAACAATAAATTAAAATACACTGTTCAGATTATTTTTATCCTTCTGTTGCCAAATGTATATTTGACTTCTTTCTTTGTATTTTATATTTTTAATATAAAGCACTAGCTAGACTATGATGGCAACAGGTACAGTCAAAAAATTAGCAGTGTTCACCAGTGCTGCCTTGGGGCTTGCTGTGTGTTCAGTATTGGCGGTGGAGGGAGTGTTGCAGGGTTCTATCTGGATCTCAGTAAGAAAGACACAGAAGCAAATAGTGTAATAAACCAGCAATTCTAGAAAGACAGAATAATGCCAGAATATAAATAGTGAGTAAATTCTGCCTGCCTTCAGGTGTTGGGCATCCTGAGTTCAAGCAGCATCAAATATTAGAGAGAGCCTGGGTGGATCTCCCCATTGTACACTGCTCAAAAATAAACCTGCTAAAAATGTCTCAAGACAAAGTTTTTTAAGATATATATTTTTCAAGCTGTCTTTCAAAGCACAGAATTATTATTAATACTTCTAAAATTTCCTATTTATTATGTATGCTTGCTTGGAGTAACCAGATTAAGATTCTGTTTCATTAAGCTTAGGACTCTGTTTTGTCATTTTGAATAGTGTGATAAAAAAGTTAAGACAAAAATTAAAGCACAGTTGCTATCTTGTAATAGAACTACTCTAGTAAGTTGGCCAATATTGTGAAAGTCTGCAAGATATTTCGTTGTTAAATCTGGCTTCCCTCTGAAGTATGCACACATGAACCCCACACTAATATGAGAGGATTTTAGTACCTTATGAAACAAAGCCATTCAGAATTAATGAAGCAACTCCTTCTGTCTTGCTATAGGTATTTCAGTTGTACATATTACAGTCCTGTAAGTCAAAGGTAGGTCATGCTGCCAAAAAGACAATCACAAGTGAATTGGTAATACTTTAATTAAAATACAAATTCTTTCCAGCTCCTATTTTTGCACTCAGAGGTATATGTGTCCTGTTATTTCCATCAAAATACATTGAGCTGTCTTTTTTATTATTATCATTATTGAGAATATAAGCATCTTTAAAAAAAAAATAATATTTACAAGATGTTACAATGTAGAAAGAGGACCAGGTCCTACACCAAAACTATTTCCAATCTAATTAGACACAGTAGGTGAGGCAGACATAAGTAAAATACTTTCTGACTTGTGTGTAGCCAAAGAGTTTGTCAACAGAATGCTTGATTTACTGATGTCCAACTTTTCTCACTAGTCAGCCCAGCAGTAATTTTCTTGAGAACTCCTCCAGTGCAGACACGGTTGTATGTAGAGCTGTAGTGGTAGCAACCAGCTCCTTACTTGTGTCCATCATGGTTTGATGCTATCATCCTGTGACAGCTACCATATGCTGTCACTACCAAATCAATTCATGCATTTTTCAGCTTACTCCTCCAGAGCTGGAGAGGCAGATGACCAGTGGGAATAGGCTTGGTGTCTGTATTATTCTTCCTGCTGAGCTATATACAAGAAAAGGCTCATGGTTGAATATCATAGCCTTAAGCCTTAGACCACAATACAGAATTTCCATGTAATTTTCTCTATCAAATATTTCTCATGTGGTATCGAAGGAAAAATTTGCTCTACTTGTTGAGATAATAAGTACAAGGGGAAAATTCTCTTCCAAATATCTCTCTGGATTCAGAATGCATATCAATATAAGAACTCCAGTTTCTGTAAATTATTAATCCATACCAATGGAGGATATGGTGCAAAATGTTTTTCTTAAACTTGTGCAAGTCTTATAAATATGTATGTTATCTAAAACAGGAAACTGTAGGGAAAATGTGAAACAAGAAATTATAGATACTGAAAAAACAAAAGTCTTTAAGTTTTCCAGAACTTCCTAGAACATACCTATTTTTAAAAATTCTCCATTGAAAATAGAGACATCTGTTCAGGTCTGCCTAGATTTTGTTTGATTTAGAACTAACTGGATTTAGATAAGGAAGTTAGGATTCAAGATAAGCTTTTGTCTTTAAATCCATGAGAAATTGGCTACTTTTAATTTCTAAGGAACTGCAGGGACTTTGCAGGGTTTTCTGAATGGGTAATAAACACTGGATATGATGTTCAGCTAGGACTCACCTCCTAGGCAAATGTCCTCAGTGCAGGTAGTAGAGGAACAAATTGGCTGTGACAGTTTCATGGACTAAACTTTAATTGTCCATTTGGCCATAGCCAGGTCAAGGCCCTGAATGTACAGGGCTTCTGTTCCAAATAAGAACAGTTAGGGATGTTCAACAAACTGGCAGGTAGCAACCAGGAGTTGACTTATGCTAATTGCATGACATTGGATGTGGGAGCTTTATTGCTATCAGCACTTAAAAAAAATCACTCAGAAAGCCCATCAATATTTCACAGATTTCTGAGGTAATCTGAAAATTTCACAAGCTGGTATAACATATTAATTTAAATATTTCTTAAGATAGCTTCTGAAGAGATGATAGCAAAACATAACTCTATCAGAAAATTTAAGTTAGACAGATTCCAACATTTTATTATTAAGGAAAAAAAATATTTACAATAGTACTTTTTTTGTGTGTCTGGCACCATAGACTTGTGCATGTCTAAGTGGCAAAGCAGGTTGTTTACACTGGATTATGGGGGCCTTGTTCTGCTCCCTGTCCCTGTCTTCCAGCTCAGGGGACTGGGTACCTGGAGAACAAATGGTCTTGCTATTAGAGCTTGAGAAAAAGAAAGCATTAGATATCTCAGCCTTTTCCTCATTCTTAGTCACTACATTTTCCCCTCCATCCAATAAAGGATGAAGATTCTCCTTAATTCTCCTTTGCTTGTTGATGTATTTGTAAAAATACTTTTGTTGTCTGTTATGACAGTTACCGGATTTAGTTCTAGCTCAGCCTTGTCCGTCTAATTTTCTCCCTACATAGCCTCACGACATCCTTATAGTCTGCCTGAATGAGCTGCCCCTTCTTCCAAAGGTCATAAACTCTCCTTTAAAACTGAGTTCTAGCCAAAGCTCTCTGATAAGCCTGGTCAGTCTTCTTCCCCACTGGTTCATATTTTGGCACATAGGCACAGACCACTCTTGTGCCTTTAAGATGTCCAGCCTTTCTGGACTCCTTTGCCACTCATGTCTGCCTTTCAACAGATTCTGTAAACCAATTTCCTAAACAGGCCAAAGTCTGCCCCATAGAAGTCCAAAGTAGCAGTTCTGCTGACCTGCTTCCTTACTTCCCTAGGAATCAAAAACTATCATTTTGTGGTCACTGTGCTCAAGGCAGCTCCAACCATCACATCTGTTCACAAATATGTCCAGTAGGGTGCATTCTCTAGTTTGCTTGCTCAGCAACTGCATCAGGAAGGTAGTTTTCACAAATATTTTCCACAAATGCTGTGTTGTATTTCCAGCAGATACCTGGTAAGTTGAAGTCCACCATGAGAACAAGGGCTGACAATTACGACATTTCTTCCAGCTGCTTATAAAATATTTCATCTGCCTCTTTGTCTTAGTTGGGTGATCTGTAACACACACTCAACAAGATGTCTGCCTTGTTGGCCTGCCCCTGATTCTTACCATTAAACACTCAACTTTCCATCACCGTCATTAGGCTCTAACCAATCAACCCCACCCCGACATACAGGGTTACCCTACTGCCTCTCCTCCCTGGCCTATCCCTTCTGAAGAGTTTGTAGCCATCTATTGCAGCACTCGAGTTGTGAGAGACATTCCACCATGTCTCTGTGATGACAAAGGTATAATAATTTTCTTGTTGTGCAATGTCCTCCAGCTCCTCCTCTTTGTTGCCTGCTCTGTGTGTGCTGATATTCATGCCAGGAATCAGAGGGCAGATATCATTCAGTATTAATTGCCTTTGTTGTAGCAATACGATTTGTTACGTTTTTCTGACTTGCCTGTAAGATCTAATATGGCTGGCTTAACATTCAGAAGATGTATTTTTTCAGACCTTTTTATTAAAAGTAGTTAATTTTTTGGCTGGATGTTTAAGTCAGTAGGTAGGGTACTTTGTTGCAATAAGTGGAAGCTTATATAGTGAAATGAGCTGGGCAGTGTGTAAATCTAAATTTCTAAGAAAACTATTATAATCAGGTATTCATCTCTACTATGACAGTATCTGGACACTGTCAAAAGTTAATACTGATTCTCTTTAATCATATGTGAAGGGAACTTTTGAGGTAGAACCATAATCTCTGTGAAATACTGAGTAGCCTCTACATGAAGTGCAGTGACAACCAGATAGTTTCCTGTAGCCAGAGATTTCATAAAACCAGATCACTGATTTTGTTTATCGAATAACTTAAAATTGATCTAAAAGTGATATAGTCATTTCACTGCCAACAAATGGGATTGCTGTGTAATAGGATTTTGTAACTTCCCAACAGAAGTTTGTCCAGCCAGCTCTCAGTCTACCACTGACAGGGATCCCAAAATATTCTAGTAAATCTGTGCTAGTGTTGACCATCTTCACCTATAGGAAGAGATTTCACACTTAAACTCATTGGTTGGGAGGCAATTAGATGTACAGCCAATCTGTAAGTGGTTCTAACGCTGTCAGTTTTGCGTATATCTTTTCAGTATGTCGTTCTAGATAAGCATCCTCCAAACTGTCTGCATTATGAGTTCTAGGCTGTAGATATTCAACATTTTCTGGGTCATTTCCTGCACTGAAATAGCATGAAAATATCTTTGACCAAAAGGAGGATTTATAACTTATTGAATTTGATTGTCAACCTGGGGACTTAAAAATGCAACTTTATAATAATCTTGGGGAAAAGTAAATACTGAAATCATTGCATAATGTAATGCTTATGATTTTTAAGCAAATCCTTGTCCCAGGGTTTTTTAGGATAGAAATCAGTTCAAAGACATGAAAAGTCACTGTTAATATCTGACTATTTAAGTCATGCAAAGATTAATTTTGCATTTTAAAATGTATTCTCAATATTTTCCTTCTAAATTAAATATTTGTATGACATCCATTCTTCTAGATTCTGAAAAATACTTTCATGCAACTGTCAAAATTTGGATGGCTCCTGTCACTTAAACAGACGTAGTAATTGTTAGAAATTTCCTGAAAGAGTCAGTTCTCTTAACATTCCCTACATATTTGGCACTAAATACAGAGAGTTGGAGAAGTGGCCAAATTTCTGTGATGTTTATCTGAAGCATATCACTGAGCCCTGTAGAAGTTCATCCATTGCTAATGAGAGAATTAATTTTAAGCTTGTGTATTTATATTGTTGAAAATATTATTGGTAAAATATGACTCAGAAGTCAGGATACCTTTTATCATTATTTTCAATGGGACCAGAACTTAATCCATTGAGAAAAAGTGCTGTAAAAAGCAGGTGATTAAAAATTAAGCTACAGAGCATTGCCTGTAACAGAATTCTGCGATTCTGCAAGAAGGTAAAGTATATAAGAGGAACACAGCAGCAAAACTTTTCAAATTCTCTATTACTTTAAACACTGGGAAAGTTGTATATAAGATGTATATTTGACAAGTGCAAAGAAATTCTCTTCTAATCAAATTATGGAAATAGGAGTAAACCCAAGATTTGGACTTAGCAAAAACTAAAGCATAAATAGAGGGGTTCTTCTATTCTTCTTACATCACTCTTCTCCATGGACACCCCCTTGTCGTGGGGGAGAAGCTTGCGTGCCCTTATGAGGTTGTGAGCTGTGCTGGCGG
>JAWWEE010000074.1:70603420-70618659 GCA_035221455.1 Xenops minutus
GTGCTTGTAGCAAGCGTGGGTAGAGCCCTTGTAAATCTTCGTTCGCGAAGCCTAGCCATGATGATGATGATGACATCAGTAATTGTTTTATAATTTGTCATAAAGATAGGAGCCCCTTTGACATTTTGATCGACTTGTCCTTATTTAGCTTCCAGATGTTAATCAATGAAATCAGCTGCTCTACAGGTTTTCCTAAATATCACAAAATTTTATCTTGGGTGTTTAAGCTGTTTCACTAACTTCACCTTGGAGACATTTCGTCCTATTTTTTGCCATATAAATTTATATTCACTGTACTGCGGATTCATACAGCCTATTCTCATTATGTAGTGATAATGTTGCTTCATCTTCTAATCTCTTCCTCCTAACCAGCTTGATTCCACTAGTTCAAAGACTTTCCACTGCTGCATGCCTTTGCAATGTCCTTCCATATGAGATGATGAACACTGCCTTGACTGTATTTTCCAGTCAAAATTAAAACCCCATTCGTTCAGCTTGACTTATGCTTAGTGACAGCTCTGTGTATTTCTCATTCTGATGTGGCACATGAAGGGCACAATATAAAGATGAACTGAATTGCATTGTGTGGAAAATGTGGTTGGAGTAATTACCAGTGTTCAAGTTTTTATTCCTTTTTTTCATTAAAGTAGCTATTATGACAATGACAGAGATAAATAATGGTTTGGGTTTTTTTATTAATGTCTGCCTTGTTTAAAATTTGAATGACTAAAAAAACAATACAGAAGACAACAAAAATATAACATAAAAAAAAGGAAAGCGCTTCTTAAAAGGGCAGGTGTAAATGTCACCAATGAAATAAGACCAAATATGTTGTATTAATTATTCTGGCTTACATAAGTGCAGATCAGAATATAAAAAGTGGGGGATGCTTGTAAAAAAGAAAATCCGACAAGATAACCATCATGCTCCCTGTTGAAGATCCTATTCAATTTACTCTACAGTGTAGCACTTTAGAATGTTACACTGCATCAGTCAACTTTGACTAAAACATTCCACAAACATGTGGGACTATTTCCTATTTCTATTTCTCTGTTTACAGAAATTTCAAATTAAAAAAACCCTGTCTGAACCAGTTCCAGACAAATTATAGGTCCTCTTAGGCTCTCTCTCTCTCTCTTTCTCTCTCATTCTTACAATTATTATTATTCAATATTAGTTAACATTATTTTTAGTACGGTTAACATTTTTTTCACATCCATATTTTATTGGCATGGCATTATTTTGGGTTTACTGCTTGAATTTCTGGTGAAACTATAACATTATGGTATACTTGTCATTGCCCATAGTACTTCTCTAGCTGTTGGGTAAATCTCAAAGTTTGGGCTATAATTTCATCTACAGACTCATTATTCCAGTCTGAGAATATACTGTTATTTTCTGAGAGTTGCAACTATAGTTCATAATCAAGCACAGATCACAAAGCTTCATTAAGTGCTCTGTCCACAGATGTGCTGTGTAGGGTGGTCACCTGTTTGTTAGTTCATTCTTATGAATGTACCTATTTCAACCTCTTCTAGATGTCCTGTTTGAAAAATGATAATTCCTGTAGGAGTTTTTTTCCTTCCATGGAAGTCATGATTCAATAGTTTATTCCAACTCAACAGAGTGTTTAAATGTGCTCTTTTAGACAATTCCAATTTGAGGTTAGTGTGAAATTTAGTTTTTATATGTTCTAGTTCTATGGAGCTAGGATGATTTACACCAGCTCAGAATATGTCAATAATACAGCTTCATTCACTAAATTATCATCATAAGAAGTTGATTTTGCAGAGTGGTTAAAATTAGAAGTTAATAAATTTCATTGTCAAGAAAAGGTGAAAAATTTTTGAAAGTTTCATATCAGCATTTTGCCTTAGAAACTCAGCAAGGACCAACTGCTACAAGAAAGCACCAAGAGTAACTCTTACAGTAAAAAATGCTTTCCTGAGATGCACTAAAGAATCAATATTTAAAGTCTATTGCTCGATAATGCCATTGTTTAATGAAGATGATGATAATGAGTCTTGTGGTGTGTTTTTCATGCTTAATGGCAGTGGCGATAGGAGAGTCACGGAACAAAATACTAGTACTATCAAAACAGTCATGTTCTTATGTAAATAGAAGTAACACTGGTAGAACTGTCATGAAAACATTAAAACATGGTAGTCTGGAAGTTTTATATTTGGAAATTACCATTTCTTAGATGACTATCAGAGCATAATTGATTCAGTATCCAAAATCAGTCTTAAAATAATTGTCAGATTAAGCATTGGTCATACAGAACTAAAAGACATTGACAGTGAAGTGCCATAACAGTCAGAATTTACTTGCTCATGTTCCCAATATTCTAAAAATAACATCACAGCTGTTTAAATTGTGAAATACCTATACCACTTTTCCTTTAACAATTCTTTTATTGAGAAAACACACTCATGAAAACAAACTAAACCCAAGTTTTTCTTTTGATTAGATAGGAAATGCATGAATATTAAACCCCCACAATTATCAGAAATAATGAACAAGGTAGAATAACATTTTAAAGGTAACAAAACTATTTGATTTGAATATCAGGACTCATACACTTTAATCCCCTGAGCCTATGAGAATTTCATAAGCACTTAGGTATCTAAATCACGTTTTAGAACCTCCTTTAACCTCAAGTCTGTTAGTGAAAGTTGATTTAAATTCTAAATCATTTAGACATGTTTGAAAATGTTACTTCTGTCTAAAGAAATTACTCGAGCTGTTTCATTATAAAGATTTCTCCTTTGACTGCTTCTTTTTTATAGTGTTCTCATGTAGCAATAAAAGAGCATAGGAAAGATGTAGCTCTCCAAGATAATTTCAAAGTTAATAGGTGGATTTTCTGTTCCTTATCAGCTGGACATAAGAATTTCTGCTGATCTTCAACAATGTGAATCTTTGAAGTATTGTGGCTGTTATTTCCTTCATTCACAGTAAAAACAGAAAAGTACATTAACTGGTGCTTTTATTTTCAGTACGTGGCTTCAAGTGCAGAACTCAGTCTTGTAAAGATCTGCAGTTGCTGATAAGAATTAACAGTGTGAAAGATATGCTTGGCCTAGAGTTATGCCACCTTTTATATTTCATGAAAGATACAGACAAGAAAACTGCATGTTCATTCAAGTATTTGATTGCTAGGCTGAAAAGCTGTTTAATTAGTATGGAAGGTAATTGATAAGATTCAGACCTTTGCAGTGAACAGAGGAAAAGGATGAATCAAAATAAACAGCACTCTCCGAACCAAACCAAGAGGAAAAAAATCCACATCTATTGTTAATCCAAATACAATGTAGATTGATAAACATATAATCCCAGTAGACAAGATACAACCTTTCTTTTAGAGTCAAGGGTGCAGAGAAGAAAAGAAAAGAACAATAGCATAGATTATGTGGTGTTTAGATATACATAGCTGAAGTTAAGCAAAGGTAAAGTGCACAAAAGCTATTCCTTCTTTAGTGGCAGACATATTTCCTTTGCTGATTTCAGGGAAGGGAACCTTGTACTATCTGAACCTGCAAATACTACTCCAGAAATTCAGTTCCTAGAGCATAGAAGATTAAGTAGGACTGAAGTCTGATCACCAAAAGGAAGTGCTGATTAGTTAATTCCTCTCCTTTTTCCAGAAAATAAAAACGACTTTTGCTCTGTCCTAACATTGCAAAATTTTTCTTTCTTGACTCAAACCCTTGAATGCAAGAACTGATTTTCCTTCCCACTGACCTGCATGCCACACCAAATTTAAGTGACACCTAATCACTGTATACTGCTCATAGACCAGTACACCTGGTGATGTATTGTCCAGCTCTCATCTCTTTTCTACACAGTGCTTCACACCGTCAGACCAAACACACACTCACTGCTACATTGAAAGCCTTAATTTGGTATAATTTCCTACTTTCTGAAAGCCCAGGCTGTGCCAACAGAAAGTAAACACAACTGAGGCAACAGAAAGCTCATGTATATACATGTATATACGTATATACATATATACGTATATATGTATATATGTATATACGTATATACATGTATATATATATGGGACTGTCTTGATTAGTTATAGAAAGGAAGAATCTGATGTTGTAAAGAAAAGCTGTATTCTTTTTCAGATTCTCCCTTTCTGGTGAAGCCAAACTGATCAAAAAATTTAGGCTGTTAGGAAAAACAACATTGGAAGACAATTTACTCAAATCTGGACACATACTGACAGGAGCATAGTTCTCTTATTTGAAAAAAAAAACATCAAGCAAAGGACTGAAGGAAAGATAAAAGTTTGAGATATGTAAGGAAGTCCTATATTATTCTGTGTTTGTATTAATAGCTTACCTTTTTCTTAAGATTTTCTTTCTCAATTTCCTTACATCTGAAAACACTTTAAAAATCAGATTTTCAGCAGGGAATAGGTATTCTCCCTTAAAACTCTGGCTTCTCTAAGGCCTCTATTTCTGTACCTTTAAATGAGAAAACCAGAAAAGAAACACCATAAGTGATTGTATTGTTTGTGGAGAGGTGAAATGTTAGTCGTGAGGTATGACTGGAAGAATTTTATTTCTGTATAATGAACATAGAATGTCGTGTCTACATCAGAAAATGAAGCTCAGGCATGATAAGTATCTAACCAAAACTAGAAACCTGTTGATTAAAGAGATTGTTAGTGCATTCCTCAGTCCCTCACCTTTAAACATTATATCATGTTACTTTTATGGCTAAGGCAAAAGCAATGAAATTATTATGTATTGAAAAGGTAGAAGCCAGCAGTTCATAGTTGTTTATGACTGTTACTACTGGAAAAAAAAAAAAAAAATCCCTGTTATACTTCTGATTCACTTTCATGATCCATTGACCAGCTGGTGTGACAAGCACCATTAATGAAGGATGAGATTTCACGCAGTTTGGCCACCCAGCAGGAGATATGCTTCACCTTATGCTGATTCTCTTTTTGCTAAGCTCCCACAGCCAGAAAAGTCAATGTGTTAGGGACACATTAAAAAAAAAAAAAAAAAAAAAAAGGTATCTCTAATTCAGTCTTCTTCAGATACCACTGACAACTATCATACTGCTTTTTGGAGTGACAGCTTTCAACAGAGCATTGCCCTGTGAAATAAAGTACAGAGCCACACACTGTGAAAGGAAAAATGTAAAATCAAAGGAGCTTTGTAACAGCTACCATTCAGTGAGTTTTTAAGTATTTTTAACAAAAGCAATCCAGGATTTTTCTTTCTTGTAAGAAATCAGTACTGGAAATAAAATAAATTTTATATGTATTAGCTCAAGAACAACACTAAAAACAAATGGAAGTTTTTAAAAGAAGGCTGTCACATTTACACAAACATGAACACATTGGCATATGTGATGGAGTTTTTTTAGGTGTGCCATTGAACATATTACCTGTATTTTCTTCCTAAACTAATCTCATTATTGAAAAAAACTCTTTGATGTTTCTGCACAATAGGTATAAAATCATGACCAAAATCCTAGTTCTAGTTCAGCCCCCAAGACTTTTTGTAAAGTATTGCACTACTGCCCTCACCATACCCTGGTCACTTAAGATGAAATATGAACTGAAGAGTTTTGTTGAATTGTATATGAAAATTAACAAATGGTGTTAAAGTGCATTTTTACTGAATTTTTGTATTCATTTTCATTTTAATATACCAAACCCGAATTTTCAAAATGCTGCTGAATTAATGTACAGAGCTGTAGTAGAAAAATGGACAAAGGAAATCACTGAGGTGGGACCAGGCATCTGGGGGGCATGTGGCAAGTTATACTTCCCCAAGGTTACATGTCAGATTTCAAAGTGAGGAAGGCATCATTTAATACTCTGTTCTTTGCAATGGAAAGAGAGGATGTTCACCAATTTGTAGGACAGTTTTTTAGCTGTTCAAAGAGCAATAGAAAGGTATTGTTTCATTACAGTAAGAGGTGCTAAATATGGCCTATGTTATTAGAGAGATTATTGTTATTACAGAGATCAACGTTTGAGTCAAAAGGAATCCAAAGAGCAAGCTGCAAGAAACTTTGCAAAATGGTGTTAATAAATAATATGAGAAGATATACACGGCCTAGTAAAGAGTAAATCTGTTCATTATATTACTGTATGGATAGCTATTATTTTATGACCTCTGTTTGCTCATCTTATACCAAAAATCTATTCCTATAGGAACTATCACTGCTGTAGATAATTTATGCAGGTCTAAGGGAAAAAAAAAAAAAAAAAGATTAAAATTCAAAACAACTCATGAAGTTCTTTTAAATGGCAAAACTGTGTATACTGTCTTCACCCCTTTCAGCTCTGCTGTGGAATATTGAAGAAGCTTAGGACAAATGAAAAATCTGGAAAAAAAATTAACATCTTAAATTCTGTCTAGGCAGAATAGAGAGAGAAATTTAGAACAATAAAACCAAGCCAACTTAAAAGAATCCAACAAAGTAATTCTCTGAGTAACTGAAAAAAGAGGAATTTAAATGGTTTATGTGAATTCTAAAGAATGTGATATATTTTAAGTGTATGGACTAAATATTACAATAAACCATGGCTGGGGGTCATAGGGAAATTATGAGGTCATATTAAGTAGAATCACAAATGTATATTACAAAACCACAGAAAATAATGATGGTAATATATGTCATAATCTTAGCTAAAGATTTCTGAACAGTTTAGTATTAGTTGCAGTACTTCTGCCCTGATGCAGTTTTGCATTTCTTCCAGTCCCTCTTCCTAAAAAGACAATGGTGCCGGAAGACTTCCAGGTTAATTATCTGCTGAGTGAAGCACAATCACAGGCTGGCTACAGGTGGTCTCTTTTGTAGTTGTCACCACTCCAAGGTGTTTAACAAACTATTGAATCAGAAGGCATAAAAAAAGTGCAATAACTTCCTCTTTCCCCACTGAAATACCAGGGGAAACAAAACGTAGCTTGGAATCTACAAGTGAAATCAAAATTTGTTAATGTTAACCTGCCTGAACACTCCTATTTTCCTAAAAAACTTTAAATGACCACGAATAACCAGTGGCTCAGTTTTCTCATCACTAAAATATGCTAAAGATAATTATTATCTACTATATATTAGAGTTAACACATGAATTGGTGAACAGTAATTGGTTTGGTTATTTCAAAATTTTTAGTGAGCCAAAGAAGGTTCATCACAGTTGTTAGGGTTAACATCTGCTAGAAATTATATTGTAAATAAATTGAAATGGTTTCATAATGAGAAGACATCAATAGTACATTATGAAAGAATTCTCTCATAATTTTGATATTTGTCGGAATAATTAAAAGGCAAAAAATAAAATAATAAAGCTATTATTAATTTGAAATTGAGTAATTATGAGATGCTACTTGATTCACTTGAGATATTAATTTGGCAATAAGACAGAAATTATACAGCTTTAAACATAAAAAAGTAATTAATTTTTCAACAAAAAGTTAAAAAATATGAACATGCCATTAATGAATTCAGAGGCTTTTTTTGGGAAAGCAATGAATGAAACTATCTTCTGCAGTGCTGAAGAGAAGAAATGACTTTGCATGTGTGTAAAAAGACAAAAATTACCTGGACCTCTTATTTTAAATATCTATTCCTTAGAAATCTACTTCAGTACCATTTTCAGAACATCTGACATAAGGCCAAACATACCAAGTTTAGTGCTGTACTGAAGATTATCAAAATTCACAACTCAATTAATATGGAGATCTTTTAAACGTAAGGTTCACTACAGTGCTACTTAGGTAACAAAGTCAGGTGTAACAATTCTGCAAGATGATGAAATGAGCCTTGGAAGTGAATTGCGAGTCTGCAAACATAATTTAAAAAAAAAAAAAAAAAAAAAAAAAAGAGTTCTGTGGGTTATGAAATACCCCAGGCAACTCCCTGAAGCCTTGCAGTAATTGGGAGAACATTTTTGTCTGTCCGTTTAATTTCAAATGTGAGTTTTTTCTCTCTGCAGACAGAACAGAGTTTCACAAATTATATTTTTTAATTAAATACTCTTTATCTGAAAAAAAAAAAAAAAAATCAACCAATTCAGTTAATATCTTCATGCAAGGCTACCTCAAAAGACATCTCTCACTGAATCAGGTAAGGAGGAATGAAGGTTGCCCAGTTTGTTACTTGTCCAGAATCAAATTAAATAATAATGAGACAAATAGTGGAAAGTGTTCCCATTCTTTCTTCTGTAAATACAGGCAACAAAGAAATGGAATTTTAGTCCATTATTATTTGGCAGAATAAATTATTGGAGTGGAAACAGGAGACAGAAAGGATTCACATTGTTGTTCAAGAGCAACAGGCAAATACTTCTAACGGTACCTAGACTTATCTTACCATGGAAACAAAAAAAGGGGAAAGAAATTAGCAGGAGGTAAAATTAGCCAATTATCCTTCTGCAAGAACTTATGCTCATATAGCCATGACAGACCCTGGAGGAATCTGAAGTTGTGACAGTGCTTTTTCTCCCATATGTTCATGTAGTGACAGAATGTATTCCACAGCAGCAGTGAGTGCTCTTTAGAAGTTAGCCAATAGGAAATAACAGCTTTATTGTCTATTTTAATAAAATATTCCCAGACAGCTGCCAAACATAGAAAGATATTATGAAGATACCCATGTTCAAAATACCTCTAAAATTTGGCATGGAAAAATGAATCACGGGCTTTTCTTCAGCGAAACTGTTTTGGCTGCCTGTAAGAAACACTCTTGCTTACATCTGAACACAACCCTTTGTTTATTAGTGACATGGCAAAAGGTCTCTTAGCTCTACTTGTGTTGCAAAAGCTGCTCAAAGTCTTGGGCTCCTGTTTCACTACAAATGTCATTTTCATACAGAGGGCAATAATTCCTCCCTTTGGTGCCCTGTCTATGCCTCTGTGAATATCTCCCAGTGTGCCACAGCATACAGCTGCTTTATGCTCAGTTTGTGTCTGTCAAGGGCCCCATATCCCTTCCTGCAGAGCTACTGGCAGTCAGGCAGTACCCAGACCGTGTCCCTGCATTAGTGTTTCCTGCCCCAGGCAGCGCTTGGCTTTGTCCTCCTTGAAATACAGGTTTCTGTTGGACTCTGCCTCCAGCCTGTCTACATCTCTCTGGGTGACAAGATTGTCCTTGACTGAACCCAGTGATACCCCTGCCCCCCATTCACCCCTGACTTTGGTGCCCCCTCTCAGATTTATCTTGAAGGCATCGATCAGGATGCTAAAACAAATTTGTTCTAGACAGATCCTTGCAATACATGCTTGCCATGGACCTCCAGGTAGAATAAGAACAATTAAAAACTACTGATCCTGACCATCAAAACTGTTATTTAGCCATCTAGTCCTCTACTCATCCAAACGAAAAATTCCAACTTTGATACAAGAGTATTTGAGAAAGAGGTTACTTTTCAACTATCAATGCATGCTATTTATATGGACTTTAGCAGAACTTTCATATTTATTTCATTTTCTATGTTTAAGGGATTTTGAAGTTAACTAATTAGAAATTCAACTTTATCAGGCAATACTCCTTAATCTCTTTGAAAGCAAAAGTCCAAAGCATAGTTGTACTCTATTTATTTCAGTGATAGATCCTTATTTAATTATCTAACAATGAATAAGAACTGTGTTTGTAGCAGTTACTAAATAGTCTAGAATTTTTTGGTTTTAAATACTCAAAGTTTAGTGACTTTAAATGACAATACCTCCTTCACTCTCTTTTTGTCTATGTGCTATGAAGCAATTCTAAGACTGAATTAGCCTGTGATTCTTCAAAACAATTTGATTTAAATCACTGGTGCAGCCTAATTTATAATCTACACTGCACAGATGAAAACAGAAGGATTTTTTTCATGGTGATTTCAATTTACCTGTTCTCTGAGATCTTTTTTTTTTTTTTCTCCTCTTTAAACTCATTCAGCATATATCTTACATATTAAAAATATATAAATCAGTCGACACATGAAAAGGGTCAGTTTGTGTAGTAATATTAAATATGAGATGTCTGGGCTTTATCTGGTTTTAGTCTACTCAGTAATATTAGTTCACCTCTCCTGCTACAGGGCCTGATGACATTTGTCTGACAAACTCCTCTTCCTGTTTTTACATTTTCTCCTGGCTTATGATGATCTTTTTTTGCCTAGGCAACCTGTGTCATTGTCTACTCAACTCACACCTTGTCCCTATATTTATTTTTATTTTAATCCACATTCCATTATTCAGTCACAACCCTAGTGCACTTGAAAGCTTTCATGGACAGTTACAGTACTTTCTTCCCTTTTCACAAGCCTTCACTCAACATAATTTTTTTTAATCTCCTCAGGCTTTTTTTATGGCAATGTATTTCAATTTTGTCTGTACTCTTCCAAGACTGGTCTTTTTCATTCATTTCCTCTAGTGATGATGTATTCAGTTACAGGAAATACAATTTTTTTGGCTTTGCTGGCAGCTTGCATTCCAGCAGACGAACAATACTGAGACGCAGGTGCTAGGGAGAACAGACATGTCTATTGAAAGGGTTGTTGTGGTTCTACCTCAGATATATCTTCTCTTCTCCACCTCCTAACGAGAATTTTATGTCACTGAAGGAAGAAGGTGATCCAGAAGCCATACACAGCTGATTGACAGAAGGCCAGACTATTTGTCAAATAGTTGAAGCAGGACAGGTCAATTGTATTTCAGAATTGCTTCCTTATCTGTACTAATTTTACATGAAAATCTAAGTGAGACTACACTGATAACATTTACCTGAGAGATGATTCTTCCCTGTAAGGTAACTCTTAGTTCTGGAGCAATGTCTGCATGACTATATTACTGTGAGGTCATGTTGCTCTTAACCCTGGGAAGACATGGCATTATCAAATTTTACTTGGTGTCTTACACTTTGAGAAGATTTATTTAGAAGATGTGAGTCAACTTAAATATTTTACATGGCAACATACTTATAAGAACATATGGCACTGTGACCTTAAAACTTGTTTATTAAGATTTCTTGTTCATTCAAGTATTGGCAAGATTCATCTGCTGCTTGCAGAATGTTCAGTGTATAGCATCATGAGTGCCTATGAGCTTGAAACAGTGATAATATCCTCTCCAACCTTGAAACATTCAATCTAATGCAAATCATAGAATATGCTGAGCTGGAAGGGACCCATCAGGATCATCAAGTCCAACTCCTGACCCTGCACAGGACACCACAAGAACCACAACATGTGCCTGAGAGCACTGTCTAAATGTTTCTTGAACTTTGTCAGGCTTGGTCCTGCGACCACTGCTCTGAGGAGCCCATTCCAGTGTCCAGCTGCCCTCTGAGTGAAAATTTTTTTCCTGATATCTAACCTAAACCTCCCGAATCAGTCTCACTACATTTCCTTGAGTGCTGTCACTCTGCGTGAAGAGATCAGTACTTGCTCCTCCACTCTCCCTCACAAGGAAGTTGCAAACTGCAATGAGGTCTCCCCTCAGTCTCCTGTTCTCCAGGCTGAACAAACCAAGTGACTACAGTCACTCCTCATACAGCTTGCCCTCCAGACCCTTTACCATTCTCGAGGCCCTTCTTTGGATGCTCTCTAATAGCTTAATATCTTTTTTTTATATTGTGGTGCCCAAAGTTAAATGACTTGAGCCTCTGAGTTGCAGACCCTGGCTGAAGCTTTTGCCATCTTTGATGTGAGGAGAAACATCCATTCTAACAGAAATCAAAAATATTTATAAAACATTTGGAAAATTGTGTTCTAAAATACCCTTTTTGAATCTCTGGCTATATCAGCTGCATTGTCCCTCTACTTAATTTCCTCAAGGATTCACACATCTGAAATTTCTTTTCTTCAAATATGGCATAGGGTCGTTCACTTGTTTTGAGAGTGCTGTGACATTTAATTATGAAATATTTTAAGATTTCCTAAATGTTTATGCTTATAGTTCCTTTCTCCTGACTTGAGTTGACGATAGTAAGAACAGTCTTATTTTAGAAGCAAAAGAAAAACTTACCATACCATATAACATCATGCTCACTGATAAAACTTGTGGGGAGGGAGTTTTTCCAAGGTAACCATTACTCAGAGAATGGTTGCCATCAGTCCGCTGGCAAGACATGGTTTGTAATTGCGTTTGCATCACCTATTGGATTTTGGGTGCTTTTTTAATTCACTTATTGAACTGTCTTTATCTCAATCCATGAGTTTTTCTTGCATTTGCCCTTCTAATACTCTCTCCCATCATCCTGGGAGTGGGGAGTGAACAACTGGCTGGTGGATGCTTAGTTGCTAGCTAGGATCAATCCCACACACCAAACAAGTTCTGCTTCTGTAAGATAAGATGAATATGTAAAACAGAAGATGTTATCATTCCACACACAAATATTTCTGTGATGCAGTTAGCTTGACTTGTTCTGGATAATTTTGAATGTTGCTTATTTTTCAGATATAGTCTCATTCTTTTTGTAGTCACAGAGAATATTTTTGTCTCTTTCCTGATGTATCTATGTATTAATTCCAGTCACCTTTGTAGTCAGAAAAATTGTACTCTTCATCTCCCAAGTACCATAGCATTTCTTGTAAATAGGAATTGCAATTTAATATCTGGTAGCCATTTTTAAAAGTACTCCAGCTACATAAAATGAGTCAATATATCTAAGTCTTTATTATGAACTTCTTTCAAATTTCTGGGGAATGTTATTAACATTCAAGGATATGATCAGACCACCAGAGGTGTTTTATAGGTTTAGGGTCATTTGAATTGGAAATGAAAAATATTTATTTTCTAGACTGAAAAGGTTGTCTGATGAGGACATATGTATTTATATGTTCTTAACTTTAGAGGTTTGAAATGTCATTAAAGTAATGACTCTCATAAACCTTTCACTGGTGGAGAAATTAAGTCTTTGTTATGTATTGGCATGGGACCTAGCTGTTAGGTAGAGTCGAAGTCAATAAGAATGACTTTACACACCTGATTCTTAATCTCGATTTGGGTTCAAATTCTCTCTGAAGTTTCACATCCCTGACTACAGTAACATGACTGAAATTTAATGATAGGTCAAATTATAGGCCTGCAAAAAGACATCTAAAAACTTCACAGAACAGTCAAAACACTTTCTGAATACATTCCAAAGCTATTGATTACACTAAAGGTGACAGATCCCTCTAATATATTTTCAGATCAGCCAAATTTTGTAAGATACCTTAACTTTTATTTTAGCAATAAGAAATTACATAGTAATCTTGCCCATCTTTCTTTCCCATTTGATCTAAATACAGGCTAATTTATTTCTCTGTAAATTCAATATTCAAATAAATTATATGTATTTGTCTCCAGACTAGTTTCGTCTCTGTTTTACTTTTTAATTACTTGACTGCACTTTAATATAATTTGCACAAATTTTGGCAATTCACTGACTCATCCTGTCCACTTAGCACTATAGTTAAGAGATGTTTCATAGAAAGAGGAATTTTCTTGACACTCTAACATTTAGCAACCGCAGATATAAAAGAACAAGTTTGATTATTTATCATGAAAATATGTTCTTTTATTAATTGAACAATAACTGAGATTGCACCCACAATTTGTTTTCCTCTCTTCAGAGATCTGGTTGATACCACCTGACAGAGGAATAATGTCTGTTCAAATGAGAAGTATTACAGATTAAACCATCACATATTGAGCACCAGACTTTTAGCATTATATTAAAAAGTCTTCTCCTCGGAAAGAGGACACTTTCATAATAACAGAAACAGGGTAAAGGAGACGTTCTGTGCTGAAGGGACTACACCAGAAGCTTCACCTGCTAGTGGGTGTTGTGGATTTCAGAGAGGCCTGGTCCTTCTTAAGATAGCCAGGGAAGTGCCGGAAAATAGTCATCACTGGCATGTAGAATTCAAAAGAAAACTGTGAAGCAGTAACAAGTTGGAGTGTGGGAAAAGTTCCTATTGATTAGTAGAAATGCCTACTGCAGCACAGTGATACTATTTGTGCAAGGTAGTCTTACATGTTAGGGAGGTTCTTTGTTTTGACGAACAAAAATCCCTGGGGTTTTGACCCAGCAGGTTGGCTATCATGAAAGTCCACAAAGGTTATTAGTGAGTATAATGCTGATATTTTTTTTCTGCAGAAGAAGAAAAAAAGATGTTTCTGTTGACAGTTTTCAGTTGATTATGGTACTTAAATGTCACAGTTCTGAACCAGCATCACAGAAGGAAATGCTACACTGATGTAAAATTATTAAAAACTTGTGTACCACAGAGCTTGCATTCCAGTCATTAAAAAAAAAAAAAAAAAAAACAAAACAAAAACCAAAAACCAAAAAACAACAACAACAAAAAAACACAAAACAAACAAACAAAAAAATATGAGAAAAATAAGATAAAAATGATGGATATATGCTGACTTCACAGTAAGTGATTTTGAAATATTAAGAGGCTGTCAAATTTCCTGGAGAATTTTTTAACAAAGGGTTTTGGCCAGTAATGATATCATATTTGTACTTAAGTTAGAGGACAAGCATTATAAATAATATTGAACTCTTTATTTCAATGTTTATGGAAACAATGATGGGTGCTAATGTTTGTTCTTATCAGATGTTCCAAGTAACTTTTTTGTAGAGAATAAAGAATGATAAGTAGAGTGAGAAATTGTGATTGATGCCCTTAAAAACAATGCCATTTTAGACAAATGTGGTGGTTTGAGACTGGATAAATGCCTGGCATCCAGCAAAACTCCTTCAAGGTCTTTCCCCCACCTTTTTTACATCTTCCAGAGGAAAGAAAAAGAAAACAGCTAGGAATTTATGGCTAGAGATAACAACCAACAGAGAAGCTTTGATTAATACCATGAACAAAGCAGAACATAAAATAATGCTTAAATTTATTACTAACAAACTAAAAACTAAAAATAAGAAATAATAAAAAAAAAAAACAAAAACAAAACAAACAGTTTAGAAACACCTTTCGACTCCTACCACCCCTCGGTCTCTCCATGTCCCCTCCTTCCCCTGATGGTGAGGGGGACAGGGAGTGGAAAGTTTACAGTCAGTTATTGTTGGGTCAGCCATTCGCAGATATAAGTCCAAAATTTAAGCAGCAGTACTTCCAAATGTTGCTGTCAAAGAAGAGAACTGCTCACCAAGCGCACCTTGCTCAGCCATCTTGCCATGTAAGAAAAGCAGCCTTTTGCCTTGCATGCAGTAAGCTCCAGCAGAAACTTCGAGACATCCAGAACAAGTGGTGGATCAACCTAGCAGAAAAGACC
>JAWWEE010000074.1:70618759-70631822 GCA_035221455.1 Xenops minutus
CTTGGTTCACCAGTCATCACCATGGTCACCGGGGAATTATAACTCTGAGTCCTGCCCCTGCATTTCATGCCCCCCCCCCCCCCCCGCCCCCGGCCACGAGAGAGATCCTTTGCTCTCTCGTGAGTCACTCCCTGGGGTGGAGTCTCTTATGAAAAGATGGCTGTACCTGCTTTGGCATGGGCTTCTCCCTCCAGGGGTCTCGGCCACAAATCCTTGCAGGACCTCTGCTCCACCTTGGGGACCTCCCACGAGGTAACAGCTGCTTTCATTCCTCCCCCTGCTCCGACAGGGAGGTCTTTGCACCCTGATGGATCCCATGGGCTTCGAGGGGACAGTTCATAATGACCCTGGTCATCACCATGTAGTCAGGGAATAATGGCTTTAAGTTGTCTCCCTGATCCGTGGGGTCCCTCCCCCTGCTTCTCCCTCCTGCACTGACCTTGATGTCTGCATAGTGATGTTGTTAATCCATGGCTGCCCCATTTCAACAGCACAACAATTTCTTAAATATATCTTCATGCAGGGGTGTAACTTAACGGTTTTAAAGCAGGAGGTTTTCCTTGGAGCTGGCCCTGATTGGCTCTGCTCTATAGGATGGAGGGAAACTGCCAGAGGCTTCCAACAGAAACCAATTTTCCTCTTATTAAAAAAAAAAAACAACAAAACAACAAACTAATCAGAGACAACACAAGTAAGCCATGACAACAAAGTAAGTCAGAAGAAGAAGAAGAAAGTAAGGAAGTTGCTTATTTTTCAAGTCTAGGTGCTATGATGTTGCAGTACCTGAGACAGGAGTTCATTTTCATAGACGGCCATCAAAGGAGTTTTCTTAGAGGTATTATACAGAACAAATTGAAAGACTAGTAAATTTCTGAGTTAATGACAATATCCAGACGGAACTGAATGCCATTTAGGATGATATCAAGAGGAAAAAAGAATACTTTTGGTAGATAAGAGCACTTCAGCGTAATCTTCTGGATAAAAAGGAATCTGAGAAGAAAACCTGCAAAATATTATGCATCCATTGATTTGAATGGTAGAAAAGTAAATGAAGATTAAATGGTTTAAAAATAGCAAAACAGAATTGTCATGAGAGAGGTCAGGAGAAGAAAGAGAATGAGGCAAAAGAAGAAATGAAGGAATTAGAGGGAAAAAGGATGAGTAGAAATGGATGGATGAATCAGACGTGAGCAGCAGGAGATAAATGCACAAAAGTCCCAACCAACTTAAAACCAAACCAAAACAAAACCAAACCAACCAAACAAACAACAAAAAAACAAGGTAAAAAACCCCCATGAAACATGACTCATCAGATGAATTAGCATTTTTCAAGTGAAAATCTTTCCCAAAACACCTTCTGATTAATTCTATACAAATATGTTACAAATAAACCCATATTCAGTTTCGAAGTCGTACAAAGTTTTCTGACTCGTGATCTTTGAAATTGTGTGGTGGGCATTGCTTCCCACCATATCTCTTACCACCATAAGAAAGCACTTCTTTTATGACTCTGTCTGCTTAGGTGACCAAACCCTTACTTTTAAGATTATTTTAATATAGTGACATTGCTGCTGAAGAGAAGTAAAGTGAGAATGCTGGAGGGCAAAGTCCAGGTACAATGGGACTTTAATTAGGTTTCTTGCCAAGGTATACTTCAGCTTTCATTGAAGTCAAGAGAAGACTGCTACTGCTTACAGAGGATTTGGATCAAAAATGCTTGACAAGATGAAGAGTCAATAAGATTTCTTTGTCCTCCCCTCTTTTATATAGAGAGAACAAAATCATAGTATTTCTTTTAAGGTTAGTTTAAGATTTGGACTAATTTTCATATATTTTATAAAGAAAAAAATAACATGAAACGTTTGTTTCATGTGCTTTGTCAGTTTTTTTCTTCCTAGACTAGAAAAAGCAGAAGGAAAAGAATTTAGAAGAGTCTTCAGAAAAGTGATACTTAGATGCCATTTTTAAAAAAAGTTTCCCTCTCCCTTTTATATTTCTCTGTCTCCAGAAAATACTTTTCTATTGCCTGATAGGAAATTGGTTTAAATAGTTGCAGTACTTTCCCTGCATGTGAAGAACCAGGAATTTTGTGACCTCCTTGCCCTTCTTGTTGGGTTAAGGAAAATGGAAACTCCTGTATTCTCTGCTTTTTACTGTTTCATGAAACAACCTGTCTCTGCAGGTATATTAGATATAAATGAGAGCAAGCTTTTCAATAAAAGTAATCTTACTCACAAATTGAATAGGTAGTTGGCACTGTCAGAACTGGTAGACAGAAACTTTGCCATTTAGGGGGATATACTTGGACTGTTCCTTTTTGTCAAGCCATAGTGATGAAGAATTACATAAAACACTACATTGCAATGAGTATTTACTTATGACTTTTTTTTTCAGGCAGCAATACCCTCTGGGCTCCTAATTTGATTAATGGACATTGATTTCTGAACAAACACATAAATAAAAGATGTGAATACTGAAGATGCCTGTGGTCAAAAGCAATTAATATGTGGATTGTTGGAAATTGTCAAGATAGACTATTTAAACTGAAGTTTCTTGTTTATTGTTTAACTGTATAAGCACATAATGCTTTATTATTCTTGCAAGCCACAAATACTAGAAGAAAAGTCAGTTGGAAAAGCAAGCAGATAATTTGTTAGAGTCACTTCTTTAGCTCCAAAACAGAAAAAAAAGCCCACAAAGCTATTAAATATGGGGAGACACAGACTCTGCAAGATGAATTGAGCATAATTGCAGAAGCCTAGGCATCTCAAAATACCAAACCTAAGAAATCCTTCATTTTCGTCCATCAGGCTTTCTATCGGATCCATCATTCTTTCCATAGCTCACAAGAAATCTTTTTTAGCACCAATTTCTTTAAATAATGTTCAAATTACAGTAAGGTATACTGTGAAGAATTTTTGTATCTTTATGGTATCCCTGCGTGCCTTGAAACTGGCACTATGTGGCTTCACTACAGGGTTCTACTAATGTGAGGACAAGACAAGGTATCTTGCAATTTTCACATGAGTAAACATGTCAAAGTAAACTATTTTCTCCTTAAAGATTTTTACTTGCACTAGTAACTCAGATAAAAGCAACAAGCACCTTTGCTTTCACTGATTTTTTGTTGTATCTTGATTCCTTTAAACTAAAAAAAGAATGCAAAACTATTTATTTTAGTTACATGAAAGTCAGACTTACTCTGATGTTAGAGCTTCAGCCCCGTCTGAAAGAGAAGAAAGTATTTCTGTTTCTCCTGTTTCATTTATTATACTTTCAACTTATATTTATATTCTTTTTCCAAAAAAAAAAAAAAAAAAAAAAAATAGTGTCATTTACTGTCACCCAAACAATCATAAGCCTAACTTAAGCACTACAGCTTTGCTCAAATAACAGCCGAAATGAGCTGAAAACACTACTATAAAACACACTGAGTTATGAGATGGTGCTTTACAAAAGGCAGGTTGTCAACTTTGTCTCTTAGTCACATTTGAATTTGAAGACAACTCAAGTAGAAGAAGAAATGAGAAGGATGAGGAAAAAGTAGGTTAAGATAGTAACAAATACAATGCAATCTGGGATTACTAAGTAATTTCTATGCAAGCAAGGATTTTTTTCCTACTATATATAAAATAATTTGGCATGGAGGAGTAATTTTTAAAGCCCTTTTGTCAAGTGACAGTAAAGTCTTAAACCCTGGCAGTACAGATAATAATAATGCCCCATAGTTATTTAAATAAATAGGATTCTTTCTCTAATCATCCTGACCTGAGACAACTAATAGCTGTAAACCCTTCTAATTGCTTCCTAGAATAGGATTACTTTCACCTGACTGAGTAAACTGACATTTTAAATTGCTTTTTGCAATATAACAGGATGTGTTCTGTTCAGTGCTGCATTTCTAATGTCCCAGTGTCTGGAAGAAGGATATTTTGAATTTCATTCACAATACTGAGGCAGGTGTTTGAATAGATATCCAAAACTCAAAGAAAACACTACAAAAGCTATCATTTAACTTTCAAAAAGGAAAGAGAGGCAAGGAAACATGTCAACTTGTGCTCTCCTTAATAAACAGAATAACACAGAAGCTACTCTGACTTGCATCAAATCTATCTACATGGTATGCAAATCTAGTCCCTAAGTAATTTTATTTCTTTAGACTTACATTTTGCATGAAAAAAATCACCCACTGAGTGCAGGGACTGTCTTTGTTGAATGAAAATGCCTTGCACATATTTCTCAACAACGCAACTCAATTACAATAATTGAAACTGCCCTTGAAATTTAGAATTTGGTCTGGTTACTCAAATATGCAAAGATAACTTTTTCCACCAAATTCTTATGGGAGAATGAATGGAACTTATTGAAGATTATGAAATATAAGAGAAAAAGACTTAAAGATATCAGTTGGGCAAGGATATATACATATTTGTACAAATGAGTCATCTCATGAAGTGAAAGGAACAGCTTCTCTTAGAAACCTAACATTTGAGATCAAAAATGTTAGTCATATGTAGTTTGACTGACCTTTCTCTTATAGTTCCTCATCCAAAAAATTATTTCTGAAGGAGCTTTTGTAGTAGCTGCTACTTCTTGCATTGAAACCCATCAGCTACACATTATTGACTCCAGAAAAAACAAACAAACAAACAAACAAAACAGAAGGAATGAAACATATATGTCGGGGGGGGAAAAGGTTCACTTCAGATGAAAAAAGGCTATACTTAATGTATTCCCAAATCCAAAGAGCATGTCCTGTGGGAACATATGATCCACATGTTTAAATAGTGTTAAAATGAGTTGAAAGCACTGCTCAGTAATCTGGTATTCAAGTGAAAGAAACCCCAAGACATCCTTAAAAATCGAATGTTAATCAAAAAAAAAAAAAAAACCAAAAAACAACAGGAAATACAATTAGGAGTAATGAAAAAGTTTTTCAAGTTTTTTTCATGAGACAGTCATTACAATTTTTCCTCTCTAGCATCATAGCAACGAGAGTTTTAACAGTTGAGAGCTGACTTAAATATTTTAACACCAGTTCTTATTTCTTTTAATATAAATCTTAGCACCACATTTTCTGAGTGTGCAGCACTTGATCTTATGATTACTATACTAGCATAATCATTTCTTCTCTGGAAGTATAAATATACATTTCTAAATTTTCCAAATATCTTTGAGAACCTCCCATGAAAATATTTTAATCATAGACAAATACAAATTGAAGGTATTCTGGAAGAAAATGTTATAAAATATTTACGACAACTTAAGGATTTCTATTATGAAACTTCAAGATAAACTGAACACTAAATAAAATCCCTGCTGCTTTTGGTTTACTTGTATTATCTAGACCTTTTGTTTAACTCAAAATAATAGGAAAAACAAAGGTACGCCATTCAAATAGAAATGTTTCTATATCTGATTTAGATTTCCAAGTATATCTGTTAGTTCAAGGCTAAAAATTCTATTATACTCTACTAGAAATACTCAAAAGGTGTATTTCTTTAAACAATGTAGATTGCACATTATTGCTTTCACAAGGTGATTTACATTTTAAGCACAGGTATCAGGAGAACACCTCCATTATCAAAAATTTGGGATGTTACATGCAATTTAGGCAAAGAGACGGTCACTTCTACAGAGACAGTCAGTTCTGTGTGTTCAGCAATCCCTTCCCAGTTATGAGCAATTGTATCATGATGGAATTTTCCATGGAGAAAACATCAGCTTATTTCCAAATTGATTATAGAGTAGCTGGGCTAATGAAATGGTCATTGAAGGAAGTGTCACAGATGCTGTGAGAGGAGCAGAAGAGTAAAAATGGTTTACTAGTGAAATAGGAACATACATGCATCTAGTGGATTAATCAGAGAACTATTACCAGTAGAGCCTCATATTCCTATCTCTTGATTCATCTGTAGAAGGCACTGCTAAACAGTGGCCTGTGGGGATGTCACCCCGTGGGGAAGAGCAGCTTCACCACAGAGGCATCATGGCATTTGATAGCATGTTAGAGAATCTGACATCTCCATAAGAAAGGTATTTATATATTTGCGAAGAGGCTAACCACTGGTTTGTTAAGCTCATGTAGCCAAAACTTTCAAACATTGTGAGAGTAAATGGTTCATATAATCAAAATCTTGAAAACATTCAAGAAAGTTGCTTTAGACTACAGGATGTCTCCTTGCTGTGCACAATTAAGTATTTTTCCTATTTGTTTTGCCTGACATAAAAAGTTGTCATTGAATCATAAGTAATTTCTTTGGAAAGTACATGCCTTCTGGCTTTTTATTTTAGTTTTAATTTAAAGAAATTAGAAATGTAGGAAACAAAAAGGATCTTCAGAAAAATAGCATAATTGTAATGTTAAATCATTATTAGATTTGAATTTGAAGAAAAAAGGTTCCTGTTTGGGTGTCACTTAAATTTTCCCTCAAAATAGGCAATTTTTACATTATTTTTGATGGTGTGTTTTTCACTCAAAAAGTATCTATTTGGGTATCTTTTTGATAGAAAGACATAGTATAAGTTCTCCTACTTAAGTGAATTAGCCTTCCATACTTTTGCACCTGATTTGGAAACCCTGCTGTTCAATGCATGTGCTGTCCACACAGCTCTTGTGCACTTCGATGCACATGACACATACCATTCATATTCAGACATTCAATTCACCACACAACAGTGGTGCAGCTGGAAAACCTTAGAACTGCTATACACATATTGTGCTGCTGGTCTATTTGTAAAGAATAAGACTGAAGCATCCAACCAAGCCGTAGCAGACAGACTACCCTAACTGGCATCAGGATGCCAAGAAACCAAGGACAAGGGACAAAACTTACTGAATTTTGCATATTTTCAATGACCTCAAACACAGACAAGCCTTGATACATGGTTGTTCTGCATGTAGTTGTCCTGATGTATCCATAAAATAGAATATACATCAACTTAGTTTACTTCAGAAGACAAAAGTAAGCAAAGTTTAAAAAAACCCCAAAACATAGATATTTGTTTCTCTCCCACAAAGAGGCATCAAGTTTCTCATCATCACAAAAATCATGCATGCTAGATAAGTTATTGACATTTCAACACCTATCATTATGGTTTATCAGTCCTTACATTCCTAACATTGGAAACATTATCGGTGAGGTGTTCCAGTTTTGGGTAAAAAGAGTAGTTTGAAGAAGGAGTTAGTGCAGGAATGTGATCCCAGATGAAAAGGAACAGGGTGCAACACTGGTATTTCAAGGAATCTGGAGCTGTTCCACATATTGCAGTCACAGTACACAAAGCATTAGAGGAAGTTTACAACTTTCCTATTTGGGAATTCACTTCTTTTATCACGTTATAATCCACGGCAGTGCTACAAGGTGCTAATGTGCTTAGGTGATAAAGCATTAACAAGTAAGAACCGGGTGTCAAGTGGTTACCTCTTTAAAGTTTAATGTGTAAGAATCAAGTTTTCTCTAATTTATAAATAAATTAATGGTTCTTGAATTGTATGGACTACTTTCTTTGCCCACTGTGAAAACTGGACTCTTCTGGCAGCTCTTTGCTCATTCTGGTTGCCTTATTTGCATTGTGATCTTGCTGAGTTATTTTGTTTTCTTCCTTTCTTTATACAGGTTTGCATCTTTGAGTGGTGTTCTGCTGAAAGCCAAATAGCCAAATCGTGTAGGATACATCACCACATATCCTCAGACACCTCCCCAGATGCTGTTTCAAACATGCCACCTAATTTACTGAAGTACTAGAAGACTGAAAGAAAACATCACAGGAAAACAAACAACCAACACCCTCACACACACATTCCAAACCCTCTGAGTTTTCTCACTGAGAGATCTGAAAGCATGATGTGCTTACTCATCACACGCATGACATAGTTCAATCTATCTTCACTAGCATCCATTATTTCCACTTTTGAAGCTCATGCTGAGTTAAAGGCTGCTTTGTGTGTAAAAAGGCAATAATTAATAACAGATTTGTATGTGAGAGGAGAGTTTTATTATTATCTTAAACAAGCAATTAGATGGAAAGCAGTGATAATGGCACAGTGACAGCACTAGCACATATAAAAAGGGAGAATGAGCTAATCTTTCAGTGTCACAGAAAAACCTGTTATTTTAATACCTTATCCTGTACACTTAAATCATAACACTATCATGATGTGAAGTTTATGTTCAATTTTAAACATATACTTATCATATTCATTTAGTATGAATATACTTATTCTTTTTCCATGCTACTTTGAAAAAATTCTATAATATCATACCATACATCGATTTCAAAGTGCTGGAAGGATAGCTTAATTTATAGCTTGAAGTTATACAAACTTGATCGTATCAGTACAGATGTCAGGAGATAATTTACCTGTCCTTTGAGAATTTTTGACATATCCAAGTTTTCCCACTTAAAATGAGATCAGAAAAGTCAAAATTCCTAAAATAAAATAGCAAGGGCTGACAAACCCTTCAGTCCATATCCAGCTTAATTACACATATTGTGTTTTGCATAGGCAAGAGCAACAAAAAAACCCCGTGACACTGTCTGATTGCTTTAAAATGTTGGTTAGCTTTTTTTTTTTTTTTTTTTTTTTGGCAGGAGGGTGAAGTTTTTTGGCTTCTTTTTGTTTGGTTTTGTTTGCTTGTTTTTGGTCTGGTTTGGCTTTTAATTTTGGTAATTTTCCTTTACACCATTCACCAAAAAAACCTAGAAGTAATAGCCCTGTTAAAGTCAGCACTTACTTACAAGATCCCCAAATCTACACAGAGAAGAACCATGGAAAACTGATTTCTTATCAGTAAGATGATAAGAATTATACATCTGTCAATGTGCTTAAAGGTTGAACTTAAGAAACATCACACACACACACACACACAAAGAAGAAAAATCAGAATATTGGTAATTCTCATCTAATTATTAAAAATCTGCTGTGACTCTACACTTTTTTGAAGATCAACTCATATCGTTGCATATGTAATTTTAAAAAGTATATTCATTCTGAGAGAGCTGAGAAAAGCATTACTATATATTCAGCACATGATTAATAAATACTAATGAATCCTAATAAATACTAAACAAACAGTTCTTTAAGTGTGTCTTAGACAAACAAAACCATTTCTAAAAAAATGTGGACATCTGTTGGTAGTTATTTGCATGTTTACCCCATGTTTATTATTTACATTTTGTGCATTAAAAGTCTGATTATTAAAAATTAATTAGTAAAGTAAAATCTTATGGCAACAGAGGAACACAACAGAATGAAACAGAAACTGTCAGAATAAAGCAAATGTGCCCTGAAGCCCTATTAATCTGAGGCTTTGTGACCGCCTGCTACTTGTGCTAAGATGTCAACAAATGAAGAGTTGTAGGTTTGGGATATTTTTAAACTCTAAATGCAACAACCATCAGTCAGAGGAGAAATTACATTTGACTAAATGAGTATGGCTCTCCTTTGGGGTAAACTGAATGTGTCAGAATTATCAGTGAGGCTGGCATAGCGTCTGGGATGCATTAATTTCTCTCGGAGGTCTTTAATGTCTCCAGAACAGTAGTTCACACAGACCGCATGCTTTTTCTGACACATCAAGCAATTTCCCAGGAGACCCTGCTTTGCTCTACACTACCACAAAGTTTTAGGAAGCTTGACACAGACTGAGTTTCAGCAGTGGTCTAATTTCCCTAGGATTTATATTCTCCTTAATGTCAACAACAGTATTTGTCCTTGGGGAAAGTTGCACATAGATGGATTATTTTTATTTCTTTTTTTTTTTTCATTTTTCATAAGGATTATGAATGGAACTGTGGTTTAAACCAGTGATAATAAATACTTTAAAGCTAATCAGTGACATGTAGAATATTATCAAATTCTTTTCTCCCTCTCACTGCATTCCTAACTGAAAGGGGAGCAAATTCAATTTAATCTTTTAAGAAGCTTGGCAGAAGAAGACAACAAGACAAATAATTTAGAAGTTATAAAAGAGAAGGGAGTCTGGAAAAAAATCCCAGAGGGTAGTTTCGAAAGAATGTAACTTACACAACAGGAAATCTAGCAGCCACTGGTAAGTTAGTCTCCACATCAAGTCTAACCACAGGTCTGAAGGATAAAAGATCATTGCATCTTCCCAAAAATGAAGAACCCTTTGGCTGCACTAGTTTTTAGCTTAGCAGGTGAGAATGAATTTTATAATACAAACTCTTCAGAATTATGCAAAGGAAATTCTTTTCATTCAGAGCCCCTTTTTAATGGTCCTCCAACTCTTTTTTTTTTTTTTTGTGTGTGCTATAAAACATACATTTGCAAGCTAAAGAGCAGCAGAGTGGTTCTTAAGGCTTAGACACTGGGGAGGAGTGTGAAAGTCCCCTCATACCTTCTCAGATGCAGCAGGAAAAGAGCAGAGCAGTAACAGGAGAGCAAGTGTTGAGACAGGACCTGGTTTGAAGGGACCAACAAAGGGGTGGCTGCTCCTTTTTAATCTTTCCAGCAGGGCCCATATCAGTGCTTGAGGAGAAGAGTTGTGACTGGCAACAGGTAAGGTCAGGAATCTGCATATGTTATGGTAATAGAATTTTTAATGATACACTGTATGAATGCTGAATGCACCAAGATTAAAGCATAGGCATTTGTTTTAATCTGCTCAGTTCTTGTGCTCAAACTAAGTATTGCTTAGAGTCATTTTCCTGAACAACTGTGTAAGTTTGCAAAATTGCATTTACAATAGAAAAGTCAGCAAACCCTATGTTAAAACAGTAAAATGAGACTGCTATAGAAAAGATGTTTATTCTTTCTTATCTATTTGCTCAGCTATGAGGGCCTCTAACCTGCAGACTTCCTTATTACAGTGCCCTCAGCTCTCTGCTTGACTTGAGAGGATAGATGAGAATTCACTGTATTAACACCACATACACTAAACTGATAAGTGTATCCTCAAGGCAACACAGTAACTTTTATACATATAATAAAGATGGTTTCTTGGTAGCAACTGGACAACATTGTCATTAGAGCTTAAAAATTTGAATAATAATAAATCTTATACAAGTCTTAATATTTCAATTTGCCACAATATATTTCTACAATCAAAATTACAGACTCAATATTCAGAAATAACTAGGGCTATTAGAAATTATAGTACTCTTATTTACAAGAGATATCAACCAGTTGCTAACAAAATTGAGGAAAAATATTGTTGACAGACTAATTATTACAAAACATTACTTGGGACTTGTAATGCTTATTCCCATATTTTAACTCTTTCAAGAATCATTATTTGCTTTTGTTTCTGTCTTTTAATTAATTTATTTTCCATACTGCTACAGATGATGTAGCTTTAATTTTAAATTTTCTTCATTTGTTCTAAAACAAAGTTTTAAAAGTGATGTGCACAACAACTAAGCTCAGAGACAATAGTTTTCCCAACTTAACTTTTCAGAGTAATGTCTTTAGAAATGTTTTATTTTAATTCCAGCAACTGGCTTCCTGAGTTTTGATCTTCAGGTGTGTGAATGTTTCTTGCCACTCTTTTAATTAAACAATAAATCATTTTCTTAAGACAGAGGGCTTCAAAGAGAAAGAAATGGGAAACTGGCAGTATTTGAATATATTCAAGTGAAAGCTATGATTTGCAACTGGACAAAATGTGCAAGCAGATGGAGCTCTGTTATCACTACTTTAGCTCCCTGAACAATGTGTGTAACAGTGATTTGGCCACTGAATGCAGTGGTTAGAGCTGAGAAATACTGAATGTATCCTGACAAGATGGAAGACAGCTCAACATTGCCAAAAGTAAGTTACATTTTTGCAGATGGTAGTCTAATGATAAATGACCTTTTGAGGAAAAAAACCTTATCTAGGCACAGGTGGTTAATTGAATTGTAGTGGAGAAAGACACACTCTTCCATCCCCAAACCACAGCAACAACGACAAGAACAAACAAACAAAAACTAGCAAATCCCAGTAAAAAACCCAAACACCACCACCACAATAAAACAAACAAACAAACAAACCCACAAACAAAGAAAACACCAAACCCCCCCCAAAAAAAAAAAAAACAACAACAAAAAAACCCTAAACAACCTTCCAAAAAATTCCACAAAAAATATATTTCTGACAAAAAGTACCACTGCGCAACTAGTAGGCAAGCCCACTTCTGAAGTTCTTACTGTTGTGTCAGAGAGCAGGAAGTGCATATTTCCTTCCCCCTAACCAGGGCAATGTGGCAACAATTAAGTTTTGAAAAGGTTCCTCTAATGTGGTCTGAAATCTGTGTTATCATCTAGGAAATACACAGCACACATGGTGTGCCCTAAGGTGTTTTATGACTGAGAATTATAATTTCAGCAGTTGCCTATGTGCTGTTCCTTTGCATCCCTTACACTCACATTGAGAGATCTTTGGCTATTTAAATTGTATATTAGAACTATATAACTATTTAGTTTGGGAAAGATCTCTAAGATCATCACGTGGAAACATTAACCCAGCACTGTCAAATCCACCACTAAACCATGTCCCTAAGTACCACATCTATATGCCTTTTAAATATCTCCAGGGATGATGAGTCACCTACTTCCTTGGGCAGCCTGTTCCACGGCTTGGAAACCCTTTCCATGAAGAAGTTTTTTTTTCCCAATATCTAATCTAAACATACACTCCATAATGTAAAATCAGAATCTTACAACATGTTTTCAAACATGTTGCCAAGTTCTACAAAAGCCCTCTATTCACCATAAAAATAGAAATAGGTAATAGTAAAACCTGACTGTCACAACACAGTGTTGGAGACCCATTCAAACACAAGTCTATAAGATCAGCTACATCTAATCCACTTGTTGTCTGCTGAAGTAACCTGAATATTTTGCTGTTTGAGGGGACTCAGAAATAAAGTACTATAATACTCCATCTGGCCTTCATGATAAATGATACCTATTTGTGGGAGTACAGTCAGAGGACTACTGGGACTGGAAAAAGAAGAATAAGAATAAAAGCAAAAGCAAAGAGAGGAACAATTAAATACCTCATTATCTGACAAGTTATTCCCAGTTTTATAAGTTAAAATAGAGTAGTTCATGTTAA
>JAWWEE010000074.1:70631922-70648697 GCA_035221455.1 Xenops minutus
TCTAGCTCCTTCTAGCTAGCCCCTATAAAACCCTTTTACCCTGTTGAATAAACGGCCATTTCACCTTATCCCGTGTTTCATGTGGAGCGGTCTGTCCCGTTTTCCCCTTCAGGTCTGTGTCACCTATTCACTTCAGGATAGTATTTTGAATCTTAAGTTGTTCTGTACCTCTTAGACTAATACATTTTTTGAGCACTGTGTATTGTTTTTCAAAACCTTCATATATCTTTTCCAATTTGGATAAATTCTGGATCTTAATAATTTTTGGATGCTTTTTTAGACAACAGGATAACCAGATGATCAAGTCTCATATTTAGATGCATTTATCTAATATATTTTCCTCTCACCTATCTCTTCTTTTTATTCTTATTGTGAGGTATGCTTTTTCCTTTTTTTTTTTTTTTGTTTGCCTTTTTTTGTTTGTTTGTTTTGTTTTTGTGGGGTTTTTGTTTGGTTGGTTGGTTTGTGTTTTTTTGTTTTGTTTTGTTGTTTTGGTTTTTTTTTCCCCATCTCCATACCTAATTTAGGGTGCTTGAAAAACAGAGGAAAACAGCAGAAAAGAGTAACTGATTATAAGTCATTTAAACACAATAGATAAATAAAAAGGATAGCATTTTTATGCTAACCTCTAAAAATCCAAGTGTTGCTGTGTATATAGTTACAGAACATGGTTATGGGGTTTCCATTAACCTCCTGGTAATATCCAGGAATTCAATATAATCTAGACAGTAGTGTCTCTGATATTTGTAAATACTTTAACTTACATAGAGCCCCCCACAAGGGGGACTCGTTTAAAACTTATGCTGCTGTAACAACAGCAACACTTACCAAAAATGTTTTATATTATATTTTAGAGAAAAGTAATTGCAAGGGACTTGAAGCCACCTAATTTTTCCAGTTAAAATTATTCACATTAAAACAATCACAGCTTTATCAAAATAAAGGCCAGGAAAACAAACACTGCATAGTTTATAGTCCCATAAAACAAGGCATAGGGTTTTCATAATAAAAGAATGGGAATATAAACATGACAGCACAATATTAGTTCTCTCCTGTTATCAGAGGGTAAAGCTATTAGAGTTGACTGAAACAGAACATTTTAAGTCATTTAGAGTGGCTTTTTTATTTTCAAACCAAAATTAAAAACAGAAAAGCTAATAATTAAAAAATGAGAGGAATAAATATGTTATTGTTGTTATCTACTTCTTTCTCTTCTCTAAAATATGTTTAATTAGAAAAATCTGAATCATCTGCTAATGCACCCACAACTAGTAGAATCTATGAATTCATTAAACTTATCTGGTTTGACCAGGTCAAACTACTTAATAGCATTGCTTATTCTCCCTGCATTGCTGTGTTTGTATGATCTAGATAGATATCTTCTTGTAATTCAGCAGCATGACAAAGCCAAGCTCTGAGATAACACTGACCATCATTTTTTAACAAATAATACATGCTAAAATCTTCTTTCTCGTCCTCTTTTTTTGGTTGCCCTTTCATTCTTTCTTCCCAATCATGGTGACTAGGAACACACTTAAATAACAAGTTGGGGGAAAAAAGATGTCTCTTGAATAATTGGCATCATGAATCATAGACATTTCAGAACTCTGGGAGCTGGAACTGGAGGACAGGATTCATCTCTCCTATCATGAGCAGTTGGAAATTAGGCAAAAAGTTGAGTTCCTCAGTGGGATTCCCTCCATAGTCATCAGAGAGAAAGAAAAAAAACCAAAACAACAGATGAGGTTGCTTAGCAACTTCAATTTTCTTCAAACGTCTTAGACGGTTATCTGAAAATGGGATGAATCTTCCTCTGGAGACCTCTTTCACCTTCCAGTGTTTATACATGAAATAACTTGAAGTGGCTGCCTAACTTCTGGACCAGTAAAAGAGGTGAAATTAATTTCATCTCAAGATCTAATTACAGCACAATTAGAGATTTTTGGGTGTGCTCCAAGGACTGTAGTGGAAAGAAACTTGAATATCGCCACACAGAAAGTGAAGAAGTTCATCTAAATCACATGATGTAAAAGGAATAGATATTTCCCAAACTGGTGGAGTACAGCAATAGCATGTGCTGAGAAGATTATGCATTTATGCATTGTTTTACATCCATAGGCAGAGAGTAACATGGGAGAGGTCTGGGAATATTCTGCACTGACAGACTAAGATCACTGTTAATAGACTTAATTATGCATGCACATTTATCCCAGTTTAAAAAAAAAAAAAAAGTGAAAGCTAATTTATTAATTTTTGGGTTCATGCTTTACCTTTGTCATATCAAGGTGCAAAACATCATCTGTCAGATCTTTGCTTAGCTTTCAAAAATGATAATGCTTCTGCTATTTCCTTTATTCTAAACCAGCTTCTTCTTCAACATTAGAGGAAAAAACCTCTCCTCCTACGATTTTTTTTTTAGTAATTCTTCACAACTGTCATATGCCACACACTGTAAGCAAAGAATTTAGGCATCAAGCTTATGAAGAAGTGACAGCTGAATGGTTAGCAGTTCATCTTGATCAATTTTTGAATGCACATACAAAACTCCTAAGGACTCTAGTTGTGGAATTAAGGATGGAAATTTGATGTGGAGCTAATGTACTTTCTAGCTGTTCCTTAGCAAGTCGCAATTATCACAGTATTTTTATTTTCAGAAATTTTCAATCTGTCTATAGTTCATAGGTGACATTTACACTGCAGAGAACTTTACTTGTGACTCTTCTGAGCCACAAGGATTTCTGTTGTGCCCTGAATTTTTGTGTGTATATATACACCTGAATAAGCGTGGTAGCAGTTTCAGATCAATACATCTGATCTAAGATGAGTGCTTTGCTGTGGCCCATTAGAGCCATCTTTCTATAAAATGAAAGTGAAGGTGAATTATGTCTGCCCATGGAAGTGGCACCATTTTTAAATGGTATTACATTCTTTATATGTTTATTTTGCCTAGAAGGTACTTAAACACCATTGTAGATTTGGTATTCTCTTCTGTAAGTAGTGTATGTGGAGGTTCACCCTGTGTTGGAATGTATGCTCTGTTGGACTGTTGGAAGTGTTGCATATTTTTATTAATATTTAAACCCCCTTATTTTCTTGATGTTTGAAGGTAAGGATGATTTTTTTTTTTTTTAAATAGAAAGTGGATCCAAGTTATCCAAATCAAATTATTGCCTTAAATTTATTTCCTGTACTAAAAGAATATTTAACTTCATTATTTCACCTCTGAAGATTAAGCTAATTTGTTTCACAAATGCGTCTTGTAAAATTGTGTTGCTATTCCAGTTAATTGGATAGCTACCATAGAGAGGTCAAGAAATTTTCCATTCAATGTGATTTTTCAAATTTCTGGGAAATGAAAAGTCCTACCCCCAAGCAAAATAGTTTCAAAACACTTGCAGACTAAGATGCAAATTAAATCTATTTGGATTAGGTCAATCAAATAATTTAATTACTCAAATAATGCATTTAAACCTTTTAAAAGGTTCAATTTAGTGCAAGAAAGCAAAATATGCTCACAATTTTGTCCCCAAAAGCATTGATAAAGGAAATAAACATGAAGCAACTAATATTTGTCAATACTTTCAGTGAACTAGTATTTCCAACAAAAAAAATCTGTATTAAAGATTGTGACCAGGTCTAGCTATTCATGCAAAATGTGCTTATATAAGAATGAAAAATAAAGTTCTAAAGGAAGTCAGTTTATAAAAGGGTTGTGATTTGAAACTCGACTTGGTACTCACACTTTCCATGGACATGGCTTTATTTTCACTTTCTCTTCATGTATTAGTACTTTCCATCCAATATTTCTCCTTTTTACTTTAGTATACTACACTGTCCTTTTAGTGTATGCAATAAATCATGTTTCTATGATCATTTTGGTAAATTGATTGAAAATCTGAACACTTCAAATAGTAACTTTGATTACTATGTACTTTTAAAATCTTCACCAGCTTTGAACTGATTAAATGCTTGGAAATCATTAAGGCCTTGTTATAATATATGGCCTGATGTTTTAAAACTTCAGAATAACCTAACTCAGATTTATCTTATTTTAATATTTCAAAACAGTATATCTGCAGACTGAGGAAAGAACGTGAGATAGGAAAGATCGATACCATTGATTTATGTATGACCAAAAGAAAATAATTGAAAGTAAATTAATAAATTTGAAACCAGCAAGGTTTTCTAAAGATGTTTTTCTACATATTTAACACATAAAATCAAGTTAAATATATTAGCTTTGAACCTTGACTTACTAAGATAAATAAACTTTCTCATTGAAATAAATGGAGAAGAGATGCATGCACATAAATACGCATATGCATGTGCGTGTATGCAAATAACTCAAATAATTTTGTGACAACTATCTAAATAAATTATTGGGGTTTTACCAAGCTTGGAAAAATTCAAATTTAGGGATTGAATTTACTTTAAAAATGCTGTATACAGACTAAGCTATGAAACTGATTATTGCATATATTCTCAACTAAATCTTTTACTACTGTATTTCTCAAACCAGAAACACGAATGAGTTTGTAGACATGTTAGTCTAATTCAACAGTCTGTGTGACACTAGATTGCTTTATTTATGTCTTTTAACTTTGCTTTGTTTTTTAAAAGCTTAGAGTTTAGCAATGTCTAATTGTTCTTACTGCATTTTGATCTTGATGTATGTTCCTTCCCACTTACATGCCTTCCCTCCTCTCATGTCTACTTTGGGAACTTGGAGTCATATGAAGAGACATAATTCTCCTTCAAACATGACAGAGCGGCTGTTTTCTTACATAATTGTATCAAAAGAACTGGTTCAAAAGTGGGAAAGAATTACAACATTTCTTATTCTCTTTCGCATGCCCTATCATCTGTATAAGATACACATAGGCTGGGGACAGCCAAAATCTAGTGTTTTGTCAGGTCCAATTTAGCAGTTGTTCGGAGAAAAGGGTTGAAAGCAGAAGAATGGTGAGAAGGATGGCAGATTCCCTCAAGTGACCTTGCATCAGGGAATAACAGCCTAGAAAATAAAGTCGAGGAAACCCCATATGTTGCACCTACTGCTGTTTGTCCTCTGTCTGTTTTGAGAAATAGAATTTCTGTGTAGAGATAATGTACATTATCTTGGAGGCACTCTCATGGACCTGCTTGAGTTCCCTGTTTTGGGAAAGATCAAAGTTCAGAGACCATGAAAAAACAGAGGAAATCACACCATAGTGGAAAACTACGCATATGTGGGCTGGAGCGAACAGCAGGCCTGCTGCCTCTTAGGATGGACTGAGCCCAATGGTGCCTGTGTTTCTGCCTGGGTGTCTCTGCCCAGGTGTTGCTTCAGAATCCTGCAGTTAGTGAGGTAATGATATAAATTTATTCTTTGCATTCCAGTCGTGATTTTGTGGTTGTTCTGTCTGCCTGCCTGTGTCAAATTTATGTTTCTTGATTGTTCTGTTCAGCACTGTTCTTTTTTGGCATCACAGAGGGTCTCTTATTTAATAAATACATATTTAAGATTTCTGATAATGGAAAAAACTAATACTGAAGAGGCCTAATGAAGGGAAGTTGTTACTACCAAACCCTAGACTGAGTTTTCTTTATAGACTCTCGGACATTTGTGGGAACACAGATTTGTGAAAATTCAGGTTTACCTTGGTTTATTAGAAGCATGGGAAGGGATCACACAAGATATCAGTCCCACTGGTAGATTTCTAGATATCATCTGTGGAGTACATATAGGTGGAAAAAACCCCAGGGATAAAAATAGATCATTCCTTTCTCTTTCTGAAGTTTTATTTGCTTTTAGTTTTGCTTAAAATGGTTAAGTGCAAGTATGTCATGAAAAGAAAAAGTGATGGGAAACAGTGTTTGAACTCAGAATGATTTAACATGGCAACCAGCCCAACTCTGTGCACTGCTGAGTGATCTTAGCCTCTGTGAAACAAGGAAATGTTTGGAATTTCAATGAAGATTGGGTATGTAATCACTGCTTCTCATGGATGATAGCAGACAAATCTTTATGAAGGTTAAAAAAAAAAAAAAGATGAATAGGGGTGAAAAGAGAAGAGACCCAATTCCAAAAGAGACTTCATAAAATATAAAACTGAAGTACAGCCTGTCTTGTAATAAAAGCAATCCTACCTTTTGGTGCACTTTCTGATTTCCCATATCTCTTCTCACTGCCCACTCTTTCAGAAGGAGCATTTTGTATTCCTCCCCTATATGGAGTAGCCTTCTGCGTGTTAGAGCACAGACTTAGATTTCCACCCATCTCTCCCTATTTGCTGTCACACCTACACTTTTTCCTTTTTGGCCTACTTTTGATGTATATTCCCTTTGCAGTGTATATTGCAAAACTTTTTATCCACATCATGCAACAGTGTTTGCATTAGAAAAGCTTTGGGTTTTTTTGTGAATATATAGCATGCAATTTCAGTATTTTTTTCCCTGTAGTAGTCATTGTGCCATATTTACAACACAATAAAAATACATGTTAGAGCAGGCCTTGCTCTGACTAATATAAATAAAGTTGCTTCTTTTACTACAAACTTGAAGATGGCATCAAAAAAATGGGGTCATTCCCATTTATCTAAATGTTCTACAACTGCTATGAACAGATTTATGACTGCCTTTAATCAGGGGCCTGTTTCTCAGATGACACTCCATAAGCTTAAGAAAGTATTGTGAAAAGATACTTTGTTCATCTCTCGTGTTTCAGGGATTCCTCTGTAACTGGATGATCTCCTAATATTGATTAGAGTAGCCACAATGTTCTCAAACAGAAGCCAAAAGAGTAAAAAAAAGCCAATACAATGAAAAAAATAGAGCCATTAGAGCCATTACTCATGCATTTTTATCATCCAGACATCTTCCTATTAAGAAAATATCTTTTAAGATCCTGAAGATGTAAGTCTACACTGGGACCTTAGGCCATCAGAAATACATGTCTGTAACTTTTCTTTTTGCTCTCCCATATATTTACTGAGACAAAAGTTATGCTAAGTTTGTTTTGGGTTTTTTTGTTTGTTTGTTTTTTTTTCAGTAAAAAACCTGCTCACTGCTAAAATGGGCCAGTTTTGGGATGAAACTTCTAATTAAAACTTTGCTTTATGTGTTTTATTTGACATACATTAATTGATTTAATTCTGGATCTAGATTTTGCTTTCTCCTTTTAGAAATATTAGACCAAATTCTACACTCTGCTAAACATATGCAAATATTGTTTTCATGGACATGTAGCATTCACAGAGAAGATCTAGTTCATTCAGAGCCCAATTTAACTGCCACTTAAATCAATGGAAAGGCTCTGACCTATGTCTATGTGAATTGCATTAATCCCTTAATAATTTCAGATGAAATCTAATGGTGAATTGGTTCTTGCTAAGAACAATGTATGATGAGTATGAGCCTGTTGAGCTCATAACTAGTAGTATTAAAGCAATAATAAGACCCTAAAGTAAAAATAAATAATTTACTTAGGTTTCCCACTTGTCTATTTCATGTAAACCTTCCTTCTGTTATAGTACAGTTTTTCTGGCAGAATAAACCGATATCTTCTTTCAACCCAGCTACTGAAAGCACAGCCCTAATAACATTTCACAACCGCAACTAGGCTCATGACTCATCTAAGAGGAAATTCTGGTCTTTGCTACAAGACCAGAAAACTACGCTTTGGAGCATTTCATGTTATTTAATCCAGGCTCACACCAGACTTTTGACGAAAACTATCTTCAGGGTTTGTCAGTACAGAAAGTAACAGCAACCAGTTCCTAGAAGACCCATTAAATGTTAATATTATGTCACTGACTGAAATAGTCATTAGTCCCCAGAAACCCACAAAAAATGCACAAATAGCAAATCCAAACCCAGAATTTACAATAATTCAGTTCTCTCATGTTAACAGGTGACGTCATGCTTCACTTGAAAATGCTAGTTGAAGCAAACCACAATAATCTGTAATATTGAACATCTGGTGTCATAGTACAGAGTAGCGATTACTTGTACCCAAACAGGCTGCACCAGAAAGCAGGAAATTCATTACTGTTGCTGGCAAAACTGCATATTTCTGTGAATGACTTGAACAATATTAGTCACAATTCCCAAAACATCTTTCAACTTTGTATTATATCCATTTTCAGGTACAGTGACAAACCTGTCATTAGCAACAGCTGTAAGTGACAATGGAGCTGTAAACTTATTGAGTACAAAGGGGAAATCTCACATACCTTGCTTTCTTTCACCTTAAAATTATTTGTCACTGTAGTAGTGCTAAAGGATATTTTTGCATTCTCCAATGTGTATTGCACACAAATAGCACTGTATTGCTAGCGTAGATATTCAGCGTAAATTATTTCTCCACATAACTCACAGATTATGGATATACCTTTACCTTTATTATTAAAACAGACCAAACTGAGCTGGTAGCATGAGTCTCTGTATTTAAGCCTCCGTTAATAAGAGGGTCCTTAACAAAGCCCTCCTCTCTGAACCCTCCCACTGCATTCAGTTGCAAATCACTGTTTGGCTGGCAAAGCCGTCGTCCTGTCCCCCCCCCAGCCCCAAACCTTCTCATGCTGAGCACTGCGGCTCTATCAGCAGCAATATCGCTGTGACAGGCAGCAACACCTCTCCCTGTGAGGGACGTTTCTTATTAATCAGGGGCACTGAATGGAAACCAACCAGAAGCAGTCCCTTCGGCTTCTGCTCGCTGCCTGCCTGACTTAAAACTGATGCTGGGAGAGAGGGAGCCCTAGTGAGATGCAAGTGCATTCAGCGCTGGAGATACGGTAACATGAGGAAGGGAGGAAGCAGGTAGAGAAGCAACACTGAACAGAGCTAGGCTCACACTGACAGACTTGGTGAGTAGATTAACTTTCTTTAGCATGGGAATTGCCAACAGCAAAAGAGCAGATGCTTTCTTTAGAAGTGTCTTAAAGATGTCTTGCAGATACTTTTAAGGTGTGGGGGGGTGTGGAGCGGCAGTGTCAGCAGAACACTTTGGGGATATTTCTCTTATACAGTTCAGAAAAAAAGCCCACTAAATTGCTGAAATCTAAGCATCTGTTGCTGTATATATGACAACTGCTTGTGCATATTAAAAAACTAGCAATGCATATGCTATTAGACATTACTCAGTTTTTACTGCCATATAGCACTAACCATGTAGCCTAACTTTTGTGCAGAATGCTTTTTCTCCTGTCCAGACAGAAGTTATCCTCCTTTTATTTCTTTCTTTCACATTTGTTTTCATCAGAAACATCTGAAAAGAACAAACCCAGCTAAGAAGCATGGAAAAAAAAAAATAACTACTACTAAGAATGAAGTGTCAATGTTTTGGTTTGTTTTTCTTTAGTGGGAGTAGCAAAATTAATGGGGGTTTTACATGTATTAAAGTGGCAGCTCAGGGTTCAGAAAGACTGAGAACTGAGGGAGATGTCCCTTTGGATATCCATAGCAGTGTCAAAGTCAACAGGCTTAAAGTGCAAGGATGCTTTACAGAAGTCCTTCCAAACAATCTTGTCAACCAAATATATATAATCAGAGCTTCACACAAGAAAGCAAGGCAGAAAGCATAGAAGGTCACACTGACCACTTGATTCTAAAGTAACCAGCAGAAAACAATTGCCTGATGATTGACATTTTGCCTTTTCTTCAGTGCAAGAAACGCACTGTCACATCCACTCAATTTCACTGTATGAGCGTCAAAGAAAAGAATGATGCATATGAACTAAAAGGAAATTGATATCCTTTGCTGTTGCAAGGCAATGTACATACTGTAACCACTTACCTTGTAACAGACTTAAGTTGTAGGTCAGAAAATAGAATGGTATTTTCTTAAGATATTTTCCATTTTCAGTAGACAAATATACAACCAATGTGTTAGTCTTGCTCTGATTAAAGTCAGTGATAAAACTCATATTTTACTGAAATCACAACAGGATCATGCTTCATAGCTGAGTATTACACTAGCTACTCATGGGAAGGACAAATATGGATAAAAAGGCCAGTATAATACTTGCAATAGTTTTGGTGATGCAATCAAAAGGTTTATTTAATAAATAATATTGGTAGTAGTGAATTGCTAATGACAGATCTTTGAAACTCATTGTTTCCAAGTAATTCTCCATATTTGAAATGTTAATTTCTATTCCAAAAATCGAGTGGACTAATTATTTATGTCTTGTGTTATAATTTTTCTATGATTCTTAAGAATTGTGTTAAATGAACTATGCCATTTTTTTTTTTTTTAAAGGCGTATTGCTATCTATATATCAGTTTTTTCAGGTGGAATACCTTGTCCTGTCATTTGTACTTTTGTACATTTGTACTATGTAATAATGTAAATTCAAGACAGAATTAAATATGTTTAATGTTAATGTGATTTTTTATTAAAAATATAAAACTTTTACAAGGTCACATTATACAGTCAAATGTCTATGGAAGAAATCTTGGTTTACCTTTTTTTTTTTTTTGTTAGATAACAAGATTAATTTTAAATGGAGAAATGTAACTGTATTAATACTACTACGACATACTAATCTTGTACCTAAAATTGTTGCCAAGTCTTTTTAAACTTGATGGAGTGATTCCAGCAACTAAAGTATTTCATATTTATCCTGTGAACGAAGAAGAGATTGTCCTGAAGTCATTATTATGGAAAATTATGTTTCATTTGCAACTAGTACATCTCAACTAAACACAAAGAGCGGTTTGGTGATGCAGTTTGTAGAAAAAATGTGGAGATAAACAGCTCTGCCATATATACAGCTCCATGGATAAAGTCCTCCAAGCTTTCAGCATTTGCATGCTTTTCTGCAGACGTGACCATTCTGAAAAGACTGTCCTTCCCTCCAGACAGCAGCCCATGTGCAGGAATTTGTGCTCTACCCTCACTGGCTGTTGCTCCATAAGGATGGTGATCTCAGCAGCAGTTGCATGGTGCTGGCAGAGATGCCCTCTCATCATGGGATCAGCCAGTAAGGATGATTTTATTCCCCAACTTATCCACCAAACAGAATGTAATAACCCAAATCCACTAGTTTAAATGTCATCACCCACAATGCTGCAAAAAGAACTGTACAACTTAATTCTGACACTCACTTATGACCTGGCAAACAGCACATGGTTTCTGAATCTGTACAACACGGGTTGCAGGTAATCTACTGGCAGCATCGTTTGAGAAGTAGAGCCAGAAAGTAACAGGACTGGTAATTTCATCTGAGGACAAGTTTGTCTGGGAGATAAAATAAGGTAGACTAATAACAGCTGTGGTGGGGAGCTCCTCCACTGTCTCATGGCCTCCCGGGGTCTGGAGGGGACTGCGAAATCCCCACGTGGTCAGGAGTAAAGAGATGTAGCAACCTGAGACTGAGTGGTCATAGAAAAGCCTTTAATTACCTGTGTCCAGGGTATTTAAGCCCTTCGGGCGGGGTCTGGGAGGTAGGATGTGATGGGGTAAGGGTTCAGGGGGAGTGGTGTGGTTTGGGGGGCACAGGAGCCAATAAGGGAGCAGGAGGAACAAAACCCAGTGGGAACCCAGGAATAGGGAATGACAGGTGATACATCCAATAAGACCGGGAGTAGGGCGGGGCTGGATACCCGGGAATAAGAAACACTCTTTCCACGTACGTGCAGGTGTTTCTAGGGATTACAATCTAAACAGGAGAAACCCCATAAAAAAAAGACGGAGGTAATGTTGAATTAAAAAGTCTCTGGTCCTTTGGAAGTTGTCAAAGCGCTGGTCCTGTCTTCAGGGGCTTCTTCCTCCACGATGTCCAGTCTGGCTAATCCTCTGTCTCTGCTCCACATATGCTGTGGCAGAAGTCTTTCCCAATAGACTAATGTTTCCTGTAGAATGATGATAACGGGACACATGAAGGGACAACCATTACCTCAGAATTTGATTTATTATAGGGTCACACAACAGATTCTTGCAACTATTTTTGGAGATAAACAGTAGCACAGAATTGTTCTCCTCTTCTTTCTCCTTTCCCGTGTTTTCCCAATTTTGCAAATGGTTCTGAAGTTACAGGAAAACCTTACTGAAAATCAGAGCTCAATAATGATCAGTGTCTTAAAGTTCTCTCAATTTCTGCACAAATATTACAAGAAAACTGGAATATATAGACTGGAATATAAGACTCTATAGATATCTAATTTTGTGTGTTTCTTCCATACAGTCAGATATATTTAACTGCAGAAGACAACTGGAGCAAAAGCCTAGAGAATAATACAGCTCCCACTCATATCAGAATGCGTTCTGAATTTCTAAGGCTTGCAGCAGGTGTTACATGCAAATGTTATCTGTAGAAGCACTAATATTTGAACATGAATAGAGATGCCTGAGTGAAAGCTAAGTGCATTTCATATGTGAGTGAGAGAGTTTATGAAAAGTCATTTGTAGGAATAAATCCAAAATTTTGCTAAAGGAGGTGGGAGGAGAAGGAAAATAAAGCAAAGGGAAATGAACAAAGAGAATTCTTATAAAAGCAGTCATCATTTTAATAACTTTCTCCTTTTGCCTTTTAAGCACATACAAAATTACTGGATGGCAAAAGGCATTTCCTGACTTTCAGTGACTGATCATGATAAAACTACCTCAGTGGTATCAAGGACTACTTGTCAAGCATGACCAAACAGGAGAGGCATATCTTGAGCAGCTCGTACTATGTGTTTTCAGTGCAAAATCCTAGCGAAATGGTGTTTTGGTTACTTCAAGGAAAATGTTGTTACTAACATCAGGGAATAGTAAAAATATGGGATGCATACTGCAGCTAAAAAGAAACCGCTAAAATGATTATGTTTTAGAAATAAATTATTTTTTAAGGCAAAGGATGTAAAGTTATTATAGAAAGAACAGGAAGTGAAGGATGCTGTTTATAATCTCTGTTCTGCAATCTTGAAAAGACTACAAAAGGATATGGCTGGCATTGCCTTCATCCCATACACAGATAGTATTGCGCAGAGAGTTGACTTTGTCTCAGTTACGGAGTAGCTCTGTGTCAGAGCCAGGGATAGAATGGGGCCTCAGCTTTCACAGTTCTCCCATTTTTCTGTATGAATACATCAATATTCATAAAAAATATATGTGCCTTAAATACTTAAATGACACCATAAACAACCAAGAATGTTTCTCTAGAAATATGTTTCTGCCACTGCAAAATAGAATGCTTCAAGTGATGGCCAGTTTCTTTCATTACTAGTAAAATGCAAACTTCTGTAATTAAATTTCATGCTTTTTAATAGTAAGAGTAATAGCAACATGAGGACAGCATCACTTTAGATTCTTTTTCCCTATCTCATACAAATACAGATTTCATATTAGTTAACAACTGATATGAAAATACAAATGTCAGAGAGGTTTATGTATGTACAAATTTTCTAGGTGTTGGGTGGTACTCAGGTTGTTTAACTCTCACAAAACCTATTTGAGGGAAATATAAACCAGCTTCATGAAAATTCTGCCTGGAACGATATTACAGTTTTTGGGGCATGCATGTTGGTACTTAAAAATTTCAATTTCCAAAAAATACTGACAGCATTTTCCCATTGTATATTTTTATTGAGAAAGAGCTCCTAAACCACTTGCCCACATTCAAAACACAATCTTCATAAATTACACTCAAGAAAAGATTCTGTGAAACAGGGAAAATTGTGAATAACAGTTTTATGTTTGGGGATGGAAACAGTAGGCCTGACCATCATTATAGACAAACTACGCAACAACTTCATAAAGAGATTATCTCAATTTACATTTTTTTTAATAGTTCAGTTGAAGTAAATTAATAGTACATACAAGCTTATTGGCAATATATACAGGCTCAATTAGTTTTAGCCATTACTTTCAAAAAATTATGATCTATTATATTGATAATCAGTGGTGTAGAATTTGACATTTATATTTTGACACCTCTAAAAAAAAGAATTCAATAAAACATTGAGTTTTATAAGAGTGTTCAATAAAGGAAATTTAAAAAATATAGGGATTTAACAACCTCTGTTCAAGATCTTACCAAATTAATTGTTCTCTATTTCCTCTATATTCTGTCATTCAATATTTGCTCATAAGGAGATAATGAAGAGGCAAAGCAAAAAAAAAAAAAAAAGAAGGTGTGAGTTAGGGATAAGGATGAATTTAATCCCATTACTTCTGTTTCGAAAGAAAAAGTAGTCACACTACAAATGAAAATTAGCATTTTGAAATCCAGCAGTTAGTTATAAGTTCTGTATGATTGGAAAGTATCAGTAAACTACTCATGTCTGATTTAACAAATAAAAATAGGCCAGTTTATGAGCAGAACTGTTCTATATATTTACATACATTTATACATGTATATATATGTATAGAGATGTAAACCCAAGCATAACTCATGCAAATTCTAAGAAGAATGATAAAATATTAAAGAAAAAAAAAAGAATACATTAAAATGAGTTGCTTAAGTTTGCAGTGCTGCTTTATGGCTGAATTTGTCTGCTTACTTTGTTGCTTATCACAATATTTTACATGGCTTGCATTATTCTTTGTCATTTGTTTTTTATACTGATGGATTTAAATATCAAGTTTTACAGTGGGAAGGTATTGCAGAAAAGTTCTTCCTTCTGCTTTTTAAGTCATAGGTACTGGTTGTTCGTAACCTCCTGGAAACAATTTTGTCGGTGTAGTAAAAAGAAAGAAAAAAAATCAGGAAAACATACTTACTTCAAAAGGAAATTCTTGTAGTTGTTTGAACTATTTGTCAGGAGAGCTGTTTGTACTTGTGCCACATTCCGGAACCTGTATTCAGGATGACTAACATTTTGCAATAAGACTAGTCCCACTGAAGCCTGTGAAATTGCTTTTGTGCATTCCTCTTACCCGGAGTAAAAATGAGTGTTGAATCTGTGTCCTTATAATGATTCTGTCTGATGAAAATTTCTATTTCCCTCAGAGTAAACATAAAAATGTTATGTTAGAGAAAATACTTTCACATTTCCTGGAAGATTTGCAATAATCCTTACATTTGCTTCCCAAATGTAAAAAGTAATTTCTTCTAATGAGAATTTAGACTTGTTGAAAAAATAGAAATGTATTTTAAAAATAGCATAGATTCTTCCTTCCTTTCTGTTAATAACATCCCATGGATTACCAGAAATTAAGTCAGATCTTGCTCTTAATGGTTTTAAATTTGAGTTATACATGACTTCTGTCCTAACCAAGACAGTTTTCTGGTTAGGGGTAAGATTATAAGTAAAACTCTTTGTGTTCTAAATAAAAAATAAAATAATAAAAAAAAATAATAATCTCTTCAGTTTCCTTTGTGGAGATAGAACTATTTTATCTATAATACTGAAGGTATTGTTCTTTGCTTAATAGTAGCAGTAGTAGTAGTAGTAATAGTAGTCATTGTAGTAGTTACAGTAGTAGCATCAAGGCTAAGAACTCATGTATAACTTGAAGTAATGATTTTCTAATGCTTTAAATAGCATCTGTCACAATTTGATAAAATTCAAGCTTCTGATAGTGTCTGTTCTTCCAGTTACTGTCCTTCTGAAAAATCTACTCGTGGTGGCAAACCATCCCTGCAGCAAAAAAAAGGACTTTCAAATCAGAAAACTATGTCATGTGTTTAATGTACTTCTAGCCACTTTTTAAGGCAATTATAGAGGAGAAATTCTCAAAGATGTTGGCACAGCAGCTCTCAGCTACAAGTGGCCAAAAAACCCTACTGCTTGAGAACCTATCTCTCAATCTTTCAATCAGGAAAGGGGAAAATAACACCAAGGAAATCAAAAGGGGAACACAATGGTACTCATCCTAATAATTTATCATTTAAATTTATGCTCATGCAATTCACATTTACATTTCAGAGCAAATTTTCCTAACAGCTCCCTACAATATAAACCCACAAAAAATAAACTTGTCAAATATGTAAAGGCCCTCTATGTTTTTTCTGTCACAAATATGTTGAGATTCTAGTTCATAACACTCCCAAAACTGAAAGCCTACAGGTTGAACAGATTTTTTAACTACTTTAAGAGTTATCTTTGCAAAGCATTTATTTTATTAAATAGTGAACTGAACTTTTATACACAGACACATGACCACAACTATCTTGATTACTTAAGAGATGTATTCAGTAATGTCTAGTAATATATAAATAATTATTTCAACGAAATAGGAAAAATTTCCTAACAGTTGTGCATGAGAACAAATTATTTGTGTGTAGTTTGTGTACACATTTCTGTGTGTAACACACTAGAAGTAGTATATGTTAAGTTTTAATTAGAACTAAAATGTGTCAAAGATTAACAAGTACAGTATTAAAGTCCCTGGTCTCATGACATAAAATGGATCTCAACTTCTGTTTAAAAGGTGTTTCATCAGTTTTTAACTGTCAAATAAACTATATAAACTCGGGAAAAAGTGATACTTTTCTGAAAGTGCAGGTGGTTAGAAACAGCAGCTATGTGTTATGCTTTTCACTGAGAACTTTTGTAAGATCTACATGTGGGGGTCCCAAAAAATACAAAGCCAAGGCTCTGCACTTACATGCATCAAGAAAACAAGTGTACTTACTACAGTACATGCTTAGAGCTACTAGAAGAAAAGTTGCCAACCTGGCAGAAGGCATCACTAGTTCTCTGGAGAAAAAAGAAGGGAGGGAACGAGGAAGGGAGGAAGGAAGGGAGGAAGGAAGGGAGGAAGGCCGGAAGGAAGGCCGGAAGGAAGGCCGGAAGGAAGGAAGGAAGGAAGGAAGGAAGGAAGGAAGGAAGGAAGGAAGGAAGGAAGGAAGGAAGGAAGGAAGGAA
>JAWWEE010000074.1:70649674-70661505 GCA_035221455.1 Xenops minutus
AAGGAAGGAAGGAAGGAAGGAAGGAAGGAAGGAAGGAAGGAAGGAAGGAAGGAAGGAAGGAAGGAAGGAAGAAAGGAGAGGCTTTGTCTCAAAGAAGAGTAGATTTACAAAGATGAAGCAGAATAAAGGTTTGTGTAAATAAGGATAAGATTCTGGATCACTTGTTTTTAAATAATTTAAAATGCAATACTGTGGGTAGCTACAATAAAAAATAGGACCAAAATGAATGTTGTAGTTTATCTATAACCTGTCTGTGCAAAGAACATCAGAATCAGTATTTTATACAGAGTGAAAGCTGAAATCTTAAAAAAAGAAAAAAAAAAAAAGCTTTTAAGGAACAGAAATAGGGGGACATTGAGGTAGAATGGAAAATAAATGAGTCACATTAATTTTCTGCTTCCTTCACCTCTTGTTAATTGACACTAATTAAATTTCATGCTAGTCAGCCTGTGAGTTTAGTAAGCAATTAAAAAATCCTGAAATTTCATTGCTTATGTTGAAAACATACCTGTATTATATCTGAATTGGTATCTGTGTCAATATTGATTAGACACAGAGGTGAGATAAAGAGATCTAGAGATCTAGATGTATCTATACATATATCTACATATATCTATCTAAATATACCTTTACCTTTGTGTGTATAATAACATCAATATAGAATTTTTTAATATTTTTTTCTTTTTTATTTGCACAGCATCTGTGTCTTGAAAGTCATGCATGTACTTGTAAGGTCTCCAGTGGCATATGTTCTAGACAGCAACACTGAGGTAAGATGCTCATGTGCCCTGAGTTAAGGAGGACTCTGCAGGTCATTTCAAGTTTCTATTCTGTAACAGCAAACTGTGATAAATATCAGAGGAAAACATAGCAAAACATTCAATCTGCCTACATTATCAATCCAGAATCATAGAATAGTTTGGGTTGAAATCGAACTTTAAAGAACACCTAGTTCTACCACTCTGCCATGGGCAGAGATGCCTTTCACTAGATCAGGTTGTTCTAAGGCCCATCTAACCTGGCTTTGAACCCTTTCAATCAATAATGGCACATCCACAACTTCTCTGGCAACCTATTCCAGTGTCTCAACACTTTGCTGTAAAATATATCTTCCTTGTGTCCAATCTAAACCTTTCCCTCTTTCAGTTTAAAGCCACTGGCTCACATCAAGTTTTTTTTATCTATCAGTGCCCACAAGTCCTTCACAGGAGGGCAGCTCTCAATCTTTTTATCTCACAGTGATACTGGGAGTTGCCCAACCAAGGTTCAGGACTTTGGAATTGACCTTGTTGAACTTCATGAGATTTGCACAGGCACACTCGTCAAACCAAAGTTCCTCTGGATGGTGTCCCTTCCCTCAAATGTATCAACTGCACCGCTCATCTTGGTGTCATCTAAAAACTTTTTGAGTGTGCATTTAATCCAATTGTCTGTATAGATAATAAAAACATGTAGTAGTATTGGTCCCAGTAGAGACCCTTGAGGAATACCGCTCATTACTGGTTTCCACTTGGACATTGAAATGTTGATATTTAATCTTTAGATTAGGCCATCCAGCCAATTCCTTATCCATCTAATCATCCAACTTTCAAACCTGTATGTCTCAAATTTAGCAGCAAGAGTATTGTAGGGGGTCATATCAAAGGCTTTACAGAAGTCCAGGTACATGACATCTGTAGATTATTGTCCACTGATACAGTCAGTCTATCATTGAGGGCCATCAGATTAGTCAGCAAGGATTCACCCTTGCTAAAACCTTGTTGGCTGTCCCTAATCACCTCTTTGTCTTCCTTATGCTTTAACAGGAAGATCTGCTTCATTATCATACTAAGCAGAGAGGTGAAGCTGACTGACCAGTAATTCCCAGGGTCCTCCACCAAATCAGCCCCATTTGATTGAAAAATTCCACTTCATTCAATAAATTGTTTGAGGAAAAAAAATCATGAAAGAGGAACTTCCAACTAAATAACATTAATACAATTATATGGCATGACTGGTTGGTAACTTTCAGTGAAACTCTTCAATACCCATACTCTTTCTACCTCATTACATGTATTGACAAAATCTGTACCTTCAGAAAATTTAAGCAATTATTTAAACATGGGCCTTTTATCTTCTAGCACTGTTTCTCACCTCAAGGAACAAAGATCAGGAAACTTGGAATCTTTTTGCTGCAATAAAAGTTTTGGAATATCTTCAGCCTTACTATGTGGTCATCTAAATTATCAACCTCCCAGTAGAAAAAACCTCTGATAACTTGAATTTAAATATCCCTTTACAATGCAAATAAAAGTTGACTTCTTATTCCTACTTCACCTAATTGTTCCCAAGGTTTAGTTTTATCCTGATAACTGACAGGTCAGATGATGTGATCATGTTTCTTTAAACAGAAATTTCCAACCCAGTGACCTATCAAGTATCTGAAGGACAAGGAAGACATAGACATGTTCTTTGGTTTTTTGCAGGTAGTCAGTAGTGGTTAATTTTAAACCACACTGAATAACGCATGAGGTTTTCAGCATTACCACAGAGCACCTATAATCCTATAAGTAAGGTTTTTTAATCCTATTTATAAAAAAGACAATTGCAGGTGTCAAAACTTAAATATGAAGGTTGTCATAGAACAAAGTCACCACCTTCATTTACAAGCATTTGCTTTCTTAGGTGTGGTATAAAAAACTTCAGCACTTAATTGCAAAAATGTACATATGCTTTACTTTGGTGATAAATATATATTTATATTTCTGTGTACTTTTGGGCATAAATAAGTGTAATTAAAAGTTGCAGTTGAAGTACTTATTCATGAGAGCCATGTACATTACAATTTCATAGAGTACATCTAGTAGTGAGTAGTAGTATCACAAGATCCCCATAGAAACTTAATTTGCATGAAGCCAGGTACCAAAAATCTGACAGAATGACAGCAGTATCATAACATTTCCAGCATTTTTCTCTTTTCATACTCTGTACCACTCCCTTGGGTCTAGCCTCACTGCCTTGTAGAGCAACTGGCTTCACTGTGTTTCTGCTGTGGTTTGAGCTGGAGTACTGTAGAGTTTTGTGGGGGTAGATAGATTTGCTAATTTGAAGAGAGGAAAGTAAATGTAGAAGGTTCAGAGGTATCTGAGTGATCCTCAACATGAGGGAAGTGATAAAAAAGAGGGTGGCAACTTCAGCGTAGTGTAATGTGTCAACAAGAAAGTCCTTTCCCCTTTTTCTAGAGACCAAACTGGAAACAAGTGTAAGAAAAGACCTTTTTATCCTTAATCCAAGTCTCAGTGATCAGTGGAACAAAAGAATTAATGTCACTGGTGTGTTTATCTTCATACTTTATTCATATTAAAACAATGAAGGATTGAGAAGGTTAAAATTAAGAATCACTAATGTCTGTACTCTATCATTAAGAGAACTTTAGGAAAGACCCAAAAGCTACAGCACAGAATCTAACTTGGCCTAAGTACGTGTACCCACACCACTGAACATCCTATTATACTATTAGAGTAGTCATTGATGAGGCCATTACTGAGTTATATACTCTTCTATGTCTGTTGATAGATAGTCACTGCCTGGCAAACATATAATAATTAACTAATATTAATATTTCTGCATTCCCCCAACATGGAAAATACTGCCTATTACTTAAGTGAAAGTCAGCTTACCATTTGCATATTAAAGATATTGAACCTAGTTCTCATAGAACAGCACAAAAGTACCTAGATCACTAGGGATATACCAGTTTAAGTTAGTGTTTATTACTCTGTGAGTCTGCAAACTCTTAAGGGATCTGTTTCTAGGAGACCAACACAAAAATATAGAGGCCAATTACAAGCATCTTGAAATTTGTCATACAAAATTCCACTTTCCTAATGGAAAATATTTATAGTGTCTGTAATCTGTAGTAATTACAAATGGAAAAAAAAATCTACAAATAGTATTAGCACATGATATGCAGTGTCTTTGTAAAGATATGATTCTATCTCACTGATCCGAAAGATCATTATTATATTAGAGACCAAGTAAATTAGTACTCCCATTGTGCCTCTCAGAAATTGCCAATTACCAGTCAATAATTACAACAAAGTATTTCAAAGTGTTCTGTGACAGCAGTCACAGAATATAAGCTTCGGGTAAATGACAGAAGTGCACATAGTCCTGATGAAAAGCTCGTCATGATCTAGCTGAATATTCCCATGGACATCAGTAACATTTAGATATAATCTTTATAAAGGGAATGAAAATACTGTCACAGTCATTAACAGGCTGAACAGAGGCCTTGAGAGCTGCAAAGGAATAGGAAGGGCAGAATGGACTACACAGCTGAGCACCAGCTTGTTCGGGAATGTCTGAAGTGCCTGACCCTCACCAGGATCTGCAGGCTGGGCAGTTGCAATAGGGTGGAAATGGTCAACTATTGTGTAGTCAAGGCTGATGTTAAAGTATCACAATTTTTTCTTTACAGTCTCTTTATATCCTTCCGTCCGCACAGGGGCTGATATGTGTGCAGAATCCACATTAATTTGTATCATGTGCATATGAATGTAATGTGAGTAGACAGACAACATTACATGACAAAGCCAATTAGAATACAATATGTGAACAAAATTATTTGGATATTTATTTTTTTTTAAATATGTTCTCTTCTGTGCAGAAGTCTTTAGTATTCAAACAAATAAGTGGTATAAAATCCATGTTCCTTTCAAGGTAAATGTCAGAGGAAACAGTATTGCAAAATGCCAACAGATTGTGATTACTGGTACATCAGAGGATAAAGTTAGAGAAAAGTACAGATAGTGTAAAGACTCTTCTTTCTGCATAGGCTGGCAGACAAAGGGAAAATATAGTTTGTTCTGCTACCAAAATGAGATTGAAATATAATTTCAGTATAATTTGAGACAAGTAGAATATTGTGAACATATTGCTTATAAAAGCAATACATCTTTTATTAGATAAAATAAACAGCTATACATGAGTACTGCATAATAAGAACAGTACAGAAGCACACAGTACAGATTTTAAAATAATACATGGTGCTAAAAATCTTTGATTTAAAAAATAAAAATCAAACCTATACATTAGTAGCGTGTTGAAGAAGTCATGGCTTTAGAAGGCATTAAAATTTACATATCACTGAAGAAAATATCATTAAAAGACAGAGACAAAAAAAAAATGGAAAAATCATGAAATGTAATGGAAGCCTAACTACAAGCCACTGCAGTTAGTAGAATGTTTTTACTGGATTATACAACTTGGAAGAAAGTTCTAAAATGTCCTGCAAAAACAGAGAAAACAGAGAAAAAGCTGAACAATATTATGCACACTTGAGCAGAGAAAATGTAGTGCATATAGGAAAGAGAAGAAAAGACAAAACACTTCTACCAAGATTAATTGCTTATTGAAATAATGTCATGTGTAAGTGATGAAGCAAAAAAGAATGGAAATAAGAGTGCTTTACCACACTTAAGCTTTGAATGCATGCCAAAATAAAGACACTGAAATAAACACATCAGAAAACTGCAGAATACATTGGCTTTCGAAAAGAAAATGTAAAATTATAATTTTATGTGTCACAGAGAAATCACCAGAAATTGGGAATTTCAACTATGAAGTAACGACTTAAATTCTTATTAAGGCCACTTTCTAGTGTAGGTGCAGATACAACCTGCATTAAAAACAGACAGTAACTAGTTAATCACAGTTCATGGTATGACAGAGGACTTACATTATTAAAACAAGATAATAAATAGAAAGTATGAATGTTTTTGACTTCATTATGAAGTATTCAAAGTAAGTCTGATGACACATAAAAGAACTTCATTGAATACAATTGGAGAAAACATGAATATATTTTCAAATGCCAACAGGGGAAACAGAAAGTAAAAATATGGCTAAAATAACAACTTTTATTTTTAATTACATTTGCAAGAATCACATCCAAATGACAAAAATTTCACACATAGTGTATTTTCCTATGCATTGTCTCTTATAATTTCAAAACATGCAAGGTAGTGTTAACAAATATATTTTCTTATGTATTCATCAAGACAAAAAGGGAAAGCTAAAGATCAAGAAATAGGTTTAACCTCAAGTTCATAATTTCTTTTATGATGACTTAATAGCAGCTGAAAGCATATTTTTAATGGTATAAAATTAACTGCTATGCAAGATTACTCACTTTCATTATGACACAAATGGGAGGGGGATTCAGTCTGGAATTTAAGATAAAGTATTTAATTTTGTTGTAAATAACAAAGTCTTCAATAATTAAAATTATTTTATTATTTCATATAAACTGCTAAAAAACTCCATGTCTTAACAGAAATGGTGAATTCAAAAGCTCTTTTCTTAATGTGAGGCAATAAAAGTTCATGAAATATCAATAGCAAAACTGAAAAGCACAAATTTTAAAACATACCAGCTAAAGAATGTGTCTTTTACATGAAATATGAAAATATACAAGAATAAATTAAGGTGAACAATTCTTGACAAATAATAATCAGTTGAAGATAAATATCTGTAATTAACTTCTGGGTTTTGTAAGATCTGAATTTGAATGTATTGGACAAAACTATTGTGAGGCCAAGTTACAAGCTGTTACAAGGTACATCATAGGCTGGATTGATCATAGTCAGAAAGAGACATAAGATAAGCAAAAACTGTTTAAAGAATTCAGAGTGGAGAGGAAGCTTCCTAGATGCTTTGTTCAGCTAAATTATTTCAAGGTGGAATGTTTATTCTGTTATGTTTTATTTAGTTGTTTGCTTTACTGAAGAAAATCTGCAGTCCTTCTTGTCTACTTTGCAGTGGAATCACACTTAAAGCTTACAGTAACTCCCAATAACAGAGAATTTCCTAAAACTTATCCATATATTTTATTGCAGTAGAAACTCTTAGACGACTTCAGATACCACTGTGGTAAAATACTCATTTGTGTGAAAGATGCTAATTCCTATATATGTGTATCTTTCAAGTTCCACAAATAGTAGCAGAGGCTCTTAAAATGCATGGAGAAAGTACTGCTATTATGTATATTTCCAGTGAGAAAATCTCAAAATAAATGAAACCATAGATCCAGTGTAACAGATTTGTTACAGAATTGCTGAGCATTTATAAAACTAGTTTAATTCCTGGACCTGCTTATGCTTAGCAGCTCTGAAAAAAAAGTCAGATCCATGTTTCTTGAGCTGAGTAACTGGAAAAAGTTATTCTAATGGACAGCCAAACTTTACCTAACAAATAAATGCTATGGATGGAATGTTCATGTTTAAATTTATACATTTTTCCAAAGAATACTTATTCTCCTATACTGCAGCTTTGTTGTTCTTAAGTGTTTGTAACCTCTCTCTTCTTCGTTTTCCTCATCTCCTTGTTACCCTTCCCCTTTCCCTTCCTTCTTAGTTACTCAGCATTCATTTCACAAAAAATAATAATAATAAAAAAACCCAAACCAAAACAAAAACCCCAACACCCTCCCGAAAAAAAAAAAAAAAAAAAAAAAAAGCAACATCCAAAAAAAAACCGAACAAAGACAAAAAACCCCCCGAAATCCAGAAAACTCAAAAAAAAAAAAACACCAGAAGGGTTTAGATTACATAGGATATTCAGGCTATGATGTTTAATTTTATTTAGGAATAAAAAGAAAAATCCTAGAAAAAATCAAAGAATTTGTTTTTGGACTTCCAACTCTAGGATCTCTAGGATTTTAACTCATTCTTCTTTTATTGCCAAATAGGTCTGCAATGTCAACATTGACAATGACATTGCTACAAAATAATTACATGCAATCACAGAGAAACTGTTTTGAGAACTTTTTATTTGTAAATGAACACAAAAATCAAACCTATGCTTTAGCTAAACAATACTAGAAACAGCTATCAATACTCCTCTGATGCTAAGAATACCAAAAGCCCTTCCTCAAATAGGCTTACTGGCCGTGCTGGAAGCCCAGTGTGGCACACAGAACTCTCAGGAAGAGGAAAAGAGAATGCTGTAAAGAAATTGCAAAAGCAAAGCACATGTTAGTGATCACTATGGGTCTTTCTATTCTACTCTTTCAGATACATTCTTGTCCACTGACCTTTAAGGTATGAAGGCAATCTAGACCATTTTTTCCAAAATATGTGCAATGCATTTATGAGTACCTTTATGTGTTCCTCCAAGCAAATAACTGGATGTCTCATCAGTTATTCAGAGTGATCTTTTATGTCAATCTCACTTTTTACAGAGATAAGGAATCAAAGTATGTTTAGAAAATACTTTAGGCACTTTTTTTTTATAGTTATATATACACATATATATATTCCATTTCAAAAGATGGGAAATGAGTACAAAGACATTAAGCTCTTTTCTCAAAGTTGGTAAAAGTTCATGTGGTGGAATCAAGAGCAAGAGAAAGTATTCCAAGCCTTTTTTTTTTCTTTTTCTTTTCTTTTTTTTGCTTTTTTTTTTTTTTTTCCCCATGATAGGATGTTTTGTTAAAGTGTGTTTGACTTTTGCATAACCATTTCACTCAGCTCCAATAAGGTTACTAACATATATCATTCAGTTCTGGGCTATATTGCTTATCAATATAAAACAAACAAACAAACAAACAAAAAATCACCTCAGAGCAAGCATCATTTTTAAGAAAAAAAAGGAATAAAAGAATGTATGCAGTTTCACAGCCTCAAAAAGTGGAATGATATAGTATAATGTTATGGCTCCCTCTTTTGGATAGCAGATATCTAGTATCCAATAACAAGAAAGCTCATCATGTCCTTAAGAACAAAAAAAACCCCAAACAAACAAACAAACAAACAAACAAAAAACACCAAACCCAAAAACACAAGGCTCTCTGTTTTACCCCCATGTCCTGCATAACAGTGATTAATGCCGTCAATGTCAATATAAGCAAGCCTTTTTTAAGTTTCTTGCAAAATGCAATAATATTGCAGGTTTCTACATTATATATAAAGAGACATTCATTTCCCAAATAGCACTGTAGTTAGAACATTTTTGAAATACATTAAATGTTAGTCTATCAAGTACCTATAAAAACAGGAACATGAAATTCTCTGATGGATTGCTCCTTAGTTTAGCAGTGCTGTAGATACAAAGTGAAGAACAATAAATGGAAGATTGATGAAAACACTTAATCTAACTTAGCCTCTGGACAAGTGACCAGAAAGGAACAAATTTTACTCCTACACTATTATTACTTCATTTATAACTTTGAGTGAAAAATAAAATGAATGGCCATTTGGGTTCATTGCTTAAAATCTTCAGCATAAATACAACCAATTGAAAATCCACAGATTGGTTTGGAGAGCTTTTTGAATGTACTTTCAATGAATAAAAAGGCATATAATATTTTTAGGGTTTTTTTAAAAAAAATAAATCTGTAAAATAAAACATGTTTTATTAAAGAGAAAAGATGAGTAAAGAATAAAACTGTTAAAAAGTATCAATCAACATAAAATAGCAACTCCTGACAGAGCCTAAACTCTATGGTTTAAGGTTTTTTCCTAATGCAAGACTAGTAATCAATGTTGATTTTATAGATACCTTTACATTTAATTCGGAATTTGGATTTTGCTTTCTCAAGTAATGGAAGCATACCACCATTCTTCTACATTAGTATCTAGGCATAATTCCATGTTACAAAACAGTTTTATCCATGTATCCATGTATGCAGCTCTGACACAAGTAGGAATAAATTTTTTGGAAAGAAATGGCCATGAAAAATTTCGTAACCTTGTTCAATGACTTCAGCTGTGTCAGCTAGAAGTCAGTTTATTTCGCTCAAAACCCCTTCCTATTGTTTTCTTATTACCTTTATGTAAAATATTGATGTTGGTTTACAGGTTTTGTTTAGCACTTTCTATTTCTAAAAAGACATTCCTGAACATTCATTAAGATGTTGAGCTATAAAATTATAAAAATAGCTAGATTTCTATCAACTAGCTTAAAATAGTTATATTGTAATGCTCATTTTTATTAGACCATTGCAGTATGTTTTCCCTTCACAGCACCTAGACTGCAATAGGAAAACTGCTTTTGACTATGCTGGATCTATTTATTAGTAACATTTACTATAATGTTTATTATATAATCAACACTGCAGTAATGAGTTTACGATGAAAATACATCTCTTCCATGAAGAATTGCCTGTGGACAATGCATATAATGACAGTGTTCAGAGTGAGGGGGAAAAGGGCAATTTAGCATGTCTTATTGAAAGTAGAAATTAAGCTGTTTCACTAACTGGTACTATGTAATCCCAGTCATACTACTAAAACATGAAAAAAAAATAAATAAACAAGGCTGTAATAATGATGGAAGAATCAGAGAGATAAAAAGAGGGAGGAAATTCACTTATAGAAAGCATAAGTTTGTTTCATGTAAAATATCTATTCCCATAGAAAAAAAATTTAAAAAAAGTGCCTGACGTGCATATCCCTATGTTTAGATTAACTATGCACTTTCTTCCTGTTACATGCTTGACTTAATTAGTTCTTTATGAAATCACATATTTTTGCCTTAGCATTACGAAGCCCACACAAAGCTGCATCTCCTTATATACCCTTTTCCCTCATTTTTTTATGAGTGCAAGAAGGAAGGGATACAGTCACAGGCATTGGAGTTCATTCAATAAAGTTTTGAAGCTGGACTATGCACTGCCATTTCAGGCAAAGCTAGATAAAACATAAAGCAGAAATAGAACAGGAAACATAAAGCAAAGGCTTTGCTATATCAACTTTTTTCAATCATATTTCTACTCTTTTTTCATTCAAACTGGAACAATATATATATGGTTTCATGCAGTTATATTTTTTGCTTCTTACTAACTTTTAACAAAAAGAACAAGAAAAATATATAGAGGAATTCTGGAATGCTCTCCCTAAAGTACTGTGTTTTGAATTAATCAAAATAAATCACATGAAAATCTACATGTTCTGGGAATTCATGTTAAGATGTAGATTATTGAACTCTCAAATCTGATTCAGTTTTTACTAAAGGAAACATGTTACATGCCATTTTAAAGCCAACCGGTATTTTAAGAGAAATAAACTAGTTATTTCCTTCTATGGTAACTAGAAACAAAGGAACAAAATAGTAAAAGACATAACAAAGCAGCTGGTATCAGCAATAGTAACTGCAGTGTCATAAGAGAACAGTTAAAGATTAAATGCATATCAGATGACATATTTTTTTTTGCCTTTAGATTCAGTTCCAAGTGGGTCTGAAGTCTTCTGAAGTTACCTATCATCAGAGCAACAATAAACCAACATATAAAATCTTAACTAATGGTAGAAATTTGAGGAAGATAAATCCAGGAAATGTTACAGGAAACCTTGAAGCCTCATCAGGGGAAAAATATAATTAAAATTTCAATATGAAATTGAACATTAAAGCCAAGCTGAGCTGCTGCTCAGAGTTCTTGGTCAGCTTCTCTGCAGGACTGTCAAAGAACAGAGGGAGCTTGACTAGCCACATCTAGGCTACCAGGGCTTGGGAGAGAGTATAAACCTTTAAGAAGTAAATAGCAGAACAGGTCTTCACTAAAAAAGCATATACACCCAACATCCAGGACTATGTATCAGTGTCCTGCCATTTCTCTCATTTCATCAGGGGATGGGGAAACATTTTGACAAACTGCTATGATTAAAAACTAAAAATTTGGTTTGGAAGTTCCATGAAAAAACTACCATCAGTGCTGTGCTTGTGGCTACCCACTGTTCTGTGGTTCATTGTCTTAGTTCAGAGGGGAGAACTAAAATATCTATGTTGGCCAAGAAATAATCCCTCTCCTTTAAATTTAGAAAAACAAAACTTTAATTAGAAAAAGAAATATA
>JAWWEE010000074.1:70661829-70719861 GCA_035221455.1 Xenops minutus
AAAAGCTCTGGCTAGAGTTGTTATCAGGACATGCATATTCATTACGTCCTTTGTTAAATCTCTTTATCAGCACTAGGTGTTGGCTCCAAGCTTTGGAAGGAATTCCAACTGAGTTTTGAAACTATAACATTCGTCACAGTTTTCAGGAAAATAGAAGAGTTATAAACCCTTAAGGAATAGATGCCACATCAGTTTGCTTGTTTATTTATTTGACCAGAGACTCAGCAGAAGATCTCATTACAGTACAGAAGGATTTCAAGTTCTAGTAAATGGCAGCGACTTCATGCATACTATCAGGAATCATAAAAGTCTCAGTATTGAAACTGCTGAAATGTTAATTATTTTCTCTAACCTTTCACTTACATTTCCTTGACACTTGAGGGTTTCAAGGTATGAAAAGCAATACTAAGTTTTAAAAAACAGTTTCAATTCTACCATGACCAAGTTGCAGGAACAAAGTCTGAGGCCCAAATGGATGAAACTGTAAAGAATACCATAGCTTCAGACTTAGTGAAGTCCTCTGAAACAGTCATCAAGGATATGGATAGCTTTAATCGCTTTGATATGATCTACTTGTCCTAGAAGGCTTTTGACAGGCTACTCATCAAAAGCTCTTAAGCATCCATGAACTAGAAGTGAAGGTCTCTGCATATATTAGTAATTGATTAAATAATTTTAATTAATGATATTTTAATTTAATTTAAATAAATAAAAATATTTGAGGAATAAATCAATTTAACTTATTAAATTGATTAAATTATAGAAACCAGCAAGAAGGAAATAGAGTTTTCACATGGAAATGTCAATGAAAGTGACATTCAACATGTGCTGGGATAAAGCTAATTTTCTTCATAGTGGCTAGTATGGGGCTGTGTTTTGGATTTGTGGTGAAAACAACATTGATAATACAGAAATGCTTTCATTATTGGTGAGCAGTCAACACAGCGTCGAGGCCTTTTCTGCTCCTCACAGCACCCTACCAGCAAGCAGGCTGTGGCTGCACAAGCAGTTGGGAGGAGGCACAGCTGGAACAGCTGACCCCAACTTACCCAAGGGATATTCCAAACCATATTGCATCATGCTCAGCATATAAAGCTGTGGGGAAAAATATACTTCACCTGGCAAACAAGCCTTGTAATGTTCCTGTCCATAACTTTTCAATGTTATTACATCAGTTTAGTTTGTACCAACTGGAACTATCCAAGAAAATTGCCGGAGTGATTTCTCATAGTGTATGGACACAGTAGTGCTACTTTGGACTAAGGAAAGGGAAAGAAGAAAAAAAGTTTAGCCATATGGATTTGAGCCTTGCCATGACAACCAAATTCTGTCTTACAATAGTCTAGTAGCTATAGGGGTTTCTCATATATACATTTGAAATCTATGCAATACAGTGGGTGGGCATTCAAATGATGCATGACGAAATTGTTATGAAATTATGTAAAGCTACACACATAGTAAATTCCAGATTATATGTTTAAAATAACAAAGTCTGGCCACTGCCATGAGGGAATAACATAATAGATAATAACAGGAAAACCTAAGCCCATGGCTCTGTTGTGGTCAAAAAACCCAAACAAGGCCATATATCATGATGAAATTAAGTAGAGAAAGCAATTAAGCTACTGTTTATATATGCATGAAGCAACAAATTATGATTGTTAATCTCAAGAGATAAACCAAAAAATCAGAAGAGATTCAGAGGAGCACTACAGGTGCAATCAAGCCTGGCACAGCTTTCACACAAGAAATAATTAAGTCGGCAGTCCCAGGGCTTTCCATCTTGGAAAAGAGACAGCTGAAGGAGAAATTGATTTAAGTCTATACATTCATCAGTGGCAAAGAGAGTGGAGAAGGAATAAGTATTTACTGTGGCTTCCAACGACAGTACTAGTTGTCTAATGAAGATGTCAGTTACAATGTTCAAAAACAAACAAAAAGAATTGGTTCTTTTCACAAAATTTGTGAAATATGTCTCCTTGCAGAATATTATTTCTCTGAGAAGCCTACATGCTTTCAAAACAAAGGCTGAGAAAGTCATGGCAAAGAGAATCTACTGGGGATTACTAAATACTTAATATTTGGGGACTGAGAAAACATACAGAAGAAAACCCATTATATGCTTCTCCATGCTTATGCACAATCATGAGTGTCAAAGACATTCTCACTTTGTACTATCAGGATGCTAACAGAATAAGCAATATTTTATTACAATTACTTTGAATTTATTAATATTTGACATTTATCTTTCACTAAGCAAGTTAAATGACATGCAAGTGAAAGATGTTTTTGCTTTTTGAGGTAATTTTTTTTTAGGTTTTAGAGATTCAGACTTCAAAAAAAAAATAAAAGGAAACTCATTGTAATTTGTATTTCTGAGATCCATATTATTTTTGCAACTGATAGAATTATGATTTGTAGGTATTTTATGGTGTTTACTATGGAAATAAAGGATGACACCTCAGCAGCATCTGACTCCTTTCAGATTACCTGAGATAAACAAATAGCAAAATAAAATTATGTTAAAGTTATGCCCTATTTCTGTGCACAAATTCCTATGCTTGCAAGAGTCCTGCTCAGCTTTGCGAGTAAGACTTTTCTTGATCTTGTGATCCCTTTGGAGACAGCAGAAGGGCATAAAGAAGGTTGAACTCTAATAAATGACAGCATTCAGCAGCTGCTCAATTCCTTCAGGAAGGAAGAAGCAACAATGGGCTACAATTACCTTCCGAATTTGCTAACTACCTTTAATTGGTCAGCAATTCAGCTTTTCCAGTCCAGAGAAGTAAATGTATATTCCCTTGCAGGCAGTAATTAAATCCTTCTCTATAGAAACAAGATTTCTAATGACTCAGATGTATATGAGAAAAAAAAAAAAAAAAAAAAAAAACAGGAAGGCAGAGATTAAAGGTTTGGTTTTTTGGTTTTGGGTTTTGGTTTTGTTTTTTTAATCTTCGAGATACTAGCTTGAAGATGTCTTTATTCTGGGAAATTTTGGTTTGTAATAACTTCTTGGGCCATTATATAAGCTATAGACTCAGAATGTTTATCAGGCTCTCATCCTGATACATGCCATGCTCAGGAAATATGCAGAGAAAAGAGTCACCTGATGTGGACTCTTAGAACACCTAGTTAGGAGCTGGTTGTGTGACCAGAGTAGATTGCTGCATAATGAAACAACAAGAAAGAGGCATGTGGCAAAAGCACACAGTAGTCTCAGTTATCAGGAGAACTGGTAAGTCCTGTCATTAACAATGCTACCATAGGTGAATCTCATCTGCCTCATGCAGAGAGACTAATGAGAATTGATGTGTCTGGAAAACAGGGGCCTATGCCTCCAGATATGGCTTCGTTTTGGCAGATAGAAGGCTAAGCTGCTTATGAAAAAAAAGCAACCAACCCAATTAAAAAAAAAAAAAATAAATAAAAAAAAGCGCCCCCAAAATCCCGCAAAAATAAATGCCTTAATTTTGTCAACTGCAGGGCGTCAATATCAAAGTACAGACAACCTATTTATGAATGACAGAACATGAGACAGTCTTAAAGGGGAAGCAAAGAAGAATTTTGCTTTGATGACAGCATTTATTTTTTGTCATGTATCTGAAGGCTATTCTTTAAAACTATGAATATGATGAATGTGTCACATTTGTAAATAAGGTGTGGCATAAAATCTTATAATTCAGCTTCATTATATGATAAGAGCGAAATATGTTCCCTGTAGAGAAAAATCAATACTAAAGATCAAAGGAATATCTTCAAAAGGCCATGCTTTAAGGGTTTACAAGTGCTGTATTTTCTAGTTCTCCTCATGTTGGTGAAAAGCATATCCTATAAAAATGTTTATTATTGGCAAATTTTTTTTTTTTCAATTTGAAAATGCACATTTCATGTTTGTAATCCATTGATCTCCTGCCTCAGAAGTAGATATTTTAAAAGCCTCTTTTTAGTTTCATTGAATTGAGAGACCCTTATACAGAAGGGGCTGGAATTGCCGCAGGCTTCTTTCACTAGCTGATGGAAGGATGGTTGGAGGTCAAACAGTCCAGAAACAGTTTCATCTGCTCCTCAGAAGATACTTGCTCCAGAGAAGGGCAGATGGTATTTTCACTGCCCAGGGACAGTTGCTTTAAATCACAGCTGTGTCTCTACACAATTCTGCCAGTGGCGATTGTCCAAATATGAATCAACACATTCTCTTGCCAGATCCACCCACCTTGGGGACTGGCGTTACTCACTGCAAGTGCTATAGAGAGGATGACTGGGGCCATGATGAGGAGAATTTGGACCCGTGTTTCCAATGCACATACCCAAGAGGCTGATAAAACTCTAAAGTAAATCTCTTTTGTGACAGCAAGATAAGGTTTTCTTATAATGCAACTACAAACTATAGATTCATTTGCCTAAAGACATTAATTCAACAGGAGTTCCAATACAAATTGCTATTATTTCACATCCCATAAAACTTTACATGAATTTGATTCCTTGACTTATGTAGCTAAGGAAACCTGTACTTCTGTCCAAGGCAAGATTTGCCTTCAGCTGTTTCCTAGAAAAAATTTAGCGTGAGCTTACCTCTATTGTATATAGTGATGAAGAGATCACCAACCCAATGGGCAAAAAGCAGTTCTGAAAATCTATTCTGAAATGTTTGCAGTGGGAGCTGCTAAGTGGAAAAGTGTTTCTTTATTAGTGTGGCCCATGCTTCTGTGAGTGAATGGGATCTGAGTACCTGTAGTATTCAAAGAATGGGTGTTCATCAGTCAAAAAACTGTCCCTCAAGTTTTGGGGTTCCCTCATAGTAATAAATGACAACACCTTTCTTGGTTACCTCAGGTTCAGTCTATGTACACATTGGTTGTTTTCTTTTAATTCTTTCAATCTTAGCCCCAACCCCATGTTTATCCATGAAGAGGAGAGAGGGAAGAAAAAACTTTAGGAAGAAGACTGTTTTTAGAAAGTCATCCATCAATGATACATCCAGAGTCTATATTCATGCTTGTAGGATGGTTGCTCTCAGGGAATATTTGAGTTCTGCAGCCAGAGGGAAGCATGTGTATGCATACCTGGGCTATTGTTAGTGAGGAAAGTGATAAAAGTGAACCTATAGTGACACAGACCTAGCCTCTACTTAAGTCTTGGTATTATTGGTGGAAGTGTGCTCTTTATAGCACAGCCTTTTGTTGCTACAGCTTCACCATTCTTAGTGTTCAGTCTAGGTAGATTAAAGCTACATTCAGATACTTTGTTTTCAAAAGGCAGGCAGACAAAGCCCATGAGAATTCTTCCCAATGAGACTGCTTCCATGCATGCAAGCTACACAAGATCTATACTTTCTGTACCCTGTTAAAATGCATACTTTGGTTTTACAGATTGTTTGGATCATCTTGAGCATTAGTTTCATCTTTCTTATTTAGAGACTGGAGTGCAATATGAAGTGCTGCTGCTGCAGTTAAGTCTGCTATTTTTAGCCATACGCAAGCACCACATCCTTTTTCTTTTAGAACAGATTTCTACTTCATTGTTAACAAAGGAAACAAACTAATGTGGGATACATTATCAAGTTGCCGAAGGTTAGCTTTTCTCCATGTCATGATTGTGAGTGACTGTGCTGCACTGATTAAAAACATTGCCATGACAATTGCTATAGAAACATTTAAATTGGCATCATCAGTAACAAATCCCTTCTATTGATCCCAGCAAGGCTTATTTCACACTACACCTGAAGAATCTAAATAGAATATTTTGCATTCAAAGGACTTTAAAAATTATTTTTTTTTTTTTCCAGTTGTTACTGTGCTCAGGAGAATAATGTTTTTCATAAGAGATAATTCATTCACCTGGAACTGTTGCAGGATACTGATATCAGAATCCTTACTTCAAGGAGACACTACAAAGGTTCTAGTCTACCACCATATATCCCTCAAACCATATAAATAAAAAAACCCAGACAAACAAACAAACAAAACCAAACACTTATTACCTCCACTCATATACACTGATTTGCAAAACGAGGAAGAAATGCAGGTTCTCCAAAATTTTCGGCATTAAAGTGTTTAACATATGAACACCCCATCTGAAGAGATGTTTCCAACACAACTAGGAAGAAAACCATTTTCAATTTTTTGACAAGAACATCAAGTTGTTTCTGTACTGATTAAATGATGGAAGCAGAAACAAAGTGAGACAGATTGCATATAGTATATTGATCTGTTGCTTAGGAAAAAAAAAACCCACAGCATTTTGTCTGTTTTTAGGCTAAAGACCTTTGCTTCTCTTAGAAGAAATCAATTTAGATGTTTGTCAAAATGTTCAGCAGACCCACTGATCTAGACTAATAACTCTCTCTTTACACCTAGTAGGTCCAACTACTGTATAAATAAAACCCAGGAAAAAATAGACTGCAACTTTTTTGTTTGTTTCTTTCTCTGTTTGAGTCTCTTTTTTTATTCTTTTTGACCTTAAGGATTCTACATTTCCTCTCATACTACTAAGTCCTTCTGCTAATTATCAAGGAAATCAGTAGAGGGCAGCGCTACACAGAAAACCACACATTCTCGGCAATCTCAGTTTAACTTCTGCCTTGGATGGGACAAGCTGTGGGAACCTCCGGAGGAAGGAAGAAAAAAAAAAAAAGACAACCAACCAACCAACCAACCAAAAACTTACACACACAAAAAAACCCCAACAAAAACAAACAAAACTCCCACAAACCTCTGTGAAAAATTGGTGTTTACAGAGAGATAAATTCTTATAGCAGGATCAGAACACCTGTGTACAATGCCTTGGGTTCCTTTGAACAGCTGGTCTTACCTTTCCAGACTACACCAGAATCCTTTGTTTCAGTATTAAACTGCACCTTCTGAGTCTACTAAATGCAGCTCCTGATCCACTTGAACAGCTGACTGTGAGACAAGATGTATAAGCTAATGACCACATTAAATTATTTCTTTGAGTACAAAAAAAGGTGTAGTATAAACACCAGATGGCAAACAGTGTTTGGACAAAAAGGAATGAGGGCAATTTCAGGAAATGAAAAATGTGGTTTTGTTTTTGTTTTTGGTTTGTTTTTTTTGACAAAATAAAAGTGAAGCATTTGAAATTCATTTACATTTTTAATTATCAGCAAACTGATCATGCAGTCATACATCTCCAAATGGCCAGAAAGCATATTGATGTCACCTGTATTTCCTCATTTCCAAAAAGCCAGTAAAAACAACCAGACTAAATCCTCTGAGTGTTAGATTTGTCTAAGTTTTGAAATGAGGACCTTTTGAAGAGAAAATGTCAACTGTTTGTCTTTTTTGCATAACCTGTATTTGAGAGCAGTCTTTCAAAGCCTAGAGGTTTTGTAAAACATATCTTTAGGATTTTTAGTATCTTCATAGATTCATTATTTACTAAAATTTTGACAAATATGTTTGGCATTTTCAGAACTTTTTTGTCTATTTTATGGTTTGTTATGTTTTAACCCAGAAAAGCTGATATATTCCAAGATATCAGAGAAATAAATAAACCATGACCTTAAATATATAAAAATTATTTATCAGAATAGTTGAGTAGTAAAACATAATTCATATCAAAGGAAAAGTAATCAAATCCAAAATTTAATTAGTATGAGTATTTGAATGTTATCATTCAGAATGTAGAGAAAGTGAATTCTTGAAGCACAGTCCAATAAAAAGTGTTGTGATGCAGCTGTGAAAGAGCACTATTTGAGGACACATCAATCAAGAATATCTCCAGAGGAAATAAGAGACTCTATGAGAGTCACAGAGCATGCCATTTTTTGAAAGCGTCTGTCTTCAGATCAGAATCATACACTAAAGCCAAAGTCAGAGCCTCAGATTCTAGAAATATTATGTGTGACCAAGCCCTTTATTTTATGTCATTGGACAGACTTGATAGTCTGCCTTCAAATACAATATTGCCAACAAGTCTACTTTCATTTCAGAACACCTTAAGCAGGATCTAATTTACAAAGCAACTTAAATATAGATATAAGATTGACTGAGGTTTTTTGTTTTTTCTTTTGATTTGTGTCCAGCAAACTTCAATCACAAGGCAAGATCATAATGTGCTCAAATGTTTTCCAGTTAGTGTCAAAATTTACTGGTATTAAATTAGCCACAGGAGAGTTGCACTTTACCCCTCTTCCTGCAACAGGAACATATTGAGCATTACAAGGGAGAAAACAAGAATTCAAAGAAAACGCAGGCACAAATGTATGCCAAGATCTATGTACATTCGTGATTTTATGCAAATAGAGTTAATTTACATTGTGCTTTGATACTTCAATTAAAATAAAAAGCCAAAGAAAACAAGTTTTTCTGAATTATATACATGATCTTCTGCATAAATCTGACACCTATTAAATTGTTTTCTTTTTGTTTCTGAACATGATCTTAGGAAGTGATAAATATTCCAAACCTTCACTTCTTTCTTAGCTACAACTCTGTTTGAAGTAACTAAGATTCTAAAACTTTGATCCTCCTTCCGGATCACTAGTTAAGTTCCTGAGTCCATGCAGGATATTATCATTTTAAGAAAGTTTCACACAAGGGCACAATTATATTCATTTAATCATTAAGGCTTTTAGAGTACAACTCACTGAATGTTTTCCATTAAACAGTTTTTGTTCTTAAATGACTAATAATTTTCACAAAAAACATCTTATTTTTAAAATAATCTTTTTGTACAAAAAAATATTCCCTTTTGTGCCACTATAAAATAAGAAAACAAATAACAGAGTGAAAGTAGCTTTTGGTAATATTGTGTTGCAGAAGAAAGGATAGGCTTATAGGGGAGTTTTTAGTTTCAAGATTTCATTATTCTAAAATTTCTGAGTCTTGTGGCCTCATGTTGCTATCACTATTAATGGACTAGGACTCTCAAAGAAAGTGAACTTTTGCTGCTGAATTCTTTACCTACTATTTCTGTAATATACAATGACAGCTCAGAAAAGATATCCTAAAACGAAAATAGACTTAACATGAAAAAGTTTATAGATAAGACTGGGACATCAGGCACCTAAACTGTACTACCAAATAAAGAGTATAAGTTTAATTTGGTCTATTAAACACTACTTACAAACTTCCATACCAAACGTAAGAGCCATTTTCAGAAAAATAGTAATTACAATAAGGTTGTATATCATGAAAATTCCCATTCATTCAGGATTCAGGGAAAAATACATACATTATAAATGGAGAATTCTGTTCCAAATGAAAGTTTTGTTAACCTCAGAAGGATTCCTGTGAACCCACACTTATCTAAAAAGTACTTTTCTTTATTATTCAAAGAATCTGTTAAAGGCATTAATAATGCTTTATAAATTTCATTTTATGAGTTCCTTTCTGCAGAAATAGAAGATCCTCTGGACAAATGGGGGCTAGCAAAGGGGAAGAATGGGTTGTATTAATCATGAAGTAACAGAAAATTCAGAATTGCAGACAATTCTGAATAGACAGTAAAGGAAGATAGCATCAGACTGAGCTGGGAAAGATTAGGTTTGAAAGTTTCTTATTATTTGGGCTGTTTCCTTGTGTCAGCATGCTGGAAGCTAAAGTTTTCAGATGAAGCATTTTATTCAGATTGTGTTTTAAATAAATGTCTATATGCCATGTGATAGAGTGCACTAGAAAAAGATGAAAAAGACATTAAAGAACTTGACTTAAAACTCTCTGGGTAATTTTTATGGTGATTTGTCACTCCCATGAGTTATTGTTGTGATCGCCAGATTGTGTTCCTGTTTCCTCAGGGATAAAAGTTATTGCAACTTACCCAAATACTTTTTCTCCATCCCCTAGGTTCTACTTAAGAGGAATATAACACTTGAAAAAATTGTTCTGGTGAATTATTAGAGGAGCGGAGGCTAACAGCATCTCTGTGAGTGATGAGGACTTACTCCTTCCTGACAGTTTTGCTTTGGAGCTGCGTGTTTCATGTGATTCACATGATGCCATCCCAAAAAAGGACTAACAAGCACTCACACAGCAAAATGATAACAGCATTGTCAGAGAATGATGGAAAAACACTGCATCGCACCAAGCGTGGTTGGATGTGGAATCAATTTTTCTTGCTGGAGGAGTACACGGGTCCGGATACTCAATATGTGGGCAAGGTAAGCCTTGTGTTTAAAGGATTCTTTAAAGGTGATGCATCTGACACACTTGGTAATTTCACTCCTTCTATACAGCTGTTTTGCTTTTTCTACAGCAGTGGTGCCAATTCCTCATTAAGTCAAAGCATGCCACAGACCACCTGGGGCTTTCATGATTGTTCAAACTTGTGAGAGAAACGAAGTAGTTCAGTGAAAAAGAAATAGGAAACTGTTCAGACTAAAATGTTCCAATTTCTTACTACATATGTCCATGCAAGTTTTATCACTTTTTTCAACTGTTAAACATAAATATTAGATAAGGGAATAGAAAAGTTATGCCTTCATTCATCTACCTTGTGGCATTCGCAATATACTGGACTATGCACTTCCTCCAGTAAAATCTAGAATTATATTAATAATAAAATTCTTCTCTATTCACAATTCCAAGTATGGATGAAATGTTGGAGGAAAAACAATCTGTTTTTCATAATTTCTGAAATAAACTGATAACTTTGCTTAATGACTTAAAGGACTTTACATTCTTTACATCCACTGTTGCCAACAATGGCATCTATGAATTGCAGTTGTCTGCAGTCCTACCTTTTCTGATAACACACAACTGAAAGATTTCCAGGTATTTAGCCCTTTGTGGTGTCTCACCGTTCACAGATCTGACTTGTGGTTTGGTATAACCAATCTTGGTAGAGATCAAGAATGCACCCAGGATGATTCACAAATTAAGGAAATGTTTATCTTAACGGCTTAACTTAATAAATGCCCTTTCCAATTTCTGCCATTTATCCCCAGTGCTGTCACCAGCCTTTATTGTCAGGGAGCCCTCTCATTTTGGGGTGCCTAGCTATCAAATTGATTGAGACATTTGTAGTTATAATTTCCAAAATGTTTTTGAACGTTAGCTAATATCTCTGATCATGGGAGAAATGGTCATCTGGAAAATGTGAAAATCATATCTCTCTATTAAGAAACAAGTGTCAAAGAAACCAACCACAGTAACTATGAACTTGATTCTGACCTTGTTTATACCAGCACTACACCGTACAATTTTGTTTTCAGTCAGACAAATTCTGACTTGCAGTAAAATGAGAACAAATAATCCTATTGCTAAATCTGTTTATCAGTGTGTAAAATAAAAAAGTTTGCTCTAGGCAAAGGGGTCTTCAATAAATAGTGTAGTAATTACACAGAGATATTTTTAAAATAAAATTTGTTTGCAAGTATCATTTGGTATTGAGGAGACTTGCCAAGAAAACATACAAAAAGGTACACAGTAATATAGAACTCCACAGCTGTAAGTTCTACCTAGATTTTTTTTTTTTAATAGAAAGCTGTTGTAGAGAAGAAATAAGTATCAAACATAAGAGCTGATTCTAGATTCACTCCTACTGCTATAGATGAATGACTCCAAACTACTCTAATGCTCAAAATTAAGCTTACATCAAGACTGTTAGCACCATCTCTGTTTCACACAAGGAATGCCTACATGGCAACAGATGCAAGCTTACTCTGCACTTATTCCAAACTAACTAAAAGCTATTGGATCTTACTAACATAGAGTTAAGTCCAGGAAGAATAACAAATGACTGTACAGCAGTTAGATCTGAGATGTTTCATTTCTTGTATCTCCGATAACTTGCTAAAATTTTTCACAATCGACTGCAAAATATTACACAGACCCTGAGAGAGGTCAATATCACTGTTTGTCTAAACATATGGAAATCACCCCAAATATTACCCTGTGTTCCAAAGAGAAGCAGTTGCATTGAAGTGATGAGCAGCATGTGGTTGCATTAATTTTATAACAATTGATAACACAATGAAATGATCATAGTTCTGTTCTCAGTGTATAAAACCATGGTAAATCTGTTTGAGTTACTTCAAATTATCCTGCATACATATGACATACACCACTGAGAGGGAACTGATACAAGAAGTCAAGTAAAGAATTTATTTTAAAGAAAACAAAACAAAACAAAACAAAAACCAAAAACAAACAAAAAACAACCCTAAAATAAAACACCAAACCAAAAAACCCAACAACTTCTTTGAACAATATTATTCCGAGGAAGGCTGAAATCTCAAGTTTACTATTCTCCTGCTCAAAGTGATGATAATTAGCAAACTCGTATGTGTGAAGGAAGAACACTTGTATTCCAACCCCTGGGGACTAGTTCATAGGAAGTATTCTTATCCAGCCCTTCTTTAGTATGAACATGCACAGGCACAGGAATTACTGGGGTAGAATAATAAATGTAACACCGAAAATTAAATAAACTGAAATAAGAAACTTCATCAAGAAATAAACTTCTTAGTATTATTAACCATAATACTAAAAAAAATATTTTTCCCACACTAGTTTAATTCACATACATTTTTTATCTGTTAATCATTGACGGTGTTTTGTTACTAATGCTACTTTATTGATGTTTTATTTTGTTATAAGTGCATTCTGTTTTTGGCAGTGGGGGAGAATTCCTCAGGATGACATAATGGGATAAATCTGGTTTCCTAAGAAGGATGGGTACATGGGATGGGGACCTATTCTGTGACATTCATACACCTCTCATTCTCACTGCTCAGTTTAGACCATCAGCAGGGATCCAGGGAAACTGCTTGCTTTGACCACTGGACTGTCCGAGTCCTTACTGGCAGTCTGGTCCCTGTGAGAGGACTTGTGCTCAGGCTGCAGTCAATGTCAAAGATACCTGGATTGAGAAGTTTCTCCCTCATCTCTGAGATGTTATCATCTTAAATATTACTTTTAAAAGCCAATGACCTCATTTGTGTAGCAGCCCCAGGATCTCCTTCCCCATAACTAAGGCCATGGAGCAGTTGTTACTGGGACAACTCTCACCCTCTGGTCTCCCTCCCAAATATTTTCTAAGAATGAAAAATGACGAGCAGCTCCATGCCAGATTTTTTGTTTTTTTCCTGCACATACCAAACTAACTGGAGCAGTTAGAGCTGGCAAATGCAATCATGTCTCATTTATCTGAGCTGGTAGACCTCACCCTGTAAGAAGTAACTAAAAAAGAGATCTACTTGTAAGGTAGGTGAAAACATGCAAACGTGCTGTATGGCTCACAGGCTGCTAACAGGAGGAAAACACTGTTAATGGACTCCAAACAGGTAAAACAGAGCTTATTTTCCTAATTACAGTTAGATAGCTTTTAGACAAAGACAGTGATAGTGATGATAATACGATAGTGACATAAAATACAGGCCAGTAAGTGCATCTAATACACTTAGCAGAAATTGAAAATACTGTTTGACAGACACAGGAAGTTAGCATTCAACAGCTGCCAAAAGGCTTGATGGTAGAGCAATTTTAGTAAAGAAATTTCTCAAAGAACAACCACCCTTCAAGAACAAGGGATATATGCAGAACAATTGCCTTGTGAACGTGATGGGAGTCAGGGTAAATCTAGACAACTTACATCTCATGTCTCTTTCCTTCTCCCAGCTCATAGGATCCATCTGTCTCATATACAGGTGAATGCATAAAAAATAAGTGCATAAAAAGTCTTTAAATTTATTGGATCCTACTACTCATAGATGCAAAAGTACAAGAACTGCTTATGGTATCCTTCAATCTCTTATCCTTTCAAATTATGTTCAGGAAATGCTTAGAGAAACCAGTGGATCCATCATGCTAGATAGTTTCTAAAAAAATGCACAAGGAGATATACATTGGTCTGGAGGGTTTGCAACTGAAATATTCAGTCAGACACAGATAAGGTAGCAGTATCAGCGTCCTGTTAGGAAACTTAGCCGGGAAATAAAAATAAATTCTAAGACATAAAAATGGCCATATTCTTTCAAGATGCCTGTTACCTAGTGTGAATGCTGAATATCTCAATGAGATTATTAATGTGAAGAATTTTCAGAGGATGTAGTGAGAGGATCTGTAAAACTCATTCTGCCAACTCAGAATTCACAGAAAAAGTGGATTACAATACAGCATTCAAAGTTATATTTATGAGATTAATTTCTTTTTAGAGGAAGAAAAACAAATGTATAAGTCTTTTTTGTGAACTATGAAGGTGTGGAGAAAATAAACACCTGGCTGTATATCAGTCTGTAGCATTCCTTGGTTTCTAGAATCTCCTTTTCTTTCACTAGTGAGGGGCTGTAGATCCAACTTCTCAGCTGCTACTAACTTTAAACCCCATGCAGAACTTAAGAAATAAAAGTTAAAACTGATCTGCTATGAGAAAAACCTACAAAATGTACTCACTTTCTAACAAAAATACAAAGAGATAACAGTCTAAAAAAAGGACATGCAATTCAAGAAGTACAAAAATGTTGATGAGGATGATGTTCATTAATTAAAGAAAAAACTAATAAAATGCACAGAAGGCTCTAACCAAGTAGCCCCTGAGACACAATTAGTTTTATTTTCCAAAGCTAATATTGATTTTACGTGACTCCATTTCTAAATGACATACCTGATACCCACTGAATGGACATCAGTTGTGCGAAATGACAAATACCTTTAGCTCCAGTCATTACCAAATATCCCTAGACAAAAAGAAATTGGCCTAATGAAAATTATCAGCCATTTTGGAAACACACAATCCTTTATACTTTGCAACAATATAATGAAGTGATTTCAAGAGACAAGATTTTCCCTTCTTTAAGTGACTCAATTACCTTTTTCACATGGAAGCTACTGTCTTTATATGTTAAACAGGCACTTTGCTAATCAAATGATAGGCAGATAATGTGTGAAGTTCCATGCAATATATATTGAACCCAATCGTGAACTTCACAATCAAACACCTGCCAAATCCCAGAATTTTAAAAAGAAGAAACAAGCAAGAATAAAAACATTTTTGTACACCATCTGCAATCTTTCTTTCTCATTTAAGGTGGGGAAATACAAAATCAAATTAAAAAAAAAAATTACACTGCTCAAAATTAGCTCCTCCATAAATAAACTCCTGCTTAATAACTTCCATAAAAATAAATTTAGTAGGTTTTGCATGTTATAAGCATCATTTAAATTGGATGCAAACTGAAGAAAAATCTGTTCTACCTCCAGCTAACTAATGAATTTGATTCATGACATCTGTCTGTGTGTCTTAATAAGAAATATAAAGTGAAAATAAAAATAATCGGAGGGTGGAGTTTTTGGGGGCGAATGTTTGGTTTGGTTTGGTTTTTGGTGGGACAGGATATAACATACATTTAATGCCACCATTTATGTCTTGTAATCTGCAAGTAAAAATATTCAGACATCTACAAATGAGATTATATGCTATAGCAGCCTGCCTTGTAGAAAAAGAGAGAGACAAAGCCAAAGGAACTTCATATAAAAACTAAAACTGTTACTGAATTGCCAACCTCACCAGACTTGTTGTTTTTTTAATACAAAACTTCACTCAATTTTCCTTTTGCACTGTACTTTTTTTCTTTTCTTATTTAATGGTGTTGGTCTTGTAAATATAGACTAATACTTGAAAATATTGTTTTACATTACTTTGCTTTCTGCCTTTGGTACACCACAGAATTCCAGAGTAGGCTCCTTCTTAATATGCAAAGCAGCAGAATAGTCATAGAACAGGATCAGTAAAGCCTGACCTTCACAAGTCTTACCCCATTCATTCACATCCTCTCAATATGTTGCCAAGGCCTCGGCCATACTCAGCCTCTGCTTGGGAGGAAGAAGCTTATGGCCCAAATAGGTGACTCACTGACTGGCTCTTGACAACACTGCAGTGCCCAAATTGGCAGTAACCTTAGTTGCTCCATCCTGAAACATAATGTTCTCATCCATAATAGTTTTTACTAATTACCTAATATTACTTTATTTATGTCGTGAATTTTTATCTTAGTTTTGACTTTAGAGTATGGGAGGTAACTTTTCTACTTGTGATTTTAATCAACTTATGCAATTTTCCCATAAGAATTATTTTACAGCATTTGCTATTTTCTCTCCACGGAGTCAATTTAAGAATCACTTATTAGGATGAGAGAACATGTGGGTGCACTATCCTTTTAGTCTTTCAAGTATGCCCTCTACTTTGTTATAGCTGCATCCTACGTGTCCCACTTGTAAAATGGTGGCAATGAGTACAGCACATAAATACTGGCAAAAAGAGCATGTTTTTTGATATCTTTTTACTTAGCAGTATGGTAATTTTTTTTAAAAAAAACAACAGAATCATAAACAATCATATGCTGTTGACACACAGTCATTTATAAGCATAATTCAACTGGGGGAAGATTTCGTCACATTCTTAATATGTTCCATCTAAATCCCAAAGCCATCTTATCAACGACAACTTTTGAAGAAGATTTAATAATATATGTTTATTAGAAGCTCTGTTCTTAAAGTAAAATCAATTTTTTTAAGATTAAATAAAAGCAGAAAAATTAGTGAGGTCTCCTCTGCTTACTCTTTTTATCTTTATTTTTCTCACTCAGTCCTCAAGTTTTGCCTTGTGTTTGAATAAATACAAGGAAATAATGATGTATTAAAACAGAAAGGAAAAAAAAAAAAGGATGGAAAATATCAAAGGAATAAGAAAAAGATTTTGTCTAATATTTTAAAAAATACAAAACAGAAAACTTATTTGATTCATAAATTAATAAAGTGTCTCCACTTTCATTGCATTCTTCAGTTAGTACATTTTTTTCAACAAATATTTGATCTATTTTCAAGCATCTCTGTCTCTAGGCAGATGTATCTCCTAAGTAACACCAAAATTGAAAGAGGCAAAAAAAGAAAAAAAAAAAAAGGTTTAAAAAAGTGCCATAACAAGTTCCTGTCTTAGATATATGCATAACTTTACTGCAAATACTAATAAAGACACATAGCTTTACTTGTTTGAAAATAATGTATTTTTGAAGGATTCCAACATAAACCTTATTGAAAAATTTCTGGAAGCAAAATTTACTTTTGTCGAAAAATAATAAAACCCCAAGTTTTCAATAAAATTCCATTGTTGCTGTTAAACAGATGGCTGGAGAGCCAGGGAAGAAAATGATGAAAGACAAATGTTACATCTTCCAAACACAATAGCACTGTTTTGTTTTGGAGAAAGGACAACAGCTCATTTCTGACAACCTAAATACATTTTTAATTGAAGTTTCAAAAACAGTGATGGGATCTAGTCACATCATGCATAACCCAAGTATAATAAATATGAAAAATCTTGAATGTTACATTACAATGATAGGCTTAAGCTGGAATTTTGCTGTCAATTTGAACATCATATTTCATAAAATAAAGAATTGTTTCTGAAAACAACTGCAATGATCAGAAACTTCAAAGACAAGAATAACAAGTGTGAGTTGGCATTGTTTGGTACAGATGGAGCAGCTGTCATGAGATCTGACAGCTTCTGTTTCTTCAAGTACATAAAAGACTGCTAAAAAAACAATCTGAAGTTCTTGTGTTCAGGGCAAGAAGTTGGGTTCATATTGTCACAAGGCTGATTTACATTAATCATCAGGAAAAAGTTTTTGATGGTAAATACAGTCAATACAGTGAAGTACTAGGTAAAGAATGCTCAGAGAGACAGAATTATCTTGATACTGGAGGTTTTCATGACAAACTAAAAAAAAACAAAAACAACAACAACAAAAAAAACACATCTCAGAAAGTTGACACTGATCCTACATGGAGGACCCGGATATTTCTTTTGGGCCCTGTCTGTTCTACTCTCAAGGATTCGGTGTGTGTTTTTCAAGTTCAATTGCTAAATCAGTGGGACTGATTGTGGGTAAGAAAAACCAAAAAAAACAAATGAAAAAAAAAAAACCCACAAAACCTAAAAATAAAGCCAAAGACTTAAGAAATGAGAAAATCCTCAAACTTTTTTTTTGCAAACTTTTCCCTTAGTCATATTGTTTTGGGGTTTTTTCCTTTCCTTGTCCCTTCTCTCCTATTCTCTTCTGGGACAGACTTTCAATTAAAAAAAAAACACCAGAAAAACCCAAAAGAAAAGGTGCCAAATACATGCATTTATATATGTCTTGCACCTAATGGAAAAAAGAAATGAAGCAAGATAATTTTTGAAAATTTAACTGAAAACTTCATCCTTGCCATAAATACACCTAAAAAAAAAAAAAAAATGCTGAGCCACTTTTAAAGCCAGTGAAGGACAATTCAACAAAGGCAAAACAACAATAATTCTCCAATTATTTTCACTTTTTCCTCTTTCCCTCCATGTTCCTTCACTCAGGTGTGTAAAAAAATTATGTCCACCCGATACCCAACATAGGAAGCAAGACTATTGTGTGGAGTCTAGTTTATAGTTCACTATAATGCTTGTTTTTGTTTTAGTCACAGCTTCCCTTCCCTGGGGATCTCCTGAGTGGGCTCAGAGCACTAAGGAGAGTGGGACAGGACAACAGTAGTGGAAGTTGGGAGCCCACACAGTGGAGGTCCCCCTGAGGAGCTTGCTGGGATTGAGGGTGCTGACAAATAAAAATAAGGCTTGAAGGAAAAGCACATGATTTAAAGACACAATGAGCACAGAGAATGGAGTCCTCTTCTGTGTCCAGTGATAATTTCCAGCTGCCATTTAAAATAGAATTTTCATTTTAATAAAAAAATGGCTTTTCTGAGCTTAGAAGTCTCTTGTTCTCATCAAGCTCCTCATGTGAAAAGGCCTAAGAAGATCTGCCTTGAAGATCTGGCTGGCTCAGGAGCTTGGCACAATAGGTAATAGTTATTCGTAGAATAGCCCCATCTTTTTACAACTTCATTGGTTGGTATTTCTCAGCCTTGCAGCTTTAAGCCTGGGAAGAGAAGATTAGACTAGTGGCAATCTGCAGACCTATCATTATCTGTTATCAAGCAATCATTTATTGTGCATGAAAAGGTGGGAGGGTGAGGAAAATGTGTTTCACAAGATACTTTTCATTATCCTGTTTGTTTATTCAATTGATTATATTAGGGGAGTGATTCTGAAGAGGTGAAGTATTTTGACTATATTGTGGTTTATGGATACCCCCCAGCCTGGTGATAAAAACCGCACAAAACCCATCAGAGTGAAACAATATGTGACCACCTAAAGAGGTCAATTTGACTGCATCAGAGGACAGTATTGTGCAATGTCTTGTCTGTTGGACATAGGTTTATGAACAGTCACCTTGACAACAAATGGGGAAGCTGTCAAGAAGCAATTGTCAAGAAAAGCAAGTCTTTTCTTCCTGTATGTGCCTGATACATCAAATTTGTCTATTGCAGGAATCATCACATGTTTCAGTCTTCTGGAAAATGAAAAAAAAAAAATGTTAGCCAAGTCCATGTAATCAGTCAATTTGACACTATGATGGGCATTAATCAAAAGAGGAACTTGTGATCTCTCATCAGTTACAGAAATACATAACTGTGGACACATCATTGATGTATGTATTGCTGTAGCAACACAAATACACTGGGCTAACTTCTGCTCACTCTTACATCAATCTATGGTCAAGAAGCTCTGCTGAAATCTCTCTTTTCTGTTTTTATACAGAATGTAATAAAAATAATTAGAAAGCATTACAGCCTCCATGAACATATTGAAAGTTACAAATTCCTCCCTGTCTTGCTTCACATTTTAGTGAAGTATGCCCATTTCAGATGGAAATCATTATATCATTTTTGTCAAATTGTGAGTGTGAGGAAATGACAACCAGGCTGATAATATTAAATGAATTAAATGAATTCTCTTTAAATAAAGATAAATTTCTGATATATATTCTCCATTTCCATAGAAGGAACCTAATTCTCCCTTGGTTTAGTTGTAAAATTCTTAACAAATTAGTGTTTGGAATAGTTGATTCAGCTACAAGAATAAATTTTTAACCCTAGATCCTACCATAAAAACAATAATTGGTATAATAAATAATTGGTAGCACTGGAAATAATTATTAATACAATTTCCTTAAATATTTGCTTTATAAATTTTATTTTTTCCATTTTGTAAAATGTAATTGCCAATGTTTCTCTAATGAAGCTTTTCTTCTTAACATGTCTATCTACGAGATGTTCCCACACAATATTGCAAGAAAACCTCTGAAATATAATGAAAACAACCATGAAGTACTGAGTTAAATAATATGTGAGGACACACTATGAAAAGGAGGAAAATACAGAACCAAATATTTAATAGCTGCTTGCTTGATGAACAGTGCTTGAATGCTTGAATTTGCGATATAAATAACAGCTTTAACTTTTCCTAATGTGCAACAATGAGAAAGACAGAAATAATAAGCAGGATATTGTTATACTTCTACTCAACCATTCATAAAATGCATATACCTAACTTAAAATTTGTGGTTGTTGTCACCACCTGTAGCCATTTTTACCCCTTGAACTTTCAGCTGTTGCTACATATTTCTGATAAAGAGCTGAATAAATTAAGTTTCCAAATACTTAGAATAAATTTGTTTCTTATAAAGAAGTTCTGATTTACAACTTCTATGCAGCTTAAGTGGAATTAACACTAATATATCAAACTGATACAAATATTGCAAGTACTGATGCAATCTTTAAAAATTGTGTTTTTTCTGATAGTGCAGTCTTACAGGAATTGTGGAAGCAAACGTATTTTTCTTTTTAAAAAGCATTTGTGATGAATAAACACTGTCAAATACCGGGAGGTAACAGAACATTAAATGTTCATATATAACTGGGTCAGGTAGCTGACTGATAGGACCAAATCAACAAATGAAAAATAAAATATTGAAAGAATTTGCTTACCCTGTCTTTCCAGCACTGCAGCATTTGCATTTAAAATGTTGACATTAAAGTTCCTTTAAAAAATATATATATATATATATATATTTTTTTTAAATGGGGAAAAATGCTGTATGTTGTGTATTAAAAAAGGGACTAAAAGAAATAATCATGTATATTTACTTTTAATTTTAAACCTATATTAATTAGATATTAAAAAATGGTGTGGAGAATAAAATTAATTTAAACAGGAATTTGGCATGGGAACAAGTACTTCTGTATATATTGGCACAGAAGTAATGAAAGCAGGGCACAGAAGCAAGAAAGCAAAATCAATTATTAAAATTGAGTTTTTTAACTGTCTTTCTAAGTTTCACAGAACATGCAAATAAATTCATCTCTGTAAAGGCTAGTAATTATGAAGTTGTAGAGGTCACAATCTGATTCTTACCCATTCCATATGAAAAATTGGCATGAAGTGAAAGGTAAAATATGAATCTATAGCGAAAGAAATTTTTTAGTCCTTCAAAAGTAGTGATAGAAACAGGAATCACCCACTCTGTTTTCATTTTATCAGAGGTACTGCAATTATTTTTCTGTGCACTTCAGGTGGCTAAATATGGTCTAATTTCGAAGTGTGTAAAAGAAAAAAGAACAATAACCCTCCACCCTCCCCGAGTTTAAAATTAGTGTATGCTTCTAAGAAGCTATGAGAATGTCTGTGTATATCTATATATAACATTGTTTTGTCCGTGGGATAAAGAAAGGATTTATGCTGATCCCTTTGATGAGGATAAAAGAGAACAGCAAAATGTTATAATGATGATGCTAGGATTATTTTTAATAAATTCTACTTCCATAAGTATCATTCAATGAAATATATCAAAGTATTTTACACTAAATGAACAGTACCTATTGTGAGGCAGGCAATTCCATAACATCTGTTCTCCTGGGGAGAAAAGTGCAGCAAAGTTGCTGAAACAGTGATTTAAGGTCACACGGTGAGTCAATGACAACAGTTAGATTCAGAACTGAATAGCCACTGTATAGGGACAAATTTAGGATAATGGTAAGGTTTATCTACAAGACAGAAAGGACAGCACTCATCAACAGTAGAAAAAAATTTGAAAAAAAAAACCAAACCAAAAAACAAAACAAAACAAAATAAACCTCACTCCTCATCCCTTATTTTGAATATTAACAAAATCTCAAGTGCTATCTTAAAACCTGTCTCCAAACAACTAAGATGGCCAGGGTCAACATTTGACTCCAAATGAAGTCATAGGATAATTAGTAAAACAATCAATTTTATTTCATACGTACTTCTTATTTTGTATGTTCTTCTCCAAAGTACAGAGTAATTCTATTTAAAAAAGAAAAAATCATCAAAGAATTGAATCAGTCAGCATTGAAAACTCCAGTTCCTCACAAAAAAAATCTTTTTTTTTTTTTAATAAATTTAATAGAAAGCTATCATCAATAGATTCAGATTTTTATCTGGTTTAAATAAATACAAAAGCTTTGACTACCCTTGCTGTTAAACTAACAATAGCTTAACTATTCTCTTATGCACCTCCTGCTGGGCTTCTTGTTCCTTAATACTTGTATTATGAATTTAAAAAAAAAAAATCCCTGCTAAATAACTCCTGCACTGTTTAATATCCCCATATTAATATCACTTCATCTGATCACATTGCATATTCAGCTATTATCCTGGCTCTCCTCTAAGCCACAGTCTTCATAGTCTTCATGTTTTGTCAGAGGGGTACCATTAGCTTGTGGCTTATGCAGAACCCGAAGTCCATCTCAGGCCCTCTCCAAAGGGAGTTACACTTACCAGTTTCTGTTGTGCCATGAAAGTTGTTAAGTAGTTTTGTTAACTCTTCCAGCCACCACCTTGTCTTTGCCCTTACTACAGTTATGACCTTCCAAAGACTGTATTTTGAAACAAGATTTAAAAGAACCATACAAGTAAGTAACACATATTTCATTAAATACAAAATCAGTGACAAATAAGAAAAAGAAAAAAAAAAAAATTACCCCTAACAACTTCTTTCCTAAATACTGGTTTTCATCATGCTCTTCTTGAAACCATAGCTTCACTTAGGAAGCTACGTTATTGAACCTCAAAATTGAGGTTTGGTGCTTATTAAAGTCTATCCTGATTAGCAAATTCTTTTTTGAATATACCTACCTTTATGTTCCCAGATCTTAGCAAGAGTTCAGCATATGCCTATGTGTCTCGGAACAGGCATGGGACAAGAGAATTGCATTCAGGCTGATGAAGGCATGACAGGGATAACTCTAGAGTGTACTTTTAGATAAACTTTTAAGGCTTTTAAAGTGTCACCAATTAACATTTTGAAATGAATATTGAGGAATGAACAAATTTCTTCTTGTAAAATATGCGTACATGGTCCACAAAAATAGTTAGTTTACCAGTTCGTAAAGCAGGATCTTAGGAAAAATGCGTCATTTTAAAGTGAAACTTTATGATAGTGGTCATTGTGAATCAATAACTAAAGATAATTATCTTTTAGGTTTGAAATGCATTCATGTAAAAGTAAATATGTTTTAGAGATAGTAAATAATTTAAAATATTTTTAATATTTCTGGGAACTACATATAGTTGAGCAGCTTAGGAAAAATTCCAGAATCTGCTTCCTTTGAGTCAGCAGGACTAATATCTGGCTTTGTTTATTTATTGCTGCAAACCTGGAAGACTGTTTGTATGTTTAAGGCCAAAAAAGACACTGGTCATATTGGCTTACATTTCAACATCTTACTATTCCATTATGCTGTATGAATTTCTAAAAAAAATCATGCAGTCTTGTTCTGTAGACATTTTTTTACATATATATATATACACATACTTATACATCAAATTACAATAAGAGGTGGTAAAATACTCCTGTTATTGATGTATTCTTCAGATCACTGTGAATGACCCATCCCTAGAAACAGTATAGCATTCAATATATTCAGTCAATGCAATACTTGTCCAAAGTTAGGGCAATGGGAAACCAGACAAGTCCAAGGACATCAGATTCGTAAAACAAAACAGAACACATACCTGTACATGGGTCTATTCTATTCTAGATTTTGGGGTTAGGTGGCAGGGAGTGTAAAATAATCAAAAATTACAGTGGCCATACTGAATATTCTCTGAAACCAGCATCTCCTATTGCCTCTGAGATAAAGCACTTGGCTAGAAAAAACATTTGTCTCCCTATTAGAGTATTTCTTATAAGCTTATTAGTGTAGAGATGAGCTCAGATCCATTAGTTCTGCAGAGGGTAAGGGATAATTCTTATCTACATGACAAATTCATGTTGCTTCCATGTCTAGAGCTTTTATTCCTTCCTATCTCTGTGCACATCTTTTGGAAATATGGTACATTTTGAGTGTCTCTAAACCAGCAAGAGATATCACACATACAGACAGATTTTACTCAGGAGCTTTTGGTGAGAGAAATGCTAGAAAAAGATACCCTTTTTATTGTGAAACCTTTAAAATAATGATGAATTTAACACCTGTTCTAGGGATTAGTTAAAGTGACAGTGGTTGATGTTATGGTGTGATAATTTCTGACCTGTGGACAAAATTGATGACTACAGTCACTTTCTGTAAATCTATATCTCATGTTATGGAACAGACAAATGACAGTGTATGGCAAATCATAAAAAACGTAAATAATTAAAAAAAAATATTTTGACTCTTTCATCAGGCTGAAAAACTGTAATCCAGCTGTGGATTTAGAGAGTAGAGAGAGGCAAAATTCCATGTGCACTGAAATCCAGTTCTTTGTGCAGAAGTAAGAATGCAACCATTTTTGCAGCTTTAACTACAACTTAGCATATAAGGCACAGGAGATATAAAAGGTATGCAGGAAAAGGAGGCATTTGAGAATACAGATCTGGTATCTAGGACTTCCCCTTTAGATATAAAGGGCAGGGAATATGTGGAATTTCCCCATATTGTCTTTGTATCATCAGAACCAAAAAACTGCTAAGAATTCTGCTGAACCCTTCCTGAATGGAAACCAGATTTACCCTTACCTACTAAGTCAAAATCAGCACCTGCAGCTAATGTCAACAGTGTTTTTCACAATATCATTCTCTAGAGAATTTCTAACAATAGGCAGCTCAACAGAAGAACCAGATGCTGGAAAACAGAAGATAAGTAAATGTCATTTGCCTTGTTTAATATACAGTCATTTAGGTTGCTATCACACACAGAGTTTGGCTGTTTAATTAAGAAGTTTGTGCTGATGTCACAAAATCAAGTCAAGTAAATACTTTGCCATTTAGCACATACATAAAACTTTTGATTAAACATATATAAATAGAAAATTCAAGCAACACATATACTGCTACTTCACACTGAAGAACTACTGCAGCTAATAAGACAACTTTAGAGTTTTCAATTAGTTAAAATGTTAATGAAGGAGAATATTGTCTGAGCTTCTCTTGATGCTGTATCCTAGCTGCTGTAGATCTCACAAAAATCTGAAATCATACAGGGGGCGCACTGGTTAATATTCTTCCTGTCACTAGCACTCAATGTGAGATTTCAGGTTTGTCTGGGAAGCTACAAGCTCTTATTTCAAGTACACTACTTTCATTTTTTTATAAGAATGGATTTATTTTGTTTTAGGTAATATTAATTCTCTTTCACAAATACAGTCTCTTTCCCACCTCTGTATACATAATCTTCTTTACTTGGAGTAACTTAGAGTGATAATTACAGTCAAGTTTCCTGGGGTCAAATCAATTTGGGCTTTAATACATATTGGGATGGTTTGTAAAATTCGATTTCTTTCTGTTCTACAGCTTCAGAATAAATAGCATAATATAATCAACATATATGAATAGAAATTTGATGTAAATAGACACATGGCTTTGTAGAAGAAACATATACATGTTTTCCAGTACTTAGCATGTTTTTTCCCTCAGGCCAGGAGCTTCAACTAAAAACTGATTAAAAGATGTTTGAGGAATTCTAAAAAATATAGAAATTTTCATTATTTTCCTCTAGTTTTAGAAAGGGTCACTTTCAACACACCTGACTACCCTGTTCCTTCCGATAGCTTAGAATTTATGCTTATTGATTTCACATTTAAAAAGATATAAGCATATTTGAAAGAATCATACTAAATCTGACAGTTAATAACACTTTACCAGGTTGAGAGTTCATGCCATGTACACTCTATTATTGTTTCTCTATACATTTTCTGTAGGTCTGGATATATTATGGCCAAAACTCAACATTTTATAGATGTCAAGTTATTAATGTAAGGTTTCATTATATTAATTTTATGAAAAAATACTTTCAAATTAAAGTTATATATGGCTTAAGCTATAAAGAAAACAATGTTATGAAAAGTAAAGTCAAGGAAAAGACTTTGTAGCCAAGGTGAAGTTATGACTGAAAAGTGTCCCTGCCCATGGCAGGTGGGATGGAGCTGAATGATCTTTAAGGTCCCTTCCAACCCAGACCATTCTATGATTCTATGTGGAAGCACCTTAGCTGTACCAGGAACTACAAGACTGAATATAAAGTGGTTTTGTGGGGAAAGAGAAATATTTTCCATCTGCAGCATAAATTGCACATGAAATAAAAAAAAGAACAGAGATGTGTTTGGACAGCTGCATCATAGCTTATCAAAACTTGAAACAGAAATACATTTGGTATAAGACAATACCAATGTAATTCTGTTCAGTTTTCATTTTCACGGAGAGGAAAAACTTTTGTCTTTTATAGCTTGCAGTTTTCTCCTGCTGACTTGTGATAATCTCAAACCAGAATAACTAACACCATTTACACTTCACATTTTATTCTTATGCCTCCAGCAATGGGAAGAATAAAACCCCAGCAAGTAAACCCTAATATATACTCCTTTAAGTAAGACCTTTGATTTATACATACTGAAGCATCCTATTTCAGCCAAAATTAATGAACAGCAGACAATAGGCTACTGGTCCAAACATCTGAAATCCATGTACAGGTATTAAAAAACTCATCATTAAAGTTTTCAGTATTTTGTGTAAATACAAATACAAACTAACAGTGGAAATGGAAAGAAAGAACAGAAAAGACTGCTGTAGAGCAGATTCCTTAGAAATTGTGTCACACAAATGTAATACAAAAGAGTAAATAAGCCCTTCAGATTATCATAACAAAACTGCAGAAATTATGAAAATACATTCACAATTCTAACAGGATGGAGTTAACAAATACTCTGAGGGCATTTTCTAATGCCATTTTTTAGTACTTTTGTTCAAAGAACTTTTTACTTCTACTTACACATAATACTAAATAGCAAGTTAGGATGAACGCCCAAGCACAGTATTACATAGTATAAAAAGTAATGTCTTTGACAGTGAACACAGGAAGAAAAATAGCACACCACAGCTGTGTCTAACCTGTGGTACCCAAAACTGCTTCCTGATGCCAAGAAAAGACTCAGTTTTGCATCTTCCTCCCATTTCTCCCTGCCATGGTCAGAGGACAGCAAATAAAAATAGCTGAGACGGATAGAAACCTCCATTTAGTCTCCTGTCTGACCAGGATATTAAAGTGTTTGGGGTTTCAGGTGCTTGGGCTTGGGACTGGGTATACTCATTAATTCACTTGGCCTCCATATCGTATTTCAATCACCTGCCTGCCTACCTGGTAAATTTCTGATGCATCCGAAAAAATCCCATACAAAATATTTCTGACTTTAGAGTTCTATATTTGCAACATTAGGCCCTCCAATGTGCATGGTCTTCAACTCCCACTAAAACATGTAGATATACCAATCTAGTGCCACTGAAAAGAGTTCATTTGATACAACACACCCCACCCCCCACCCCCAACATATATTCTTCGCTTTAAAAGTAAGGAAAGAAAATTGTTTACATTTACTAGAAGGTATTTGCAGGAAAATAGACCATGAGATATCAGGATTACTCTGCTGGAGACAGCTGTGTGGGTGGAGGCAGTGGAGGTAAGAGATCTGTAGTAATAGACCTTTTTCTGTACCATGATACAGAAGCACACTCTAAACCACCTAACTTGAAAGCATTAGTAGGGTGCCACAACATAAACATGGGTGTACCCTCTCCTGATATGTTTATGTCTTTACTTCCCCTGACCTTTCTCTTCAAGAGAAATTATACCTCTTTTCTGAATTTAGGCAACCAAATTAATGTTTTTATTGTATTTATTCATAACAATCTCACTAGCGATAAGTAGCTCTTTTTACTCTTTTTTGCCCTTTTCTTCTGCAACAATAGTTGTACATAAATAAACTGCAAATAAATGAAAACTAAGTGATGTCTGTCAATTTCTTCCTTCTAAATGCTGAAAATAGATTTACATCACTGTATAATTTGGTAACCGTGTCCATTGATTCTTCCCTCTTCCATTGATTATATGTCTACCTAACTTGAAAAGACTTACTATTTATTAGAAAGAGCTGAGAAAGATCAGCTGCACAGTTTACAGAAAATCTAGTAAATTAAAATTGAATTAATAAGAAACAGTCAAGTACTCTTAAACTTTAAGAAACTCTTTTCTAAAGCAACATTTTTTTTCTATATATTTTATTTTGCCATTCCATATCAATTTCTGAACCTGATAATTTATGAGCTATGCATTTTTGCTCTAAAGAATGATGATATCTTGTCTACTGTGTAAAATAATAACAGTTTTGAGAGGAGTCATGAATTAGGCTAAGGCATACTAAGAATACACAGTCAAAGAAAATGATTCCTGAAAATTAAGAGTGAGCTATGCAAATTTATGTCAAGGCTTTGGAGAATGTAAAGATTTCAACTATTGCATCATATAAAAATTCAGTTTTACAAAACTGGATAGACAGGCTAATTTGAGTGGAACACTTTTCCTATGTAAACAAAGAAAAAAAAACCAAGAGAGCATTTATAAGTGTGTCCTATTAATCAGACATACATTGTTACAGAAATAGCTATTTGTCGCTTCCATAACCATAACCAATGTCTTCATCTCTCATGATCCACGGGAAAAGTTATTTTGAGAATTGTTTAGCCAGCCACACAGCAGACTACAGCAAAAGAATATTATGAAACAAAGATATGAAACCAGTGCATTTATGTCTGCATTCCAATATGTTTCAGATTAATTCATGGGGATGACATTTGTTAACAGAGAGGTCACTATGTACTCAGTTTATTTATATTCAATAATCTAATATAATAATCACTTTTGTTTGGGAGTTGCTTGTTTCTTTAATTTGTTATTTTAATTCAAGGGGAGTTTTGTGTGGGTTTTGGGGTTTTTTTCTTTATCATTTATTGAATTGTTTCCTGGTTCTCTGACCTGCAGAATGAACAATTTATGATATGATAAAGGAAACATTTGACAAGTTTTTACCTGCTAACCTACCCCACTCCAAAGACAGCAAAAAAAAGATCACATAGAGTAAAAACCCCAAAATATTTCAACAGGGATGACTTTCTGTGGATGGTAATGGTGAGCATTCCCAGACCCACTGAGTCTGTAAAATGTGGAGGTAAACCCCAGCAGTCAAAGATTACTTTCAATCACATGTGTTAATACTTTTTTACCAGTTTGAACATCTGAACCTCTTTCACACACCTAAACATCTAATTAATTAAAAAAAAATACACAGAATATTTTGTATGCAAAACTATTTATTGTAATTGAAAATACAATTTAGATTTTTTTTCTGTTCTTGTTCCTTGGTTTTATTCAATAAAGGGGATTATATTTTGTAAATTTATTATAACACCTCACATTTTTGCATGTGTTTTTCTACAGGAAATTTTCTGTAGACTTTATGTAGAATAACTAAAATTTGAAAAGCTGGAATTATATTTTATATTATAAATTCAAAATATTTAAGCAGTTTATAGAAGATGACCAGTTATAAAGAAAAACAATCTAACTGGTCAAAATTGGATTGCAGTATCTCTTTACAAATGTATATCTTTATACTTATTTTGCATAAAGCTCCACAATTGTATTTGAAGCTACTCTTTTTCATAAGTAAAAGTATATTTTTAAATTATACAACTATAATATAGTGAAATTATGGCTTGATTTTATGCAACTAGAATTTTATTTTATAAGATGGTGAAAAATATTTTGCTTTATTTATTCTTAAATATGAAAATAGTTCCTTTTTTTTCCATGAGCCATGATGTTGCAAAATTGCTACACAGATTAAAGGAGATTCCTCAAATGTGAAGTGCAAAACAAAACATTCATATGAATTAGAAATTACCACATGTAGAATAAGTGATAGCTTGCAAATGTGCTGTGATCTTTCTAATAGTAAATTGGCAATAGGAGGTGTAACTCCTCATTCTTAAGAAATCACTGTCTATTCACAATTTTATCATGCTTGAAAATTCTGTTTGTCATTTAGTAGAAACATGACATAAATACACGTCCCATTTTGAGCTACCTGACATCTTATATATAGTTTGAAAAAGCAGATAGAAGAAATTAACCTAATCTCTGGGGGTCTATGTATAGTTGAGAAGCAGGGTGAAGGAACGGGATTGGACAGATGTGATTTTTTTAACAGAACCACTTTTAGCATCGAAAAGGTCATTGCTCCCACTACTTCCTTATTTTTGTCCCTTTCATGGTGTTGTTGACCCTGGATTACCAGCAGCGTTGTTCATATGAGCTGTCAAAATGAGACTGGCAAGTGAACACTGCTTACATTCACAGTCTGATACTCATCTGTATCTGTCTTTTTTTAGTATATAGGACCTCTTCTTAGAAGATGACCAACTCTCCAATACAAGAAAGAGTTTGTAGGAATAAAAAATTTCAAACAAAAAATTTCGCAATCTTAGTAAGCAGACTTCTAATTTTAAGTCAATTTTTGTTCTCTGAAAGATTCCTTAGGTGGCAGAACTGCCTGGGAAAAACATTTATCACATTTTCAAAAATGAACCACATTATTACCACACTTTATCACATTAAAATATCATTCCAGATATAATTTCCAATAAGATGCATATTATGTAATTAGTATTTCTGATAAAATTCCATATATACTGTATGTCTATTTAAATGAAGATTTTTGCTTTCTGTTCTAAATCAAGATGGAAGTAAAAATCTCATTCCACCTTCTACTCCCTTATCTATTTTATTTTTCAATTCAGAACTGTGATGTTTTCCTTCAGTAATGAATGCACAGCTACTGAACTTTTGAGAACTTACATGTAATGCAAGCATGTACATGACTAACTTTAGTACTCTAAACAGTTTAATATATTACTGATTAGTCAGTGATGACTTATAGTGTGAAAATCAAGAAATACTTTCTTATATTAAGTGTTGAGAAAGGATGTTATTTTCTCGGAGGCTCCAACTTCCCTGAATCTTATGCTAAATTATTTCCCTTCTCCTTATCCATGGGACTGATCCCTCATGGTGTTCCCAGACATGGTTCTTACTCTGGCTAAACCCCTGACTAGCTGGATGAGCATGATAAGGAAGCATATAACAACAAATGCATTGTAACAAATAATTGGACATTTTAAAGACTCAAAAAAAAAAAAATCTGACTTGTCTTCATGAGAAAGCTGAGTTCAGGTGTTAGCAATCAGTTCTGAGATCTAATTCTTTAACATATTTTAAAAATCTTCTAACTCAAGGTAAAAAGATAAACGCATATTTAGGTAACAAGGTGAAGAATATCTCAACAAGAAGGAATGTGCATTGTTTCTTAAGAATAGGAAATTGTCTTGTGTAACACAAGACAGAATCATCTGACTTAAAGATATATGCTATATTTTGTATTTTACATCTACATTTTTTTTCTGAATCAAATATGAAAATAAGATCAAATATTTTTCATGAACTTTACAATTGATTACTTAATGCTCTACATTCTGTATCAAGATTCCCATATAGTGTTGGAGTTCATTTTCTCTGCATTATCTGTAGAACAAGTTGTCAGGAACATTTTTCTTTTTTGAGTGCTAATGGAGTGCTGTATATAACTGTTTCAACCCACTGTTTGTAATTCTTAATAAATTTCACAGCTATTTATTACAGATATTGATACATTGAATACATTAAGTGCTAAAACTGTTTGGATGGTCAGTCTTACCTCTGGAAGACCAAAACAATAATCAGATACTATTTGATGACTACTATTTGTTATGCTACAGTGTTAAAATAAAGGAAAAAAATAAAGTAAATAATTTGAACAAAATCCATTGCAATCATTCTTCATTCAGGTGGAGTAATAAAAATTTGCAATGGATCAGGAGGCAAACACTGGCAGAAATACAGAAACAAGACAAGATGTGGCAAAAAAATAACTTACTGCTCTAGTGACTATCTAGAGTCATACCTTAACTCATACTGCACAATATTTTCTCAGGTTGATGATATACTACATTTTTCTAGTCATAGAAGTAAAAAAATGCTGGGATAAAGTTCTCTCTGTCCCTATTTGATAAACACATTAAGGTCACCAATCTGTGTCCAGATGTGACTATAAGCATAAGGAAAATATACTACAGAAACTCATAAAAAGAGACTATGTGTCCCTGCAAATGAAATTAGAGGAATATACTTCTGAAGAAGAGCATTATGTGAGAATTTCTAGTGCCTAGGTCAGCTTGTTTTGTCTTTGGGTTTAGGCACTTTTTCATAATGGTGCTATATGGCAAACTAACCAGTGCCTGTAAGTTCACAGGGATTGAGTTTTGAGCTCTTATGAAGAGGTGGAGCAGGAAAAGGACTGTTAAACACTTCTCTATGCTTTGAAAATTTACCTCCTAGTGTTCTTGAAAATTATTTCTCCTGTGTGGAGAAGACCAGAAGAAAGGAAGCAATTAAGTAAGCAATTAAGAACATCAGGTAAGATGTTCCTGAAGGAAAAAAAAAAAAAAAAAAAAAGGAATACAACTAGAAAAATAAATTACTTAAATCAGAACATTTATAGGTCATTTGTGGACGTTCAGAAGCTCTAATTCTTAAAAATCCATTTCTTCTATGTTGTTTCAAGTGAGCTGGTTGTCTTATCAGCAACCAGTAAATGGCAAAGAAAGTATTATTTCACAAAGAGAAACCTGGGAGTTTTACACACCCTGTCATTTTTTAAAAGGTGAGTTCTGGTCATTTCTGGTCAGACTGTTCAAAGAAATACAATATTTTGTTTTAAGTTGATAATTGTAAGTATTATTCCAACATCTTCTACATCCTCCTGTGTCCTTATGAGATTGTTTGGAGCTATTTAGACAGTGTAGGACTGTCTAAAATTTTCAATTTTTCCAACAGTGAAACAGAAGATAACTGCTACTGACCCCAATTATAGTCAAGATTGTACAGACTTATTCATATATGCTGAATTATTTGGTCTGTATTAACAATACATATATTTATAGAATTCTTCTTTTCTACCTCTTTGAAGCTACACACTGACCAAGATAAAGGAGATGGAAATTTAAAATACATATTGACAGGAGATGGAGCTGGCAGTCTGTTCATTATAGATGAAAATACAGGAGATATTCATGCTGCAAAGAAATTGGACAGAGAAGAAAAGTCCCTGTATGTGCTACGTGCCAAGGCTATAGACAGAAAAACTGGAAGGCAAGTGGAGCCAGAGTCTGAATTTATCATTAAAATCCATGATATCAATGACAATGAACCAAAGTTCACCAAGGACATGTACACCGCCAGTATTCCGGAGATGTCTGGAGTTGGTAGGTAAAAACTTATCCTTATGTAAAATACAAATGAGTTTAAGCTGATTTTGAACTTATAAGTAATTTATTATTTGAGGCGCTTCCCCCTAGCTTCTCTGAATACCCAGGGAAAAATTGTTGTTGCCAGTAATGTATCATAAATTATTGGTTTCTGCTGTTATTCATTTGTTTCATCTTCATCCACTTTTTAATCCTTTTTCCACATTATAAGCTACTCCTTGCTGTTTAAAGCCCACTGGAACCATCAAGGAATGTAGCATATATGCATATATGGTTATCTTATCAGTTATTACACAGTTTTGTTACAGCTGAGAATATCACTTACAGAAAACACATCATCTTTGTATTTTAAAGTGTAATTTATGAAAACTTGCTGTACCTTTAGGCACAAACAACTTTAAGCATGTAAGTATGCAAATCAGTTAATATATTGAAATGCTACAAAATGTATTTCCTACAAATGTAATTTTCTAATTACTTTTACTCTTTGGTATCAATATTGATTGTTATTGTTGTGATGGTGGGTTTTTTTGTTTTTGTTTTTGTTTTTGTTTTAATATGAACTTGTCTCTTTGGTTGTGATATTTTTTGGTACCAAACACATGAACCTTTTTCCCAAAGAGTGAATTGTGTTTTTTTCAAACATATCTGTTTTCATGGGTAAAAACTTACAGCTGTTTATAACTGCTGCACTGAAAAGTAAAAATATGGAGTTGCATTAGAAGTTATGTGAGAAATAGAGCATAAAAAGAAAATAATTCTCTTAATTTTGTTTAGATATATAAAGTGATAGATTCACCAACACACATTCATCAGAAGTTGTCATGATTACTCAAGTGCTCCACTCTCTTATAGGAGAGACAGTCTTTTTGAAAAGATGAGTTAGTATAAAATGTATAAACTATGAGAAACAACTAAAAGATAAATTCTCAAGACTTATTTAATTGTCATGAATTACTGCAATGATTTGCAAAAGCAGCCCGGGATAATGGCATTGTTAAGAAAGACAATAAAATACCCATTGACTTTTGTGATTTATATGTATCTTCACAAAATAATTTCCAGAGGATAATAATTATCTCTGAGAGCAGTAGAAGTATAACGGAAATTTATTTTATAATTATGAGATTATAAATAATTATTTTATGCATATTTTAAAAATAAAATATTGCATATTTATAAAAAATTATTTAATAAAACACTATATTATAATAATGAGAAGGGAACACCTACACTACCATTTGTAATGTGAAGGATCCAAGTATATTTCTTTTAAAGATATATGGAAAATAGAGAGATCCTTTCCATTCAGAATGTTCTTTGCTGATAATCACCAAAAGAAAAATGTTGTCAGTGCACTTGTCATATTGAATTTGAAATATATTTGCAAGAAAGGAACTTTCTGGGAATAGATAGGACAAAAAACATGTTGTCCATGTTTAACCTTATCACTTAGTCCAACTTCATTAGAGTCAATGGAGTCAAAAGAGAACCAAGATCCAGTGCTTTGGCACTGCCTGAGAAATGTTAAGTCTATGAAATGTCTATATTGGATGAAAAGGATGATAGTACTCTAAGTTGAAAAATTGTCCACAAAGGACCCAAGTAAAAGTGAGTTTTTACTGTGGAGAACAGTTTATCTCCTTTTCCTTGGAAAAAGGTTATAAACAGTAAAAAATGCCTTTTGGCTTCCAACATGAATGAAAAAAAAATAATTAAAAAAAAAATAGATCTGAGTTACTCTTTCCTCTGTTTAGTTGACATTTCCATTTAGAGATATAAAAACTACATTGAAATGCAAAGTCTTAGCATATGAATTTGAATGAGTAATAGTGATTTTGAAATATTTTGAAGTGGAGGAGAATAAGAACCCAAATCCAGATCAGTTCACTCTAGAAACAGATATTCTCTATTGCTGAAGTCAGTCGTAAGAATAGTAATTCAAGAGTCAGGATGTACATATGTGTAAGAAAGGATTATGTACATATATATATTTCTTCTTGGACTCCATTTGTTCTGTTCCTCCAGATAAGGAAGTTGATGCCATAACTGGAGAAAATACCTTAAAAAAAAGCTCAAAATCTAAATTTGTTAAGGCAGAAGGGCCCAATCTCTTAGTTCTGTACTGTAGAATTTAAAATGGAATTTGAAGTTGGAGAGTTGTGTTAAGTCAGAGAATGATAAAAACATAGAATATCTAGACCTGGAAGGGAATCTCAAGGATCATTGAAGGGCTCCTGGCCCTTCATGGAACAGTCCCAAGAATCACAGAATGTACCTGAGAGCATTGTCCAAACTCTTCTTGAACTCAGTCAGGCTTGGTGGTGCAACCACTTCCCTGGAGAGCCTGTTCCAGTGCCCAACCACCCTCTGGGTGAAGAGACTTTTTCTAATATCCAACTTAAACCTCCCATAGGACAATTTCAGGCCATTCCCTCAGGTTCTGTCACTGGTCACGACAAAGAAGAGGTCAGTGCCTGCCCTTCCTCCTCCTCTCACGAGGAAGTTCTAACTGCAGTGAAGTCTCCCCTCAGACTCCTCTTCTCCAGGCTGAACACACCAACTGCCCTCAGACAATCCTCATACAACTTCCCCTCAAAGCCCTTTGCCATCTTCATTGCCCTCTTTTGTACGCTCTCTATTAACATCCAAAGATGCTAATTTTTGTCTCTCTGATTTCTTTCTTATATTGTAACACACAAAACTAGTCGAGGTGAGGCTGCAGAGTACAGCAGGACAAACCCCTCACTTGACTGGCCGGCAGTGCTGTGGTTGGCTCTCCTGACTGCCAAGTCATGGAGTAAAAAACAGTGAAAAATAGTGCCTATTAGGGCTTTTGCTGCTGTGAAAGTAAGTACACCTGAAAGAAAAGGACAGCAAATATAGTCAAAATTATTATGAGGATTCTGTTTTAGAAAAATATATACAGAGATTCTTGCATACCTAATCAAGGAAATTTTCTGACTGGAAATGAATATTTGGTTACATTATACACACTTTAGGAAATAGATAAACTTGTGAAAAACAAGTTAAAAATCAGTGGGAAAATCCCAGTTTCTTCCAGTTCTTTACCTCTTCGCAATTTTCTGTCTCAAAATACATTTTTTTCCTGAGCTATTATATTTATTAGGTTTGCCAAGTCCAACACATATGACAGCAGATACTTAAGAAAGCTCAGGAAAATGTCACTAAGTTTGAGAAACTGAAGAGGAATCATCACTATCAAGGTTTCCAGCTGTGTGTATATCTGTTATTCAAATTACATATCATGCTATGCATTTCTCAGTATGTTACTGACTGTTTCTTGGAATAACTATGTCTAGAGCACACACGGGAAAATGGTAAGTCAGCACCTCTGACAGAATGTGTGATTTTCAGTACCAATGAGCAAATCTCAGTCATGTTTAACTAGTTTGATAGTAAGAAGAGTGAAAGTATAGCATCGATTTTCAGCACAACCTATTCAAGCCTGGGGGAAATATGAATGCTTATTTGTGGACTAGTTTGTGCAGCCATCAAACTATAGATAAACTAGCCTTGCTATGCCTAAATGGGATCCAGTCCAACAGTATTATGGGCATACCTAAAATACTGTTAGAACTGGAAACAATCAAAGCCACTGAAGTGAGCTGACTGCAGTGTCATTTCAAATAAAGTTTATGGAAATTATCATGCTAAATGTTCACAGTGATATTAGCTTAGAAAGTTAAATGAGAAAGTTAGTTTAAAAGATTCTAAAACTCAATAACATGGAATTTCTCATTAAAATCATCTACTGTACTGAAGAACTGGAGGGTAATAACTGCTGTAACTATATTTTTGAAGAATAGTAGAGTTGACTGGTAGAGTACTGAGATTTATATCAGAATTGCAAAATTGATTCAATAAAAAATAATTCCAAAACTGAGAAAAAGAGACTAGAAAAACACATGAAGGTTAATCAAAACATAATATAAAAAGTAAATTTACAAAAGACATTCAAGATTTTAAATAGATAGAATACCAAAGATCTAACATACAATCCTGGTCACAATGAAGAACAGGTGCTTTTGAAGCATAACCTATTCTGATTTGCCTATCAAAACACCTGAACACTTCAGAGAACCTAAATACATATTATGCATCATGAGAATTATCTTTTCACTTCCTCTTCATGTAGAAGGAAACGTATAGTCCTGATCACACTTAAAATCTACTAGTTTCATCTTCAAGGTTTACATGAATTTGAGCTATAGTCCAAGTATTTTTCCAAGTGAAACATGATTGTTAAAAAAAAACAAACACACAAACAAAAAACCAAACAAACAAAAAAACAAACAAACCAAACCCAAAATAAAATCAAATCAAAACTAACACTATACCTTAGTGTGGAAGCCACTTATTAAGAAATTTTTTAAGAAGGGATGCTAACAATGAAGTGTCCTGTAAAATTCAATCCATTTTGGCACCTGGATTAATATTAAATCCACCATACCTTCTTTGCTATTTTTTATCTCATTAAGAATCTTTAACATGCAATTGATAAGCATTTAACAACATATTTTTATTATTTGCATTGATCCTATTAAGAGAAGGGACAATGCCTAATTTCACTTATCAGTCATTTCTTCAAACTTAACTGCTTCTTTCTAGGTTGTATGGACCTAATTAAAGACATGTAACATAGTTCAGGATTTCTACATGATAAGATTTGTATAAGTATAGAGAAGAATATTTTAAATTTAAATTTAGAACATATAACGTAACATATAACATATAGCACATAACATAAATTTAGAACAAATAACTTTCCCATTATACTGCTTTTACTGAAAATAGAATTCAAGAGGTTTTCTTTAGCTGGTCAGTGAGACAATAGAAGAATGTTATATATGAAATATAAATATGGCCATTTGCAACTCAGGCATACAGGATTATAACTTGAGTAAACATGCCTTACATTTAACAACTACTCTAAATAAAATATATATGTGAGACATAAAAACAAAGGAAAAGAGAGTTGAAATAGCAGAAAAACACACAGGGTAATATGTATTAACATTACCATTTTTATTACTGTGAGTGCGATAGTATATACTGAAACACAAATTATACAAAGATTACCTTAGAATATCCATTATCATTCTTTTTTTTCTATAGTATCTCTTGTGTCACAACTACTACTGCATTAAATAAGACTGCACTCCATTCTGATATTATTTTTAGTTACATAATGTTTTCAGCATCACATAGTCACAAATATTTCTCAAGAACAGTTTCTTATTTTGTATTGGAAGCTCCTACAAGAACAAGTAGTAGGCCTTACAAGTAAAAAAAACAAACAAACAAACAAACAAACAAACAAAAAAAACCAAAAAAAAAAACTGAAGAAACTGAACCAAATGCAGCAACCATCACACTTTCTATTTTTGAATTTGCTTATGTCAGTAACCATTAATCTACAGATGTGTATAAACAACTAAAGAGAGGCAGCTCTCATCTTTCATGTTTCAGCAGGAAATAATTATATTTTTTCCTCTGCATATTTTCTCTGGTTTCAGATGTTTATAAAAAGAAGCTATGAATGACTGTCTTGACAGTGTCTTTGACACAAGCTTACAAAAAACTACTTTGCTAACATGCAAAATTTCAGAATGCCAATTGTTAATGTGCACTCTGTTTTAAAATGAATTATTGAGTTAGCTTTAGGAGAAAGATACATTTCAAATAAATATTTTATCCACAGGTTCATATTTTATATTATGCCACTAAAATACAGAATTAGAATGCCTTTTACTCAAAATAAGCATGATGACATAAATTCTGTGGCTAGGAAGCTTTCTATATTTCTTTTTGCATTTGCCACTATAATTAAAGAATTTCAAAACTTCTGTAACTGTCAGAATATGCATAGGGTTAAGTTTTCTAAAAGCAGAAATTTTATCTCAATTTATGTTCTTTATTATTTTCTTACATGAAAAAATCCCTTTCAAAAGTATAAAATTAAAAATATAAAATAAGAGTTCAATGTCCAATAATATTTTCTTAAATTATTAAGGTGGAAAAGTCAAAAACCTTTATTTGTTAAATACTTAAAAATATTAATATTTCCAGTATGTTTTGTAAGAATTTGAGAGTATTTCAGTTTTTTCTTTCAGTTTTGGGCATGTATTCTGTGAAGAACATGTATAGTATTTTTATTTTATTCTTTGTGTCCCTTACCAAGTTCAGTTCCAGCTTCATCTTGGATTTCCACACCCCATCCCTTCACAACCATATTTCATTGCTATACTCTTCCCAAGTTACCTGTCCTTATTTCTATTGCATGTGCATTTGCTTCTTTCTCTTTAGTTTGACCAGCAGTTCCCCACTTAGCCATGCTGGTCTCTTGACTCCCTTGCTTGATTCTTGCTCCTGGCAGTTGCTAGCTCTTGTGTTCTGTGGAAGATTTCCCTAAAGATCTCCCTTGTCCCTGAAGAACACTCTGAAGGTCTCTCAGGGGATCCCACTGATTATCTTCCTAAAGAGCTGAACGTATGCTTTCCCAAATTTCAAAGGCCAAAGTTGTGTCTTTTACCTGACCCATATCTCTCAGGTCTACAAACTCTGCCAATGCATGATCACTGCAGACCAGGCTCCCCCTGATTTTGATGTCTCAAATTAGCTCACTTGCCTTGGCGTACAGCAGAACCCATAACACATCCATTTTGGTAGGATTGTCTGTTATGTGGCTCAAGAGGTTACCCTTCACGCAATCCAGGAGCCTCCTGGATTGCCTACAGCTTGCCATGCTAATTTCCCAGTAGATGTCAGGGTAGTTGAGGTTCCCCAGAAGGACAAGGATATGTGAGTGCAATGGCTTCTGTAGCTGGAGCAAGCCAACTTCATCAATGGGTTCCAAATGATCAGGTGACCTGTAACAGACATGAACCACAAGGTTCCCTTTGTTGCCTCTGTCTCTGATTTTTACCACAGGCTTTCAACCTGCTCATGGCTGTTCTTCAGAAATGGTTGTTCTTCAGAGACAGGTCCTCAAACTTCATCTACCTCTTGATGTAGAGGACAAACCCTTCCTCCCCTGTCTCTTCTGAGCAGCCCATAGCCATCAAGAGTTGCGCTCCAGTCATGGGATTTGTCCCACCAACTTTCAGTAAGGGCAACTAGGTTCTAGAAGCATGGTGGCTTCCAGTTCCTCCTATTTCATGCCCAGGCTGCCTGTATTGTTGTAAAGGCACATCAGCTGGGCTGTTGAGCACGTTGCCCTCCTAGTTCAACACCCCTGAATTCATTTGAGATATTTCCCTGGTCTTTCACTGTTGGCTTCTTTTGCCTCCAGCGTCCCTGTCTCGTCTCCATAGTACTGTAAGCTTGCTCTAGTGGAGCTGCGACATTTTAGAGTCACCAGCAGAGGGCCCTTTAACCTTTGCATCTCACCCCATAGGTTGCCAGAGGCAAGCCTGATACATGTGCAGGTGAAGAGGAAACTTAAGTAAATAAATAATGTTTGTAAAATTTTGGAAATTTCTGATAAGTCACCAGAAATACCATGTTCTTTAAAGTTTATACTTAGTATGTTAATGTCATGCTTGAAAAAGTTGAGACGCTGCACATTCAGAAAAGTGAGGGGACGCAAGACTTAACAAGATTCAATGTAGTGCTTCTGAAGAATTGAAATAATTCACAAATTTAAGATTTACAGAACATTTTGATATTACAGATAAAATCTAGAGCTATAGACAAAATGATTGGTGCTCTTTTTCTCCTTTGGTTTCTCTGCTCCAAGAAACGGTGCTGTCTTACACCTTTCCCACTGTCCCTCTGAACCCAAAAGAAGAAAGTTTAAGGAGCTAAATCATCATAAAATTTGATTGTTCAAGGTCAATATTCCTTTTCTACTACTCTTGTTGCCTGGTTCAGATCATATGAGGTTAGATGCCAGAGCTGGTGCTACCGAAGTGGCAGGATTATGCAATGTATGCCAGGTAAAAGCATGAGAGATTCTTTCATTCAGCAGTATCAAACATGAGCTAAAGGTTCACTTACATATCACTTTTTCTTCAGCTACAAAATCCCTCTAATCCAAACAGGATTCCTCACTTTCTTTTGCATTTTTTTTTTTTTCCAGGATGTGGAGGAAGTTTGGTTTCTTATAAAAACATGACAATTCTGAGAGAGTGCAATGGGAAAACCAGAAACTTTTCTTCACCCATTGTGAGTAACAGCTCACTCTTGGTGCTATAAGAAATTGCCGTTTTGTAGAAGTGCTGTCAGCAACTAGAAGTAGCTAGTGCTTGTTAACACAGGAAAGTATACATAGTTTTCATATTTTTGTCCCGTGAGAACTAAGCCACAGTCAACTCATTGTCAGTATGTGACCTCCTCTGAACTCCCCTAGACCTCCACCTGTTGACCCTTCCTGATGTTCTGGTCTAAAGTATTTCTAATAGGAAGAAATAACCTGACAGCAGTTCAAATGCAGTAACTAGTAAGCAGGATGGGTGACTTTTAAAGCACTATATGAGACTTTGTGATTTGTCAGCCGCTTGGTCTAATCTTTGGACATGAATCTTTAAGCTGACCACAAACTCTAAATTTCCCACCAATTAGTAGAAAACTAGAAAAGTTCTACTCCATAGATATGTCTTAACATGTTCAACTACTGCAGCAACGCACATTGCAGTACCTTGGAGTGACAATCTTGTTGAGTAGAATTTTCAGGACTGGGCTATGTTAAATGTGGCTCCCCTGAATCTCTGAAATTATTCAGTGCAATACTGTTTGCCTGGCTACTTTATTGCAAAAAATTTGTTATTTTCCATTATCTGTGTATATTGAAAAAAAAAACCCAACAAAACAAAACAAACCACCAAAATGAAAACAAAACAAAACAAAAAAAACCAAAACCAAAATAATCAGAGACCTGCACCTCTCTAAATTAGATCTTGAAACTAGCATTAAATGTTCCTGTCTCATACTTACACTAAACATTGTTTGATGTATCAATTTTCCTTACTTTTGTTTCATTAGATTTTCTGCTATAACACTGTAGTCTCTGAACAGAAGCATAATGGTCTGGATTCTTTACATCAGCACTTTTGCTCACATTGCAGTGCAATACAATGGGATTGTTAGAGATGCTATCTTTCTGATATGATGTTAAATAAGGTCCTTTCATCTTTTCTGTCTTCACATCTGAAAACTAAAAATCTCACTGACATTCTGAAATTATTAAGGAATAGCCATGTTGCTTCAGCCAGAATGTATATCTCTGGATATGGACATTCACTCTTGTTTGGCATCCTTTGATATAAACATGCTACAGTTCACAGCCATGTGCAACCGGTTTTCAGAGCCACAGTAAACAGAGGTGTTATGCATGATGCCAGTTTGCAGGTATCTAATTTAATCCCTTATAAGCTTTTGCAGCTACCAGCCACCAAACAATTTTGCTTGTTTTAAGACAAGCTACAGTATAGAAGTTGCAGTGAGTCCCTTCTCACATTTATGAAACCACAATGAAGCAATTGTACCGCTAGTAGTAAGGACTGGCACTAATTAACAGTACTAATATTAGGAACACCTATGTCTTTATTAGAAGAAATGTCAAATAGACGTTATGTTACAACCTTCATTAAAACAAAAATATGGCAGACATTGAACTAAACAGGAGAGGAGATAATCTGTTGCCTAAGAGCAGATTTTGTGTTAAAAGTGTTAATGTTAATGTCAATATTAATATCATGCTAATGCACAGAGTTTTTGCCTGACGCCACATAATTAAGTCCTTTGTGCAGTTTTGGCTGTCTGGGAAAAAAAAAAAAAAATTTTTCTTTATTTAAATGATTTTGAGAATCGGTTTTCCCAAATATTAGTTCTGTAGTTGGCTGGGAAGAATGTTCACACTGTTCAATTTACCTAGATATAAGGTAAATCTGTGTGAGTATTGTTTATATGTGGTCATAAAAAAAGATTTACAAATTACATTGAAAAGTATTTTTTTTTTAATTTTGTTAAATCAATGCACATCTGGGATGCTCACTTAGTCTAATATACTGAACAGAGAATATTTTCAGTTGTTTAAAATAGGAAAAACAGCTTTCTGAATGCTTGAATATAAATTTTAGTTGCTAACATGCAGCTGAGCATAAAATTTCAGGGATTTATTACTTCATTTTCTTTGCAATCATGCTAACACATGCATGCATCTACTTTAAAAGTAAAGCACAAAGGTAGGGTTGTTTCTGTGGTTTTGGTTTGTTGTTTGTTTTTGGTTTTCTTTTTCCCTACCACATTTCTCTATAACTTCTAAGTATCTCTAAGGCATATCAATAAGATACAATGGATCATATTTGAGTGCAAGATAAAACACATTTTTACTAGTATAATATAAATTAAAGTAATTAGTCATCACACACACAGAGTAGAATGCACATGAAGATGCTTTGACATAATCTTCTGTCTTCCAAAGAGGTAGCAGTCCCATCAAACAAATCAGTTTGTCACAAAACAAAAGTCCAGACTCAAATCTTTGTCTTGTATATGCCTTTTTGTGAGCTATCCTCAGTTTTATTAGAGTCACAGAGAAATTAAAGCTTTATTTCATGTGATTCTAAATGATTAGGACCACTTTTATTACAAATGATTTAGTTGTAGCATACCAGCAGCCTAATAGTAGGAAGCTCAGAAAAAGAACATTACCAGTCCCCAGCAAGTCAGATATTCACCTTAACAGACATGATAAAATAGCTCTTTACTGAAATGGAAGGACTATGAATGTTTGCCCATAATGGATACAGTATTAATAAATAAGTAAATTTTTCACTTAAAATGTGCCTATACACACACACATACACATATAAATATGACATTTTAAAATAAATTATTAAAATAAATATGATAATTTATTACAATTTTTTTACCAACACAGAAATGGCAGTTACTGCATATGTGGTTTTCTTAGTTCAAGTAATAATCAGCTCGAATCTGTTATACAACACTGTTTTTCTTTCTTGCCAATCAAATAGTCATTTTGGAAATTTTCTGTGCTGTACGCACCCTTCACAGAGTCAAGAAAATGAAGGTAAGAAAAGTCTTATCCTGGACTACCTTGTCTAACTCCTGCCTATTTGGAAACTACTCCCACTGATACTCATCTTTTATTAAGTATTTGAACAAGATGGGTTACAGCATTTCTCATGGAAATCACTGTATTTTTCTCAATATCTTGCAAAATGGACATCTGCAAGTTTTTGCAATGACAACAATCCTCATGCTCACATTTGCTTTATTATCCACTATCTAACGGGATGCCTGGGAAGACTTTCCAGAATACCTTTTTTCCTATAACCCCATACACTGTGAAATTAGCATCAAGCATGATTAAGATCTGTACAAGCATTATTTTTATTCCTTATGGAAGTTGTTCATATCTTCATATTTAAAATACATTGCTCACACCTAATTGACACAAACAAACCCCACCCCTAACAAACCAGAACAAAATAAACCTAACTTAACGTCCTCTGAAGCATGTGCACAAGCATGAATATCTTGTATTTAACTGCCAATAAATCCCAAATTCTTATCAAATCTTCCTGTCAGAAAGCCAACTCAATAACAGTTATTTCATTCTGCTCCAAGGCAAATGATAAATAACTTGTGATAAATAAGGCTATGTACACAGTATACAGGAGATTTAAACAAAAAATTGAAAGCGTTTTTTCCTCATAAATTCAAAATATGTGACATTTGCAAAAAAAAAACAAAAAAACAAAAAAAACCCAAAACCCTAACCCAACACCTAAAACACCTCTTCAGCACACAGGGAGAGAGGGAGAGAGGAAAGAGAAAAAAAAAATCTTATATTTCATGGTCCAGAAGACTAATACTTACTGACTTCATGACTACAATTTTAAAAGACTCCTTGACTATTGGGAGCACATGTCTACCTGAGGAAGATAAACAAACTGCTTAAATGCATAGGTCAAATTCATTTTCACTGAGACCTGATCACCCTGGTGTTAAAACCTTTTGAAATTGGCTTAGGAGTTTTTAAGAACATTTCCTAAGCAAGTAATTTGTAGTCAACTCCTTTAAATTTTTTCAACCAGAAGTTTTCAAATCTATAAGATATGTCCACTTATATGAGGTTGTCCGCATGATGTGCATCATTTACTGTGACTGTAATCATGCAATTAATAGCCAAAGCACTTGTAATTAACTTGCAAACATGGTGAAAACTCACCAGACTAGCAGAACACTTCTGCCTGTCAATCATTTGATTGATTATTCTCAAGACCTTTGAACACTTTTGAAGATAAATGAAATGTCTAGAAATAATAATAGAAAATAATAATAGTGACCCTAGTTAGCAGTCTATCTCTATATATGTACCTAAACCCACATATATATATATATAATTACATCTGTATTTATTTGTACATACCCATGCAAGCACTAGAAGTGTTTTGCTTTTGTCTAAAAATCATACTTTAGCTAATGTAATTTTAAAAAGCAAGTGACTGAGATAACTCTGGAATTCAATTTCTTTTCTCTGCTTTAGACTCCATTTTTCCTCAAAATTATAGTTCTTTATTGTTATTTTCACAGGCAACGTCACAGTGTCTAAACATGAGAGAAGCAAGAGATTTTCAAGAATCGCATATTATAAAATAATGTAGATTTGAGGTCACCATCCCAACTTCATTAACTACACTTTTATGGAAAATTACTATTTTCCACAGCTGTATTAATGTTTAAAGAGATAAACTTTATCACTATCCAAGGAGGATTTCCCACAGATGACAAAAATTACCTCAAGTAAAATAAATATGGGACCAGCCTGTAGTCTTAGAAATAATTGTGTGCATTTTCAGGGTCATAATAAACACTCACATATGGTTCTAAAATGCATTTGTTTGCAAATCTGGCAAAAGGCAGAAGCTCTGTAAAGATTTTTATTAACTTGTCCTACAGACAAATGTTGAAGATGCAAATGAGAGTAAGACTCTAGTTCCTATTCATAAACAGAAATCCAAAAACCAATAAAGAGATACAAAAGCTGAGCTCAAAAAAGGAGCAAATGGAAAATAAGTACAGAAAGTTAATTTGTTTCTTCTCAAAAAAAAAAAAAAAAACAAACCAACAAACAAACAAACAAAAAAAAACCTCATAAACTTGTATGTGTAACATTGCAAAATAAGGAACAGTACAGGCATGTACATCAGGAATTCAAAGTTTGAAAACTGTTTCTTTTAAACTTGTTACTTTACATCTAAGTGAGACATTTAAAATTTGTACAGAGGACCACAGGTAGCTTCTTTTGAGGAAAGGGCAAAGCAGAAAAGGTCTTAAAGCTGTGCTACTTGAACAGAGGGAGCTAATAGTAGTGAAGAAAGACCTTTCCTATTATTAATTCATTATTTTCTAAATTAAAAATTATAAATAGAGCTAAAAACCTTCTCTGGAACTGTTGACTAGGAAACAGGTAACTGTGCTGCAATCCTTATGAACTACTGCTTCTTCTAATAGGATTGACAGGGACAAGCTCTTCCTATGTTTATCATAAAAGCAGCTGAAAGTTTTTTCTCTCTTGGAGTATTCCAGAAATTAAGATGGAGCAAAGGGTGAAAATTACCAGCTCTCATCTTTTAAAAGCAAACAAGTGGTGGAATTGTTGTGAATGATCTGTCATGGAGTGCAGCTGTCAGTTCATACAATTGGCCTATTTCCACATAGTCTGTAAAAGCATCGTGGTCAGATTAGGAGTAACCAAGGTAATTAACTCCCGTATTAGAGCATTTCTTGTTACTCCTTCAATATGTTGATTTCGTTAGCAGCTATTTCCAGTTGGAACAACCCTATCACCTGCAGAGCAGCTCCAGGCCAAGAAACATAAAGCTGATGACTTTCACCATTATTTTGAACAGAAATTTTGAGGACAATTCAGTAGCTATTTTTATTTGGGCTTTAGTCTATTTTTAAACATGGACTGTAGGCACTTATCCTGCTTAAAAGAAATGTGATTTCTAATTGTATGTACAGAATATTGAACAAAATATAGAAGATTTCTAAGCTGTAGTTCATTTATTATGAATGGCAGGTCACTTTATACTGTACCTCTTTATTCACTAGAGAATGCAATGTGAAAGCTAATCTTCATTAACACTTGAAAGAGTGTGACTGCTCTTTTCTCTGTCTCTGCCACTTGATCACACCAGTATTATTGTTTCAGAAGTGACTCTATGGTCAGAAGGGGAAAAAAGGAGCTTCACAAAATAAACTTAGAGTTGTTCATTCACCAATCCTTCAAATTATTCCTCATTCTTTTCACTGTTTCCCACTTGTTATTGCATACATAATTCTTTTCAAATTCTCATGCAGGGTATCTAATGCACTTCACAATTACAATTACTGCCAAAGAAAACCTAAAGTTACTGTATCAAGGTATTGAACAGCAGGAGGGTGAGGGCTAGAGGCTTTGTTCAGCTTTAGCCATTGTTTTCTAGTTCAATTTCTGACATTATGTTACAACAGTACATGTATTGTATTCACTGTCAAATACAGCACTTCAGGCAGACTATAGACAGAGTAGTTTAATCACATTGCATCTTTCTCTGTGGTGAGACAATCATTAGCAGGTAGTCATTTCTTCAATTCAAGTTCTGATAACACAGCCTGAAATGGGTCTTCTTTTTGTCATAGAAAAGGAAGCACTAAACAAACCCAAAATCTTCAAAAGGCAACACACACAAGAAATTATTAACATTGTTTCTTTATAATGTTTACAAAATACAAGAGACTGTTCCTGAAATAAAACTGCATAAAAATGGAATCTCCTATTTCTGAAATGGATGGTTAAGGTCCATCTGTTTTTACTGCTTGGTTTTCTTATATCTCTCACAAATTCTTTTAGACAAATTAGCAGGTGTTGCAGTGACTGTTTATGAGCACCACAGTGATGCAAATTTTGTGATTCTTGTTTGGGAGATTGGTGAAAATCAAGGCACAGTACTCATATGCAGGAGCTAGCATATCAGCTAACTTCTCCATCAAGTATTTTGTGAGACAATATACACAAAAGTAAGACAGCATATTTTCTAGTGGAATTAAGTTTTGCCTCATATCTATGCAGTGGACTATTAAAAAAATTGTTAACTTGGTAAAATATAATTATTTTTTACATGTCCTTTTTTATGCCACCTTTTTCTCTCTTCTCTTTTTTCTTTTTTTTTCTTTTTTTTTTAGAAATTTCTTCTCAATATTGAAGAACTACATTCTAAGTTCATTTTAATTTTCCATTGTCATATTATTGCTTTCTTGAGTCTGGTTCCACAGGTTTATTATTTATTCTAAGTTGGCTTCATTTTTTTCTCAGTCATGCCCATTTACTCTTCTTCTAGAGTTGATCTATTTACCTGTTGCCACTTGCTCCTTTTCTGTTTTTACTTTCTTTTCCTATGCTCTATGAAATCTTTCATGCTACCAACCTCTGGTTCTTTACTGCATCAAAGGAAGAGCAGTCCTGTGAAAGCTCCACTAAACTGTGGTCATGTACAAAAGTGCAAAGTTCACTTTGCAGTTCCCTGTTCTTTCAGCTTTCTAGGTAGATTTGTCTTCCAATCAAAATCCAAGATTTCTTGATCAACCTTCTTTAGCACTGCCTTTTGTACACAAAGTAGTCAGAAATTATGTCATCCAACCAATGTGGTAATGAGATTCTTGGTGGTAAATCCAATGTTCCTAAACATTTTAAGCTTGAGTAGTGCCAGGTAGCTCCTACTGCATAATTTGTCCAGTTTACTTCCTAAACACAAACTGCTAACCAGAGACAACAACCTAGTCTCAAAGATAAAAGTAGTTTAATGCCTCTGAAAGTTTCTGTAGCTCACTTAAAATTTCAGTCATGTCTTCAGCAGGGTCATCTTCATAGTATATGTGCATAATCCTTGGAGCCATGTTGTCTGAGCAAACTACCTGTCCACTCATCTTTCGTCTTCTAGCCATACAAAGTTACTAATTCCAGAGGTTTTCCAGAGCTCACCCAAATCTTTTTTGCTTGCAAAATCTTCTTCTAAAATCTTCCCTCTGTAAATAAGCCTGACAAACAGCAGATTGTCACTGTGCTTGAAAACAGGAAGCAAGCACAAGAGCTTCTCCTTTAGTGAGATAAAGTCCTTCCTGCCTCTTCACTTACCCCAGCTGGTCTTCTATTTCTGAAAATGAAACAGACTTTCTGCACATACACAGACAAAACTTCTCTGTAAAAATCAGAACTTTTCAATAATTGCCAATTTTGACAGCAGTTGACATGAAAAAAAAAATAGAAATGAAGATGTCTCATAATTTAAAAAAAAAATCATGTTTCAGCATTTTCACATTTTTTCTATTTTCCAATTACTTTCTGAATGTTTTATAGTAGAAGGCCAAAGTCCAGGCCTTCTTAATTTTTCTTAAAATCAGAAGTTTAAATTGTTCTGAAATACTACTTCTATAAAAAAAAAAAAAAAAGAGAATCAAAATTAATTTTGAAGTTACAGAATTCCCTTTTGTAAAAATATGACATGGTTTTGAATGATATTTAAATCACTATCTGTCATTTTTTGTTCCAACATTCATGGTGGAATCCTGAAACATGCATTACTAACAGCATAATCTGCTCATTTTCTTCACCCAAGATTGAGAACACTGTTCAAAATGAAGGTTACAGAACAAGTTATCAGTAAAAATAGCATTTCTCAATAGATGCAGATGTATTCTTCTCACTGGCAGAAGCAATTGTAATTCATGTCAACCAAAGGAGCCAAGTAGGAACAAGAGTTGCATGCTGAACAGCATGACTTCACGTGAAAATGTAGTAAAATGTGTGCCTCTCATCTAGTGGAAGACCTCTTTTGCACTACAGCAATCCTCTTCAGGCTATTTACTTCAGTCTTGCAACGCACTCTGGTATCATGCTGGGAGACCTAATTATACCAGTGTGACTCTTTCAAACACTAAAAAGCATAAAGGAATAGAAAACATTTTAAACATAATTCATAAAAGCATTCTCATTTCCTATGTTGCAAGCTTTTATCAAATTTATGTTTGGCTCCTTATGAGTTCTAGTAGTCAGTGACATTCATTGAATTACATTGTTCTAGATACGGAGTGATGTTCTAACTCGTTTTTTCCTTTTGGACTCTACATTCTTACATCCACATATATAAATACCTATGCATGCACACACACACACACACACTGCTTTCACTGATTTAGTATGGATTTGTCTTCTCTCAAGTTACCTTCACAATTATCCTTCTGCATTTTTCTATGCTTACATTGGGACCTCATACACCACAGATACGTTAGAAAGTGCTTAAGCTTCCAGACTCAAAGCAAAGAAAAAAAAGGAGGAAAAAATAATGAAGCTATAGCACTCAGGAAGCCTGGTAAATTCAGCACATATAGCAAACTGCTATTTCTTGTCCATTGTATCTTTGAGAGACAAAGACATTAAAATGATCAGTAAACTGTGTTAAAGAAGCATTAAGAATTCTTAAAAAAAAAAAAAAAAATAAAGGAAAAGGAAAAGAAAAAGAAAAAGGAAAAAAGGAAAAGAAAAAGGAAAAGAAAAAGAAAAAAGGTAAAGAAAAAGAAAAAAGGAAAAGAAAAGGTAAAGAAAAAGAATAGGTAAAGAAAAAGAAAAAAGAAAAAGAAAAGGTAAAGAAAAAGAAAAAAATGAAAAAAAAAAGGAAAAGAAAAAGAAAGAAAGAAAAAAGGCAAGCTCTTGAGACCTCTGAGATTTATTTATCATCCTGAGATGGAATAGGCTTTCTGGTTTGGATTACATTGTTCTCCAGAAGAGTGATGCTATCAGTTCTTAGTCTGCTATTGTAGTCATTCTCACATTTTCTCTGTGATCTTTCACACCAATTTGCTCATGTGATGTTTTTGATCTTGACTGGTTGCCAGAAGCCCAGCTGATCTCTTACTCCTCCAGCTCAAAAAAAAAAAAAAAAAAGATGGAAAAGTTCATGTGTTGAAATACAGACTGAGTGATCACTTAACAATTACCATCAGGGCCGAAACAGATTTCACTTGGGAAAATTAATATAGTTTATTGCCCACTAAAAATAGTTGGATAGTGAGAAAATAGAAAAAAATACTACAATACCTTCCTTTACCCCAGTTCTTCCCAGGCTCCACTTCCTTCATTTTTGTTCTATTCATCAATACAGCCTAATTCATACTTTGTCTGCTGACAAATGTGGTAAGAGCCTGCTTGTGAGGTAATCTAGACTGTAAATAAACAAATTAATAGATAGATAGATAATTCTGTGGGTACCATTCAACTGAGATAAAGAAAAGACATGCTTTTCTTTAATCAAAAAATTCCAGACTGTTTTTGCCTCATTATGAATTATTTCATAATTAGCATTGAGTTCCCTTATTTCTCTGCCTTTATTTCACCCTCCTTTCAAACCCCAAAAGCTAGGAGAAGTTTCTTTCCTCATGAAAGAAAGTTGCACAAGTATTGCCTATCATTTGTGAGTGTACTCTTTTATGACACAACAGACTGTTGGCAGTGAAGAAAGTTGTCTGCAGGCTGACATTGAATTTTCTGAGAATATACTTTTGTTAATCTTTTTTTCACAGTTGTACTATTAGTTTACTAGAAAGAAGGAGCTTTGTAACACTATTTTTTCACCACCTCAAAAGTTTCTGTAGGGTTGTATCTTCTGTACTCTCCCCAGCAGCCATAATTATATGGCACTTGAGCCTCAGGAAACAAAGATAGGCATTCCAATGAGACAAAGACAGAAATTTCCCAAAGACTGCCCTGAGCTCTGTCATATACCTCTCTTAAAAAAAAAAAAAAAAATAGATTCAGCAGGGTTTTTCATCAAAACAGTACACCAGGAAAAGCAAGCAAGAAAGAATATTATTGTGCATTCATTTGTTATAACCATATTCAGGCTTCTGTCCCATAACAGTTCCTAGATCAGTAGGCCACAAAAATAACTTTTCCTGATGAAGGTATGTTGGTTGGTTTCCTTCTTCTTTCTTTTTTTTTTTTTTTTTCTTTTTGGGCAGACAGGATGTGAGGATGGGATGGAAATTTGTGTTTCTCTTCATTCTTAAATTCTAGATGCTATAACAGAACACAGTATAAGCATTTGATTCTACTGATTTCCTTTGTGGGTTTTTATAGTCTAACAAGGGATATTGACTCCTCTTTCCCTATTAGTCTTGAGAAGACATGTGATTTAACTTATGTGCTTTTCTGAAAACAGATAAGACTAATAGAACTTTACCATTCTCAAAAAAAAGGTTCTTTTTTTTTTTTTTTTTTTTTTTTTTTTTTGTCCAGACGAGCAGTTTTGCTGAACAGTTACTGATAAAAATGTTCTTAAATATTCACTTCTTTGGGATTATCTTTACAGCTCAGCTTGGCACATAGATGACCTCTAACTGTTTAAGGAGGCAGAAAGTAATCCAGACAGCTGACTTCAAAAAATCCTCTTCAGAGTTTGATGATTTATGATAAAGCATTTTTACAACTTTGTTCTGCTGGTTTGTTGCAGAAAAAGAAGTGTTCCTCCTCTATTGACATGCTCTTTAGATAACCTGAAATAGTGGAAATTCTTACTATTATGTAGGCAAAATTATTATTTGTGAAGCTGTATTACATACCATGAAAAAAATAGTTGCATCTAACCGGACCTAATAATGTGCTCTCAAAATCTGTTTTGATTACTCTGGATTTCTACTTTTCCCCATCCCTGGTATATGCTGAAAAGTGTCAGGAGACACTTCAATTCCATTAGTCCCAGATAAAGGAGTGTCTTCTAAATTTATAGTCAAATTGCAAATTATCTGTGTGAACTTCAATCTAAAGATGCTAAAAGTGTTAAAAAAGAATAAAAAATTAAAAGGAATAGGGAATGATATTCACTTAAGTGAACAGTGCTCACTAGGCATTTTTCTTTCAAGGAAAGTGATATACATAAAAAATACCCAGCCAAAAATAGGTAAAGATCTACTCAGTCAGCCTTCATCCCTTGGCAAGGAGTGATGAACCTTTACACTTCTAGCTATTGGACTGCCTACATTTATCTAGACATTTGTCAGCTCTAGATTTTGTTAGCAAAATACATTCTGACATCTTGAAAAGTGCTAAGAAATAAAAGCTTGTGATGAATAGCTTTGTCCTTTTATGTATCCTATTAAAAAGGCTTTATAGAACCTTTCATTTTCTTCTAAACTACAGCAAATGTATTGACTCACATTGCTCTTAATCCCATATAGTCTGTATTATCTTCATGATGATCACAGGACATGGGTAAGTTATTGTCACACAAAATAAGTTAATGCTGAAAAAAAAAATATCATTTAATGGCATTTATTTGCTGAATAGATGGATAATTTTCAACAAGAGAAGATAAAACAAACAAACAAAACCCCACCAACACAATTACTTATTGCAAAACCAAGCTAAGCTCTTTTCTAAGAGCATATGAAAAAAACAGTTAGGATGAGAAAATTTTATATTGTCTGATTTCAGGTATTTGGAATTTGCTATCTAGACAGAAAATGAGTATGGGAAAATTTGCTTTATTTATTGATTAAGACAAAACTTTAAGAGAACAGTTTCAACTGAGGTCATGTTATTACCAGATAACAACCTTCAAAACTGTTTGATCAGCAAAAAACCTAATGCTGTGTTTGGTTTCAAATATATGTCAGTCCCTATATGTTTACTCATGTTTGACTGAAGCAAAATTCTTAAGTGGATAATGATTTTAGGCTTAGTCACAAGGAAGGGGAGATTTGATTTTATTTTAATGTTTCTTGGGTAGGGTAACTGGGTTTTTTCACTGGATGCTGTTTGGTTCCTTACTGACTTCTATACTGCAACAATTGTATGTGGTTTATGGGTAGATGCCTCCTTAAAATCTGCTGATTCCTTGTTTGGTACCCATTTAGGTACACCTGTTATTCAGGTGACAGCCACAGACGCTGATGATGCCAACTATGGAAACAGTGCCAAAGTGGTGTACAGCATCCTCCAGGGACAGCCATATTTCTCAGTGGATCCAGAAACAGGTTAGCTATTCATTTAGTCTTACTTTTTGCAATAACAGAGACAGGATGCAGGGATCAAGACACTTTTCACTTCCGTTTCACTGGAAAAGGTGCATGGCATCATATGACTTGACACAAATCTTTTAGTAAATGAAAACTGAAATCACAATAAAAGTATGCCTTTTCTTTTAAAATAAACTTATTGCAGAAGAACTGCTTTACTTGGTATGAGTAATATTTCCAGAGGATACCTGTTAACTGTAAGGATAAAGAGTTCAATAAAGGTATCGAATATTGTAAGGGGTCAAAGAACCATCAAAATATGTCACAAGCCTATTTTACACCAATTTCTGGGAATTTCTTATGTTTGTCAAGAAAAGGAAATAAGAACTGGAAAAATTCACACTATAGGAAAAAAAAAAAGCTCATAAGAAATTATTTCTAAAAGTTTGAAATAGATTCCTGGCCACTGAGAATTTTTAACTGAAGATGCTTTTTGAAACTGTATTCTAATTCCAACAGTTATTAGAATTGAAGGAAGAATCATGAATGTTTTCAAGTTGTAAAGCATGAATGAAAGCCTTTTTCACTGTTTTCACTTTTTTCTGCAGAAAATTGAAGAAGAGATAAACACAAATTTAAAAAAAAAAAAAAGTGTGAACTTTCTATATCTATAATTCAAAATTGGGATTCAACACAGAAACGCTCAACCACAACCTCTCTGCCTCCAGATACCTAATCCTAAGGGACTCAAGACTCAGCAGGCATTACATTAGCTTGTTCCTCCATGTTATCAAAATTGTTTTGGTTTGAGAATTGAGAATTTAAGAGCAACTGTGCCCAGAATCCCTGAAGTTCCTAATCCGTTGAGCATGCTCAGATGATGGCTAACTTCCTTTTGAAATAGCTACTTTAAAAAAAAAAATAAATACAGCAAAGGCATAGTATGAAAAAGCTAATGAGCCACAAAGTTACAGTTTTAAAAGGGAACATAGCAATTTTGCCTTGGATAAAAGTGTTTTGTTGTTTTTTATTTTCCCCACCTCTTTCAATCTCCCTCCTTTTTCTCTTTTCTCCAGTCCCTTACTCAAACATCTTTACCAAGCATGATCAGGGAAACAGGACCAGTAAAACTTGAACAATAACTGATGGTAGCAGCTGGTTAGGCAGGCAGACAGTTTGGGGGAGACCTGGACTCTCATCTTTGGTCCAGGGATTATCTTTCATTTTAAACCAATTTGCTCTTTAATATTACATATATTAACAAGCCCAGGTATGGTGATCAGAATCTGGTAATTCTAGATCATACATAAATACCATAACCACTAAACTCCAAAGGGTTTTTTTTTTTCTCTGTTTCACTTTCCTTCTAGAAGTAAAAATTTTCAGGATTGCTTTTTCTTTTTTGCATGATGTCAAATAACCTATGAGAGCCTTCTTCTGAGAAGGAAAGGGCAGGAGTGTGAATCCTCCAAGCAGAAAGGGACACTAAATTTAACATTTTTCAATTTCGCAAGAGAAAACTCTCATCATTCCAGTCCTGCAAAGCCACCACCCTTCTAAATAAAAATAAGAGAAGGGGAAAACAAACAAACAAACCAACCCTCCAACTCTGCTTGGTTTTCTAAAAAAATATGTGTATACCCACTTTAAAAAAAAAAAGGTCTTTTGTTTTTCTCCCCTGGGACCCCTGCTCTTTTTGTGTGTTGTGCAAGAGTCTGAAACATTTAAATTAGAGTTATGAAATTATTGAAACTGGACACCCAAAACAAAGATTCTCCAACACTAATTTTACAGTCTTGCCCAATTCTTTTATTAGCTATAGCCCTAGCTGACTTACAGGGTCCATCACTGAGCATTAGAATCTATGATCTATTACAGCCCAGAATAATGAATTGAGGGCATGTTAGAGTTAGCCTTGTGCTATAATACCAAAACTTCATGAGGGCTGGACACACCAGAATGTATTAAAATAATAACTGGGGATAGTAACTGAAAAATTTCATTAAATCAACAGTTATGTTGATATTTTTACCATTGCAAGATAAATTGAATTGATTTAGTACATCAAGAAATTAGTAATGTCTCTGTTACATTTATTTCTCTGTATTTTTGTTTTGTATTGTAAGGCTTATTGCTGTATACCTTATTGTTATTGCTATGGATTATCATCTGCACAGCATATTTTACATGAATTTGCTTAAAGACTCTGAGATCAAAGTGGATGGTGCTTCTCTTTCACAGTTCTGTCTCTCCTTTTTCTTACTTCAAGGCATAATCAAGACTGCTTTACCAGACATGAGCAGAGAAAATAGGGAACAATATCAAGTGGTCATCCAGGCCAAAGACATGGGAGGCCAGATGGGAGGACTGTCAGGAACCACCACCGTGAACATCACACTGACTGATGTCAACGACAATCCACCTCGCTTCCCCCAGAGTACGGAGCATCTAATAGTTATGTTTTCCAAAGAACCTCTCAAAAATCAGCTGGTTTGCTTTGGCCATCCGGAAACAACTTCTTTTTTTTTCATTATTTTTGTAGTATAAATACTGGCCCACTGCTGTGCCTGTTTACATCATAGCTTTATTAAGGCAAATGGGAATATCTGCTTACATTTTTTTAATTGCAAATTATTTCTTGGAGCAATAAACTTGCTTCTCCTTCTTTTTCTCCTTACAGAAATATAAAATGTAATAATAACTTAGGCTAACTGCAGGAACTTGAAAGCCTTTAGAGGAATTTAATTACAAAATATAGGGTTCAGTTTTTGGATACACTTTTACTTCCACATGTTTAGGCAGGCAAATAGGTCAGCAAATTTTCTAATGTGCTGCCTTGCTGAGGCAGAGTTGATCAGGTGGTATGCTCTGCTGGCAGTCTAAGCATTTGCTTTAGGTACTTGTAATTTGTGTTCAGTTCTTGATGTTGAGTGATTTTGAAAATCTAGGCCAGTTTGACATAATGTGGAGGTTTGACCCTGAATAAACGCCTGATGTCCAGCAAAGCTCCTTCAAGGCCTTTCCCCCCTCCTTTTTCGCCTTTCAGAGGGAAGGGGAAAAAAAAAAAAAAAGCAGCTCGGAATTTATGGTTAGAGATAACCGAAAGGGGAGCTTTGATTAATACCACGGACAAAACAGAACTTAGAATGCTAAAATTTGTTACTAACAAACTAATAACTAAAAATTAGAAATAGAAACAAGTTACAAACACCTTTCCACCCCCATCCCTCAGTCTGTCTATGCCCCATCCTTGTCACAATGGTGCTGGGGACAGGGAAATGGAAAGTTCACAACCAGTTGTTGCTGGGTAAGCTATTCGCAGATGTCAGTCCAAAAAACTTGAGCAACAATCTCTGGCTCAGGGGCTTTCCTGTGGGCTGCAATGGGGACACCTTGCTTCACCACAGTTGTCCCCACGGTCACAGGGGAATCACAACTCTGAGTCCTTCCCCTGCATTCCG
>JAWWEE010000074.1:70719961-70757128 GCA_035221455.1 Xenops minutus
GGGGTCCCTCCCCCTCTTTCTCCTCTTCTCCTCCTGCACTGACCTTGATGTCTGCGTTGTGATGTTGTTAACCCATGCCTGCCCCAATTCTAACTGCGCAACAACTTCTTAAATATGTTTTCAAGCAGGGGCGTAACTTAATGGTTCAAAAGCCAGAAGTTTTCCTCAGAGCTGGCCTTCATTGGCTCTGCTCTGTAGGATGGAGGGAAACTTCCAGAGGCTTTCAACAGAAACCGATCTTAAACCCATGACACATAATAAAGTGGGGATTTTTTTTAAATGTGTCTGTGGAGTAAAAAATGGCAAATAACATAAAGCTGCACAATACAGAAAGCTTCACAGTAGCACACTACAGATCTTTGCATCCTAGGCCACTGGTTTAAATCCAATCTCAAATTGTTAAAGTCAGTGTCTGGTAACTGTTTGATAGGCTGCAGATAGGAGAAATTTACAGCCTCAGTTCAGTGCCTGCCAAAAAAATGTCCACATTATAAAATTTGAATTGTTTGTTCACACTGATGAGGGACCTGGTTCTCTTACAGATGCACTAAGGACTGAACAAACTGAGCTGATTTAGAACATGCTCTCCCAGATCTGAAGAATCTTGAAAAGCACTTCAATACCATGGCAATAAGTATACCCAGAGCAGCACAAACAGGTCAAGCCAGAGCAGATTTAAAAAAAAAAAAAAAAAATTGAAAAACTCTGACAATATGGAAGAATGAATTCTTGGAATTCCAAATAAGTTTTTTTTTAAATCTCTATCCATAACAGTTTTTAAAAAAGAGAGTGGAGAGAAAGTACTGCAACACTCAATAGATAATTTGAATTCACATTCAGAGTTCAATTGCTGAGAGTCAACTCCATGTGCCAAACTCAAACAGCAATTTTTATCCAAATTTCCTGTTTGACTTTTAAACATATATAGCATGATATAGACTTTAATATTTTTGCAAATGGGAATTCTTTAACCTAAATTATAGTTTTATATAACATATTGCATTTCAAGGCTTGCTGTTGAATAAAATGAAATAAAAAATTAAGAATATATAGAACTTCAAAATAACTTAAGGTTTCTAGTCTCCTCAGCCGGTGTTCCTTATGATGCTCTTCTTTAAAGATTAACTGAAGTCTCAAGTCTTTGGAAGTTCTTTATTTCAGTAACATTTGGGTTTGGTGCTTTATAGAAAAATTTACACAATTTGATGCCTTATACAATATTCTCTGTGGTGTTCTACTTTGAACATCACTGAAACACATTGGATAGTTTATAGAAGGCCTGCTGTAGGATCTGTCAATGGAGAAATTTTAATTTTGCTGATTACCCTTCCCTGTCATTTTCTTTCTCCTCAGCAGGGTGGTTTTCCACACTTCCCAGGAAATTAAACATAGAGAAGCATCTGGAGGATTTTATTTCTTCTTGGATATTTATGAAGCAGGGCATACCTTCAAAGAACTCTCTAGTTCTGGAAGCTTCCTTCTGACAGAAACATCTGTCTTCCATTTTCTCTTATGTGAGGCAAAAATAGGTAAAAATGTTGCCCAGGACGGAGAGTGAATGGCACTTGCAAGCAATGCCAGTTAACATTGGAGTATTTAAAAACTAAAGATTAATTTCTTAGAGGGACAGGAGAAAGTAAAATGGCACTGTGAAGTAGTGGTTGTTCAGACTGCATTAAGAACAAACAGATTTTCTGTTGTGTTTTATTTCCTGAAAGGAATCCTGGACAGTTAGAAGATATGGGCATAAATGGAATTCAAATGGCACCATAATGAAAATCTCACACATTTTGAATTCTCTTGTACTCTAACCCAAATATCCACCTCACACACCAAAATGTGTAGCATTCGCACAGGATCACAAAAATGAGGAATGCTTTGAAATGAAAAAGCACTAAAGGGAGTTATTTGTTTGGAAGGAATAATACCTTGCATGATTAAATCTGTTCTTATGGTATTTCTGGCTCACCTGCCAAACTCTTGAATCTGTAAAGGGTTCAAGCCTTCAAACTCTTGGTTTAGCTGCCAGGTATCCTACCTTTTTTTCCCATTTTCAGACTGGTTAAAGGAAACAATATACATTTTGATCTGTGTGGACCATAGCCAAACAGGCTACTGCTGAGCTTTCACTTACAACCTTGAATTTGCAACAGTTTTTCATTATTAGGTTCCATTTTGTTGCACATCTGTATGAATATAATGTATTTCCAGTGATTCTCTTTTACACTTTGTACAACTGGAGACAGAAACTCATTCAGAACTCAGAAGTTTAATATATTCCTTATATTAAATGGAACACTTTAAAAGAAAGCAAAGGGCATGTAAATATAGGAATTACAGTAGTTGCAAGAAAGAATTGACTGTACTTCATTACAAGTCAATACAATTTATATGGCTTCTTATTGGACCCTTTGAATAAGGATTGTACAGTTTATCAGGTGCTTATTTTGTCATACTTCTGAGGTATTTCTCCAATGCTACTATCTCACTCAAATAAATTAATATGAATTTACATGAAAAAACAGATCAAAAGAAACATTAGGTTCTGGTATCTCATAAGCAAACCCTGAACTTATCAGATTTTTTATTTTTTACATTTGCTTGGCAGAAAATAACTGAAAATGCTGATTTTGAATTTCTTGTGCGTTGCTAGTCATGAAAGGTCTTCAATATCTTGTTCTGACTGGTCAAGAAATCCATCTGATAAATACTTTTTCTGCAACAACATGTCTTTATAATTAGGTTTTTATTGCAAATATTGTCAGAAAATACACATAAATTCACTTTTCATACACACAGGCAAGATTAAAATGTCTTTGTAATGATATTTCTTTTATAATACCCTGATTATAAAAACATTAAATGAAACCAACCATTGAAAGAGCACAAAAAGTATATGCAGAGTAAATGAAGGAAAATCTGAATGTATCTGCATTTCAATTTACTAGAGCAATTAACATGAACATGTATCCAAATGCTTTTTACCATGACTCTTTAGTATGTATCGCCAATAATGGATGACTGAATTACTTTCACACAGAACACCTACCTGAATACATATTTCAAAAGAATAAATAAAAAAAGTTATTCTATTTTAATTTCTTTTCAAAATCCTCAGTGATTTCTGCAACCTTTATGTCTTGAGAAAGCAAAACAAAATACCTTCCTATTTTTAAATATATCTAGGAACAATTCTATAAAACTGAGAGAATATATGTGTTTGTATATATATATATACATATATATATATAGTGTTAAATAATCAAGGTAGGAACTGGTACCTTATTGTTTTGTTCCTTTGCCCCTTAAAGCTGAAGCAAAACCCCCCCAAGAACCACAGTACTAAATGACTATGAAGAATAACTTGAAATTTTTGTGACAGTTTGTCAATCAACTCTCTGTTTTAGAGTTTAGTATGATGGCTAACAGTATTTTTCTTAAAGTATTTGGAACTTCAAGTTGCTTAAAAATCCAGCTGAATTTGGTGGTGGCTTTCATTCAGCAGAAAAGGTTTCTCAAAACAATAAATGCTTGATTTTGGTCTTCCAGGCACCTACCAATTCAGCTCTCCTGAATCTGCACCACCTGGGACTCCTCTTGGCAGAATTAAAGCCAATGACCCTGATGTGGGAGAAAATGCAGAGATTGAATATAGCATTTCCAATGGGGACGGATCAGACATGTTTGATATCGTCACTGACAAGGACACACAGGAAGGGATTATAACTGTCAAAAAGGTTTATTTTTTCCTCCCTCTCTTTTATATGTACTTAGCTCTCCAAGTGTTATGGTTATTTTTCTTTTTCCAGGGGAAGGGAGGGTAGATCTCACAAGGGGTCAGACTGCCAAGGAGCTGTTGTATTAGTTTTGTTCTTCTCTTTCTTCAGCAAATATCTGTTATTTTCAAGTCTCGAGGGAAATTTACTGGCATGTCACTTCACATAAAGCAATATTTCAGTGGCTGCTGTCTGTTCAATATATATAGTCTCACACACCATACTTTCAAATTAAGGCTGTGAAAACCTGAAGGGGTTCAGTTCACAGTGGGGTTTCCCAGCTGATTGCTGTGGTAAGACTCACAAGGGTGGGAGGCTTACCTGGAGTTTGATGAACTTACATCTCCTTCTTTAATCTGTCCAACAGCCAGTTGTCTCCAGTAGCTAAAATGTGTCTTGGTTTAAGTCCAGCCCTTCAGTTGAAACTTCAGTTGCTAGATATTATGTCAATGAAAGTGCAAAGAGCAAAGACATTGGTAGAAACTGAATTCAAAATACCATCTCTGACAGATTTATTGGTTACTTTTCAGAATTCAGACTGTTAAACTCTGAACACTCATTTCAGTTTTATTGCTATTGAATATATCAGTAAAAATTAATTTTTGTCTGCATATATAAAGAGTATAGATCCATAAACATATTTGAAAACATGTATATTTATGCATGTATATAGGTGTACGTATGAATGTCTATATACATATGCATATATGGATTTGTATAACGTAAATGTCACATTGGAAATCAGATTTCACAGTTTTTCTTTTCACTGTGGAATATGGGGGCTAGGGACAAGTCTGGGTTGCTCCTGATGCCAAACAGGCAAGAGTAGATGGTAATGGAAGAGGAGGAAAAAAAAGGTAAATAGGACAAAGAACATTGAAGAACTGAGAAAATTGCTCTTGTTTCTATCAATGAGATGAGACAAAAAAATATTTTAAACAACTCCTACTTGTGGACTGAGTAAAACTCCCCTGTTTTCTTCTTTCTATTTTCATATAGGTTGAACCCTTCTGTTTTTTCCAGGAAACTTAACAAGGAGTAGGCAGAGGGATCATATTTGCCTTGCTGTCCTTATAAAAATAATCCTTATTTTTCTTATGCTCAGAAAACGACCTAGTATACTTCATCTTCCCCAATATGCATTAAAATATGAGTTTTTGTTTCCAAAAATATTTCCACTTTTAGTTCAAAATTCTAAAACTCACATTTTTTATAAAGTGACATAATTTTCTTTATTGTTATTATTTGATCCTCAGCATCTGGATTTTGAAAACAAGGTGTTATATACCCTAAGAGTGGAAGCAACCAACACTCATCCTGATCCTCGTTTTCTTCAGCTGGGGCCATTCAAAGACACAGCTTTGGTCAAAATTTCTGTTGAAGACATTGATGAACCTCCAGTGTTCAGCAGACCCTGGTATTTAATAGAGGTAGATGAAGATGCCAAGGAAGGAAGCATTATTGGGCAAGTTGTAGCCCAAGATCCAGATATAGCAAAGAATGCAATAAAGTAAGCCATTACACAATATAAAATGCTTTAGTTGTGGGTCAATTCTCATGCACAGAGAGTGATGAGTGAAAGAGGCCGTTTCAGTATGGCCTCTTAAGAACATATGGGCTCTTCAAAAGTGTTGAACAGAGAAAGGTCTATGGGAGCTTGTGAAGGCAAATATAATTAGCACAATTAGCAGTGCAGACAATGTTTTTGAAGAACATCCTATAGGCTATAGAAAGAAAGGTAAAAAGAAAGAGGTCAGCATTTAACTGTCAGCACCTTCTAGTACTTTCACCCAACTGTTCATAAAGTTATGCTTTTATACCACATAAAACACTCAAAATGGCGTATTTTTATGCTCTCTGATGCTTGATAACAGTCAGCCTTCTGTGCATAACATTGTCTACCATGTTCTATAGCTTAACTATTTAATGATCACAGTATATTGAATAAGAAAGGATTGCGAAGTCGTAAAAATTAGAGGTGAGAGTTCAGCACTGCGAAATTGCTGTAATCATTACCCATCTGCTATTATTATCTGCACTGACAAATCCAGCACGTAAACTTGTGTATTAAATTTGTATTAAATTTGTGCAAGTCATTATGAAGCCTGATCTCTGCATTTCTGAACAAGCCTTTTCTGTCCTGCAGTAATATGCTGTGAGGTAGGAAGTGTGAGAGGAGGAAGAAAATAAAATATTTTAAAGTAAATTATGTATAAAAACTCAATTTAATCTGACAGTGACTTGGAACTCCCAGGCTAATTAAAAAATATCTGCAAAATAAGTTTTTCATTACTGGGTAAGAACAAAGCAAAAGCAAGTATCAAAAAACAAGATTTTAAGAGATTTCATCTAAAACAACAAATGTGAATATTTTTCTTGTGAGTTTGATGGTCCTTGTGACACTTCAAAATTATTTTTTAATAAACTGATAGTCACTTATACCTGCAATGTGTGTCTTTTGGTGACAGAGTGCTCTAAGAAGCAATTAACTGGCATAATATCTTATCTAAGAATGTTCACTTCTAGTTGTTGTTCCAGAATTCACTTCATGAGCTGAAATGTAATTTCAAATATCAATCTATGAACCACCCACATAATAATTTTGCTCTTCCTCCTGCTCACTAGTCTTAAAAACTTGTTTCTCAGTGTTTGCAATATGCAGACAGTTACAGGAAAGCTTAGATTAACTGTAAGGAAAACAATCTTGATTAACAACAGTTAAAATTAGAAAAATTTTAAAGGTGACTGTGAGCTAAACTGGAGACTGCAACAGGAGATAGTGATACTCAGTTGTACTGTATCTTGACAGATATTCTGTAGATCGACACACTGACCTTGACAGAATATTCAACATCTATTCAGGAAATGGATCCTTATTCATCTCAAAGCCACTTGATCGAGAAGAAACTCCCTGGCACAATATCACTGTCATAGCAACTGAAATCAGTAAGTCAAAGATCATTATCTCAGAGAAATATTACAACTGAGAAATAATTAATTTCTACAGTATCTCTGACTTCTCTTGTTTCATTAGTTTTGCCCTTATTCAGATATTATCAACATACAGAGCACCTTTAGACACACATTTAAAAGTTCAGTTTATTACTTTAAGATTGCTTTTGCCCATTTTTTGAAAAGATCATTTGTAATTCTCAGGCTCAGCAAAACCATATATATAAGATGTTAACTTACTCCCTGAGAATTCAAAGAAAATAATTTTGTGCAGGCATGATACAGTGGCTCTACCCCAAGCTAAGTCTTTGGGAAGGTCATTTGGAACAGACAGAAAGGGGGAAAGTTGTCCATGACATACAAACAAAACAGTGTCAGAATGACCACTGTAAATGGGAAGAAGTTATGCTTTACCTCAACTGTTTTAACTTATTTCAGAAAATTACTTTGTTTGAAGCCAAGACTAGAGAAAATTCTTTCCCTTCACATCTGAAGAAAACCCTGGGCCTAAGTCTTTCACTTGGATCTATTACTATTTTGCTAGACACTAATAGATATGGATGTCTCTTGCCATCCTTTCTTTCCAGGCAACAGTCATCAAAGGGGAAACGGAGATACTAATTTTAGTGAAAACCTTTTCTGCCTTCCTTCTTTCTCCCTATAGATTCCCCAGGAGTCAATGTGCTTAACAGCCTAGGGTTTGGGTAATATGGAGAGATGAATCATATCCCCATTTGCAGAAAAATGGATATGTTTTCCTCATAAACGCTTTTCTTTGTTTGGTCAAACATATTCTCTATTTTCAATATGTGTAGTGTGAGAATCTTTTCTGGCATTAGCTTGGAAGTCAAGTTTGTGAAGAATTATTGACGTTCACATACTATATATCTTATTGTTTTGGGGTTTACATTTTGGGAAGAAAGGACAACTTTGGTGTTTTTTTGTTTTTGTGGGGTTTTTTTGTTGTTTTGGTTTGGGTTTTTTTGTTTCTTTTTTTGGGTTTTGTTTGTTTTTTGGGTTTTTTTGTGGTTTTATGTGTGTTGGTTTTGACTGATACTGCTTTACTGTTTTACTGATTTGAAAAGGTAAATGTTCTTGACAGCGCAACCTCATGAAACAACTTTTGCAATGAATTGTGCTGTGATGATGTATGGAATACAAATCAATAATAAGTCAGTCACCTGTTTTTAATGCAAATCGATTTAAGTATACTTTACTTTTTTCAGATAATCCTAAACAAAGTAGCCAGATACCTGTCTTCATCCGGATTTTAGACATAAATGATCATGCACCAGAGTTTGCCAACTACTATGAAACATTTGTTTGTGAAAATGCAAAAGCAGGACAGGTAAACCAATACTTCTGTTACTGAAGAACTTGTAATGAAGCTATCCTGGAATGCTATCACAGACACTTCAACATATCTTAATTTGAGCGGCTGCAAACTAACCCAGACTCTTTATTTCTTATCTCATACAGAAAATACCAGCTGATTAAAAGAAGATAAAAGATGAAGGATAATACCTTAGTATAATAACATAAGATATAATACAAAATGATATTTTAATGTGGTTTTCCATGTCTAGTATCCAAAAATATTTTTAAGATTTTTTATAATGCTACACAATCCTTTACCCTGTTCTTCAATTTCTTTCTGGATTTTTATCAAAGCCTTAGTTAATGTAGCCACACCTTCAAGTACATAAAAGAGGAAATTTTCATGATGCCTCAGTAAAGAAGACATGAAAAATAAACTCTTCCAAAAATAAAAGGCAATTGAAATGTTAAAAGCTAAATGGGTATTGAGTTGAATCTGGTCCAAGCTCATGTATATTCCTTTCTAAACTATCTCAGCAACTCTGTAAAGTTCTAAAAAGACAGTAGAGATGTTTGAAGATAAAATAAAGTGATCATTTAGATCTAAGTAGACAGAACTCAGAGCCAGTATATTACAGAAATCTCTTAATATTACTGCTGTTACAACATCATCTCTTTATACTAGTGCCAGTCAGACTTTCAGTTTTAAATCCCATGAAGAAAGATAGATGTCATTATGACATCAAGATTATCTTTCAAGAATGGACCTAAGATCATGCATAAGCCCCTTGTCTAGATCGATTCATTTTTGACTGAAATAAAAGTCTTGAGATCATTATTTTTGCTAGCAAAAACATGAGTGGGTTCCTACTCTAGCGGAGAGAGGACAGGATGGAACCCAAAATTCATCTTAGGTTTATCCTCATGGCTCACTGTTTTTATGCTGTCATCATCCAGCCAAAGGTAGCTGATTTAACAGAAAGTGTGTGTATAATATTTTGGTTTTAGAGCACAGTGGCCTTAGAACATTCAAATACTTTACAAAGATGGGGGATATGGATACACATCAGGAAGCATAATGTGCTCATGTTTCCTTGTTTGCTGTCCAGTGTTGTATTTAACATAGTCACAGAGGCTGCACTGAAGGTAGAAGAAATGGCACCTGAGATGAGTCTAGAATTTCAGCTACTACAGAACTCTGTGCAGAGCTAGAACATATAGATATATATATCTCATATATATATATATATATATATATATATATATATCAGATGCAATTCCAATGATGTTTTATGACTAGTTTAACAAATAGGGAAAGAAAAAAAAAAAAAGGAGCAAAAGAGGATACAGAGAATTGTTGTAAGTCTTTTGTTTATTCATTACACCTAATACCAGATTTTAGGCAAATGAGTTAAAATGAGAGAGGATGCTTGGATTAAAATAACTTGGTTTTGAAGAGGTACTTGACCTTTTTTTTTTTCTTTAATTTTACTATTTTTCATGCAAATTACATAAATGCATATACATATCATATATGACATTTCCTTTACCTTTCTGGTAAATTCTTTGCTTTCCTAAGAACAGATGACAGAGACCATTAGGTAGACATGTTGGTGTTCAGATCTCCCATACATCTAATTTACCAATGTAGTTTCAGCAATTATTTCCCTCCCCGGAAAACCCCACAAAAATACTAGAAAGGCAGTGTGCATCAAGTGTAGTTACAGAAAAATGAGAGATCCAGACTGTTCTACTTACTAACAGTTGGGTTGTCAAGACAGGCACCTGAGTTCTTACGTGGACATTTATACATAGGTGATTTAGTATTTTTGAAAACATTCTACCTTCACTGCATGAGACAACTTTTATTTTGGTGCTTAAAAATAGCAACAAATATAGAGATACAAAGTCGAATATTTGGCCAAGGATGTACTGCTCATGTCTAGAAGTCCCCCTATAATACAAGAAAAATTTAGAATCATTTGTTTATTTAGTACTATTCCACCTTATTTTGGAGATCACCTAAACCAGGTGTCTTATTAGAATCCTTACTACTTCCTCACACTTCACAGCACTGCTTCTATGTCTGGTCACATAGCAGAAAAAAACAGACTAAGAAGATAAATATATTTAGTTAATTTCTAAATGTATATTTTTAATGACACATTTTTTGTTAATCACTCTGCTCTCGAAATTCAGGTGCATCAGGCAGAATTCAGAATGATCAAACATTGTTCTCTGCCACCAAGGAACATTGTTCATTCTCAGCATCAACAGATGCTGCACAGAGGCTGCACTCATTGTGTTTTTGAGGCAGCCTTACAAGGGTCAAAGGAAAAAAAAAAAAAAAAAACAAACTTTGTTTTGGTTGTCTCCTTTTTTGCCTATGAACAAAAATGGTATGACTGGGGGGAAACACTATCACTGAAGGTTCATAAGAATCTATGTTCATTAGGCTGGAACACATTTGTCACCGTGTGCATCTTGTTCCACTGGCTAATACACAGGCTAAAGAAAAGTATGAAGCAGCCTTCCTCTCATGCAATTTAGAAATCCCTAATCCTTTCATGGCATGCTGGAGCTCCAGGGACTGTTGTGGGAAAAGCTCTGGTAAAAGTTCTCTCATGCCCTTGTCATGGGAATGAATTGGGTCTTTTTTAGTTGGATTAGAGGATGAGTCCTCTCCATGGAAACCAGAAAGATTTATTTGAGAAGGAGAATGATTTAACTGAACAATCTGTTGGTAAAAAAAAATTGGCGTGTTTCAACATCCATCCATAATAATATTTAAGATGGGTCACTTTTGCTTTTACTGATGCTATATTTTTTCCTGCCATTCAGGGGCTCTCAGACATCAGAATGGAGAAAGTTTGTTTACTCCTTCAGAGAGTTGGCTGATTTTTCTTTTCATTATTCTCCACACCCTCTCTCTCTTTTTTAAGATAGAGCAGACAGAGATAATTTTTTCTCCTCTGGCCATTGCTAATTATCAGTCTTTAGTTGTTTATACATTATAGCTGCTTCGCTAGGTAGACACCTATTGCCTTGATTTAGTAAGATATCTCTGGTAACAGTCTGTCTCTCTTTTGAAGTAAGAATTGAAGTTCAAGTGAGTTTTCCAACTTCAGATAAGCATTCAGCCCTGTTTTAAAACTGACAACCTATTTCTGGAACAGAGCCAAGATTTGAAAACCAAACTGCTTTGCCTTACTAAACATGAAGCTTTGTTTAGTGGCATGCATCTATTCTAGCTTGCACACACATGATGGGGGCTGTTGTCTGCAGTTTGCAGTTTACAGGCTTGGAATTGTGTCTGTTCATGGGTGATCACTCAAGCCACATAATGCCAAGATGGACATCCACTGACAGCTGGATTGATTTTGAAATGCTTCTATGAATCATATCATTACTTCACTCCTAGAGAAATGTTGCCACTTCAAAATCTTCTATGTAATCTTCATCCCACACATTTACACTGTGCTGTTAGTAATATATTGAAGATTAGTTAGTGATTGGCCCTACCAGAACATACAGGCAGGAAAAGGAGAAAGACAAAGAAAGGACAGGAGAAACACAAAGTTGTTCTTCCACCATTCCCCCATAGGATTAGCATGTTCTTACGATTTTCAAAACCACAATCTTACTCACAATATTTATTGCAGACAAACTGGTGAGATCTTTCCAGATTCCCAGACAAATACTTGCAGCAGAAAACAAGTTTAATAACTTTCAAGAATGACAACTTCTGAGATCCAGAATTTGTTCTGTTCTCTTTTATACCTATTCTGAATGTGTTAGAGAAAAACAAAAACATAACACTAAAATGTCCTAAAGATTTCTTTCTCAAGTGCCTAGTGACATTTTTAAGTCTAATCTCAGAAACTGGAAGTACATAAACGACATTAGAGAAATTTGTCTGTTGTAAAACAAGCAGGTTTAACTAAGAGCATAATGTAACAAGAGTGAAAGTTCAAATGATTCAAGTGGATTGAAGGCCTAGTCCTCTGCAACTCTATAGTTGTATGCAGAAACAACAAAATTCAGCAGCCCTTTTTGTATCTCTAGCCTAGCAATGCCTGTCTCCAGTGGTCTTGCTCCTTTGTGACTGGAAGCACAGTTTTTACAGTATGTGTTAAGTATATTATTTTAAGACTTCATAAAAGCACTGTCTACAACACCGACCATCTTTAAGTTATTTTTTTACTGTCTTATAGTGAATTTTGAAAAAAGGATTATTTTTTTTTTAAAAAAAAAGCCTAAATACAAAATAACAACCACCAATATTCTGCTGTTTTTAAAAGGAGTAGCAGCAGATTTAATTGCAAGCATTTTACTTGTCTCAGGTTTTGTTTTAATTAGTAGAAATGCTCAACCTAAAAATACATCTTATCTGTCCACTTACGAAAATCTTCTTGGTCATCTTTCTTCAATGAACTTTTCAAGAATCTTTCTGAAGCATGTGGGTACACTTTTAAATTGTATACCCTGAAGCCAATGTATGACTGCCATTTATTTGCATGACATGCCAAGCCACCAGAGGCTGAAAAACCCATCAGAAAAATGGCTACCCAGAGCTGACCTCTGTACTGTTAAAGATGCACTACTAGCTTAACATTTGTTTTATGGTTCCTACATTCCTTTTAAAGGCATTCCCGAGGCTGAGCCCATGACCCAAATCTTCTACTTGTGCAGCTCTCTGTGTCCACAAACTCAGCCTCAGGAACACTAAAAGCATGCTCTGATGTGCAAAGTGGACCTTCCTATTTCAGAATTCCCCTGCCTAGCTTTTACTTGCTTTCTCTCCTTAAAACAACTTGAAGAAAACTGGAGAACAGCCTGTGTCTAAGGATGTTTCAGGTACATATAAGGAATCCATTACTAGGCAGTCTATTCAGCCCCAATCACTTTTTTCAGACGTGAGTATTAAATAATTATAAACTTGCCTGAACATAAACTACAATCACAATTTTGACTGTGCTGTAAGTCATGGCCTTAAAAACACAGCATCCAGGAACCCAAACAGTATGAAATGGTATTATGATTGAAACTTTTCCATGTTTGGGGGGGAGGGGGGGGAAGCAAACGAGAAATAGGTCCAAACTCTTTAACAGAATCTGTCTTGACCATGTAAGAAATAAAATCATGGAATCATTTTATAGTGATTCAGTGTTCCAGGTTTGGCCATGACCAGGACTGTCACCCACTAGACTGGTTGGGTTGTTCAGGGCCCCATCCAGCCTGGCTTGGAGCACTTCCAGGGGCAGATCATTCACAGTGTCTCTGGCCAACCTGTTTTAGTGCCTCACTGTCCTTTGAGTAAAGAATTCCTTTCGATATCTAATTTAACCTCTCCTCTTTTAGTTTAAAACCATTCCCCCTTGTCCTGTCACTATTTGTCTATGTAAGAAGCCAATCTCCCTCTTTTTAATGTCACCTTTAAGTACTGGGGGGCCACAATAATTTCACTCCAGAGCCTTATATTCTTCAGGCTGAACAATCTCAACTGTCTCAGCCTGTCTTCGTAGGAGAGGTGCTCCAGACCCCTGGTCATCTTTGTTTCCCTCCTCCGGACTTGCTCCAATAGGCCACATCTCTCTTGCACTGAGGACACCAGAAATGCATGAAGCACTCCAGGTGAGGGTCTCTCAAGGGCAGAGTAGATTGGTAGAATCATCTCCCTCAATGTGATTGCACTACATTTGATGAAGCCCGGGATACAGTTGGCCTTCTGTGCTGCAAGTGCACATTGCTGGGTTATATCAAGCTTTTTTACCAACAGAACTTCCAAGTCCTTCTCTGTAGGGCTGCTCTATATGAGTTCTTCTCCCAGTCTGTACTCATATCTGGGATTGCCCCAACCCAGGTGCAGCACTTTGTACTTGGACTTGTAGAACTTCATGATATTCTTGTGGGTCCACTTCTCAAGCTTTTTGAGGTCCGTCTGGATGGGATCCCTTCCTTCTGTTGTGTTAACTGCACTACTCAGCTTCATGTCATCTGGAAACTTGTGGAGGGTGTTCTATCTTATTGTCTATGTCATAATAAAGATATTAAAGAGCATCTGTCCCAAGACACTGGTCTTTGTCAGAGCACTGGTAAAGATCATGGCTTAAGAGCATTAGTCCCAGGATCTTTAAGAAATGTCTCTATTGAGAATGATTCCTCATTCAGAACTTATTTACATTGTCAAACTGCTACAAACACCTTGTCTTGAATGTAAAGAGAAAATTTTATGTCAATGCTTATGTCTAAATTTTTATTACCCTCAAAGAAAAGTGACCTCTAAAAACTGAAATTCACCTAGTAAGATCCACTCAAGAGTATAGGACTGTTTCTTAAAACACATTGAAGTGCACATGCACATGCATAGGCAGCCTTCAAAACAGTGACAATAATGCTGTATTTTCTAAAGTGTGCTCATTTGCATAGGAAAGTATTAAAAAAAGAAAATGGGAATGTTTTTTATCTTCTCTAAGCCTGATACACTTGAAATATATTCAAGTAAAAGTCATTTTGTTGAAAGAAGTCTTCCCTCATAAATCTTATGGCATCAGAGATCTTTCCCTGAAGCCTTTGTGAAAAGTGATCATAACTCAATGTCCATAACTACATCAAATTGGTAGAATATATTTCCAACATAAAATTACAAACTGTACAGAGAACAGTACTAAATTTATTCATATAAACGTGATACTTAAAAATAGGCAGAGCTCTTTCATTTCTGCAGTGATTATCAATGGCATCATTCTCTTTTATTTACAGCTGTATAACTGGAAAAAAATCCTAAATTAGATAACATTTCTAATTTCCTTTCACCTATTCATCATTTGAAACAATTCACCTGCAATCATCTTTTCTCATTGTTCTTTTATTCTGCCATCTTTCTCGGGTGGAAGAATAGCTGGTTCTCAATTTATGCAGCAAGTAGCTAGGGCAGGCAATAAGGTTGGAGTAATATTTCTTCTTCTGTCTTACCCTCAACACTAATTTTTCATTGTAATTAAGTTCCTCTATGCCTGGTACAATTGTTCTCTGTATGATTTGCACATGAAGAGAATCAAATCCAGATCTTACGAACACCCCACTGATTACATCTCAAAAAGCCCCAAGAGTCTCAACTGCAATTTCTGGTAGTTATTACATGAGCATATTTCCTCCTTAAGTTTTTCAGGAAATAATTACACAAATATATCTTCTCTCTAGTACTTTTACTTTTTTTTTTTTTTTCCTGTATATTCAAAACATGAAAATGTGAAAGGAAAATTTTCTCATTTAAAATCGATATCTTAGTCCTTTCAGGATTATTTTTTTTTTTTTTTTTTTTTTTTAAGCAATATTATTAAACTATGCCAAACTAAAATTGAGTCCCATTCTGGTCTTGCTTTCTATACTAATGCTCTCGGAGGTGGATTACACCAAAGACAAAGCCAACGGGACATTGGAAAAATGTTGGCATAAACAGAGACGCAGAAACATTCTGAGCAGGATACTTTGCCATAAATGAGATTTTGAGTAATCTTGGAAAAAAAAATAATAATCTACAGAGAAATGATCATTGAATGCTTTAAAAGTGAAGAGATCTTAATACGTAGTTATTATTCTAATTACACTTAGAAAAACTGTGCAATCCTGTTTTCAGTATAGTCACATCCTTTTGTGCAAGGCCAGTGCCAAGAAATTACCTTTCAAGTTCCTCAATATGCATTAAAAAAAAAAAAAAGGGGGGGTTGTTGCTGTTTTAGAAGGAGACAAGCCAAGCTCAGACCTCTACCATTTTTGTATCGTGCTGTAGTTGCTGTTTGTTAATTTGTTTTAATTGCAAAATAATATCCCAAAGTTAACTAGAAAACATAGGGTCAGTCTTGATGGCAGTCTTAGTGCTGCTGCACTAGCAGCAGCAGATTTCTGAATGATAAAGTAAGAAAAACACTTTATTTTACTTGTAGCCCTATAATTATGTTTGCCTAAAACAGTGTTCCATTCTGTGAGATACTAAATACTCTCCAAAATTTAACTCTGTATCCTCAAGTCTCACTCAAGCTGATATTGAGAGAAAGTATATAAGGAAAACTTATGCCTTATTTGATTGGTGCAAAGCTTAAAGATTGTATCAGTACTACTTGTCAATTATTTCTTGAAGCTCATGCTGCTCTTTCAGCCGAAATAAGTCACAAAGTCTTTGATAACCAGTGGGCTTGATATCTGTGGGATTTCAAGACACCCTGCACAATAGAAACACCTGAAAACTCAAGACAGTCATTGGCTCCCTTGTAGCTTTGAAAGAAACAAGTCTGATCACTGAACTCATTCTGGCTTTAAGTGGCATAGGAATGCACCTGTACTGTTACAACATCCTCATTTGAGACTTACTCCTATTCTTATGTCAACAAGTTTTGTTGTCTTGTGATTGAACTCAAACATGTCCTTGCAAGTCAAGGTGGACTATGGGCTACTGTCTAGTGTGATACCTACCAGGAAGGGCAAAGGAAAGAACAGTCATTCCTACAGCTTACTGGAAATACTGTGACTCATGCAATGTGGCATGGTTTTAACTGTTCCAATTCAGCTCATAAACCACAATTATTCCCAGGTAGCTTTTCCTTCCTCCATTCTGGAGTTGTTTACCTTGGTTTCTATCTATCTGTTCAGCAGCAGATAGATAGAAAAAATGTCAAATTGCTAGTGCATATGTATGCCTATATATTACATGACTACACATATTTGCACATTTTGATGCAACGGGAAAGCTTGTGCACTCCAGAGGTACTGCTGAAGCCTCCCCTTTTTTAGTCCACTCTACTCTGACCCTATTCTGGCACTATTATCACTCCTTCCCAGCTGGGCTTGAGTGGCCTTTTTAGGGCAGCTATTAAGCTACACAGCCAGAGGTTTCAATTTAGGAGGAAGTAAAGCATCTCTTTCATTACCTCAGGAGAATCGAGCATCCTGCCCGTGCAGTACTCCAATTTATCACCAGGAGCAGATGAGGTGGTTTGAAAATCAGACCTAGTTAACAATTGGTTTACACACTACTCTCTGTTGTTGTTACACGAGGCCACAGAAGGTTTATGGCTTATTCAGAAGGGCAACTGTTTCTGTATCATGGCAAGATAATAAATAGAAATCAAAGCACATGGCTGTTTTGCAGTGAGGACTAGACCATTTTACATCCTTCATTATGTGTTTAAATAATAAAATAATTTATTCACTATAACCTCTAATGTGTTTATGTGGGAAACATTTGGCTTAGGATGACAGTTTTCATCTTCAGATAGAGATTAACTGGATTTTTACTGAACATGAAAAGCAGAGGTTTGAAACACAGAATTTCTAAAATAGCATGAAATACTCTTTTTCTTTGTAGCTGATACAGACTGTGAGTGCAATTGACAAAGATCAGCCTCCTCGAGGACACAAATTTTTCTTTGAGGTGGTGCCAGAATTCGCTGTTCAACCTAACTTCTCCATTGTAGACAACAAAGGTAACTGCTGACTGTACCACCCCCTTCTCAATAGCACATAAAATTTAACCTAGAAATTATTATTGATTCTGCTTTTCCATTCTAGATAACACAGCAGGAATTATGACCAGAAGAAATGGATACAGTCGTAGTAAGATGAGTACCTACCTTCTGCCAATCATAATATTTGACAACGACTACCCCATCCAGAGCAGCACGGGCACGCTGACCATTCGAGTGTGTGCCTGCGACAGCCGGGGGAACATGCAGTCCTGCAATGCTGAGGCCTTGCTCCTCCCTGCTGGGCTCAGCACAGGGGCACTGGTTGCCATTCTCCTCTGCATCATTATCCTGCTAGGTAAGTACCTGTGACGAGAGGTTTACTTGACTAGGAAAAGGTCTAATCACTTCTAGATCCCTGATATTCTTAAATCCCTTATTCACATGACCCTGCAGTCAATATTTCATACCTGTTATGGTTTTGGTGGTTTGTTTGTTTTTTAGGGTTTTTGTTTTGTTTTGTGGGTTTTTTTCCCCCCAACTCTTTTCTAATAGGGGAAAAGGAACTGGGAGAGAGGGAGAGGGAGCTGTTTGTCACCATTAGTATTCAGAACAATGTATGAAAAGAATGAGACTGTGCTATTTAGATTAAATAAATTTGAAAATATACATCAGTTTTATATACCATGTTTATTTGAATAATGTTTATGTTATAATCAGATCTTCATTTAGAACCAGAACTTTAAAATCATTTTCCTCAATCTGAGTGCTAAGTATTACATTGACTAAATGTTATCACTTATACTATCTATTTAATGATGAATGATTTGTATTTTTTTTCTGCTCAGGAAATATTTAGCTCTAAAGCATAGAATAGAAATTTTCAATTGCTTGCAAGTGGTAGTGAGAACAGCTTACTAAATAAAGTGAGCACAGAAGTTAAATGGGTGTTTGGAGGGTAGAAATATTAGATATATGCAGTGATATAAATGAAAAAAATAGAATAAATGCTAGCTTATAACCTGGTGTTAAGAACATAAAAATTGCAACTTGAATGTTTTGCTTACTAGAGAATTGCCTCCTTAAAAGTGCCATCTTGTCTACTTACCAGTAAAACTTTGCAGAAAATCTCTTTCCATTTCTACCTGCCCTAGTAAGCATAACTTGCCAGGGGGGCAATGAAAAGCTCCTGGCATTGGTTTATATAAGGAGATTTTTTTTTTCTTTTTTTCAGTTTCTGGACTGGATTCAAGATACCACCAGTAAATATTCAGAGAATCACAGAGGTTTTTAGAAGAGGGGCAATATCTAGGAATTCTATCTATAATGTTAGGCATAGAGAAGAGAGGATACTTGAGATCTGACAAAGTTATCCATATTGCTTAGATTCAAGCACTGCTGCTTTCCTGGTTCCAACATTAGCCAGGGTGGCTTTCCCAGGACATTGCCCAGGTAAAGTTTGAGCAGTAGAACTTGCTGGGCACTACTTCCAGCAGACAATTATGGTTCACGTTCTGCCAGACCTAGCTCTTCACCTTGCAAAATTCTTAAAACATTACATCAACAGGCTCTGTATCTTCAAAGCCACCCTTTATGCCTCAACATAGAGCATGAAAAGATGGAACAGGAAACACATGCCCTTCCTCACTCACAGTGATGATATTACTCTGATTGGCTGTAATCCTTTTAGTACAGGAAGACTGAACTAAAATCAAGTCAGTGTACCTTACGACCACATCAATAGCACATGAGACTCAGAACAGGATCAGGGACTATCATCATGCAGAACAAGTATGACCACGTCCTGTCTCAGCTCCAGGATTAGAGGCCCTGCTCTACTGAAGCCAAAGAAGCATATGTCTGTCAAGCATCTATACAGAATTGTTTGTCTACAGCTAGTGTGATATTTAGCATCTTATTTAATTTTTTCAATGAGGAGTAATGTGTTAGAATAGTAGACTGGTGTCAACGTCACATCTTCATAATCACCTTTCAGTGATCTGCCCTTGTTCATATATGGAGTTCTTTCAAATTACTTAAGTGTGCTATTTCTTGTCTAGCATTGTGAAAGCTGGAAAAGAATGGCTCCTGTACAGGCAGAAAGAGAAAAGCACACAAAACAGAGAAGAATATCCTTGATATTCACATTATAACATGGCAAATAGAAGATCTCTGTTCCCCTCTCCCTATCTGCAGCATGTTCAATCTTACCTTTTATTCATCAGTACTCAAACCATTCAAAGTAAAAACTTAGCTCCTAGACTCAACAAAAGCACTCAGCACTGCTGTAATGTATGGTTTAGCAACCACTGTTATGCCTCATTGACAGATGGTCTTTCTGGCCTCTCCTATTTACTCCAGCTATTGGAGCTAGGCTCCAATTTTGAAATGTGTTTAAGCATTGAATTCCTCCTGAAACCAATAACATTTAAACACTAGAATATATTTATGAATCTTCATTTTTTTTTCATCTGCTTTTGGAAGGGTTCCTTTTTGTGTCAATCTTCACCCCTTCAGAAGAAAGTCATTCAACTAGCACTTCTAAAACTACAAGGATCATGTTTTTTAAAAGAAACATTTAGTAGCCAAGATCAGATTTCAATTCTTGCAGTCACTGAAGCCAGAAATGGGTTTGTCAATAATATTGAAAGCTGAAGGTCTACACGTTCTTATTTTCAGAAGGACCTGCAGATCCCACATTCAAAAGTGACTTAGACACTTAGGAATACCTAAATCACTAGCTTTCCAGAGTAAAAATTACATTTGCCAAGGAGATTCAACGACATTTGATGAAATCACCCTTAGTGACTGCCAGAAATGTGGTACTTCACAAAATTAAAATCAAAGTCAAACCTTAGTAGGATGATATATTGCAAGGCATTGCCTACTTTTAAACTTCAGCTTAATTGTATATCTATTTAAAATATATAATATTTTGAACATTGCTCCCATAGGTTTAAAGAAAGCATATTTTTTTGACTGCTATAAAATCATTAATACCTCTTCTTATTAACTTCAACCTGAAGATGTTTTTATCACAATTTTCCTACTAAAAATCCCATTCCAGCCTTAAAACTTTTCCAGTTCAACAGATTATATAAAATATTTGCTCATTTATTTAGTTTCTAACTACCCATTTCTTCATCCATTTTTTGTTTCCTTTTTAGTATTAGTTGTCTTGTTTACGGCTCTCAAGAGACAGAGGAAGAAAGAACCCTTGATCATCTCAAAGGATGATGTTCGGGACAACATTGTGACATATAATGATGAAGGAGGTGGGGAAGAAGACACACAGGCTTTTGACATTGGCACACTGAGAAATCCAGAAGCCAGGGAGGAAAGTAAGATGAGAAGAGATGTTATCCCAGAAACAATATTTCAGATAAGGCGGACTGCACCTCTTTGGGAAAACATAGATGTCCAAGACTTTATTCATAGAAGGTTAAAGGAAAATGATTTAGATCCAGCAGCCCCTCCTTATGATTCACTAGCAACATACGCCTATGAAGGAAATGATTCCATAGCAAACTCACTCAGCTCCCTGGAATCACTTACCACTGAAGGCAACCAAGACTATGAGTACCTCAGTGACTGGGGACCTCGGTTTAAAAAACTGGCAGATATGTATGGTGGAGAGGATAGTGATCGAGACTGAGGAATTAATCTGTGACCTGGTCAGTGTTAGTGGAATTCATGTCTATGTTACTAGATAAAGTGGCCTACTCTCTCTTACTTGGGAATAAAATATTTACAAAAAATAGGTGTTGTCTTAGTAAGGGTTTGCTTAATCAATAAGTCAAGGTGAATGAATAAGAATTATTTAGATTTTTAAAAATCTGTAATTCACCCTCTCTGCCTCAAAGCCTCAGATGAAAGGGTTTTGTTGTGAATGGAAAGAAAATAAAAGGCTTTTTGTGCCTTTAATAATGACATGGAAACTCCTTTTTTTTTTTTTTTTAAATTGCTTAGCATTACCTTTCCTACTCTTTGAGAGTGTGCACCTGCAATGTATCATAATCTCAAAAATATACATCAAAAATATTAATATTACTGCCATATTTATTGAGTTAAAAAATGTCTGTGTGTTGATTCATCCTGATATTTTTATATATGTATATTTATATTTTTGTATTTTTATTAAATAAATTAGTATTTATAAAAACACTACTTACTCATGTACTTTGTTAATCATAAAGAACTGTCCAATCTTTCTGAACAAAGGAAATTGTTTATTGTGCAATACTTCATTTTTGAATGCATCTTCTTATATTGGATTAGTGGGTGAAATGTACTGTGCAAGAATGATATGGAGAGAGTGCTCTGTAATGGGAATGCAGTGTAGAAAAAGAAAAATTATTTCAAAAAAGTGATTATAAATAAATGCACTCTGACTTGCAATGTGTATTACTATATGGCAGAATAATATAGTTTCATGGTGAAACTCACTCCCACTTCTTATATGAACAGGTGACCAATGAGCAGATTTAACAGGTATATGCCTAAGGATGTCAGGAACTATAAAAGTTTATTCTGGTATATATGAAAGCAATTTTATAATATGTATTTTAAAATTTGAAAAATTAAGCAAACGTCATTAATGAAAGGAAGGCTTTTGTATTCTAGTCCTATTTTGGGGCCTTGACACAATTAGACAAATCAGACATGTTATTAACTGTTTCTTTTAAATAAAAATGAGCTGAGCAATAAAAACAAAGTCCAACTAATATTTTAGTAAAGATGTTAAACTTCTATTCCTTCAAAGAAAATGCATATATTTGCATATTTCCTAAAGCCTTAATGGCAGTCATCAAGTATATATTTGTGTTTAAAATATATTTGCTGGATCAACTTTTAGGCAATGCACATTTTTTTTCACAGCCAGGATAAAAGGAATTTAAATGGATCATGTGATCTAACTGAGGGTTGCAGAGTTTATCCACATTTGTTTAATAACAAGGAAAAATCAAACCCCTCAAATATATGGAAAATATCTCAACAGTGTAGGAGGTACACTATCCATAGCATTTCCATTTTTATTATCAACTTTAGGGAAAAGCAATTTCATACAGATGTCCAAAATGATAATGTTCTAAGGTATCCTTTATGTTACTTAGCTATTTTTCAGATTCTTTCAAAGAGAAACTTAAGATACACATTGACAATGTAATGTGGACTACTGAGGCACTCATCTCCTGACAAAAAGATAATAAAGAGGCTCCAGCCAAGACTCCTTCAGCCAGACATAGGAACACATTCCTGCCTTATATTTTCCTCTCTAATTTGTTAACTCTCAGATTATTTATCAAAAATATTTCTTAATTATTATTTATTTTATCCTTCTACCATACTCTTCTGTCAGCCCCAGGGCATCTCATTTCAAGTTTTCTCACACTGAGCACTTTTTCACAGGGAGTGTGTGTGTTCGTCATTGTGGTTCCAAACAAGCACCCAAACGGCTTGCTGTGAGCAACACTATGTTGCAGACAAAAAATAGCCAAAATAACCTGCAACCATGTGTCAGCTATGAACATGGATGTGATGCAGTAGCAAGATATCAGTGTATAACTTGATGGCATAGGAAAGCATATTTCTGATTTTTGTCTTTTAGAGGTAAAAGCAAAAGTTTTATGAAGTGTATGTTCTCAATATTGTTGTGGCAAAGTAAAGTACATGGGAATCCATTAGTCTGAATTCAATTTCCATAACTTTAAGACACTGCCCTAAGGTGGGATAGGTAAAAAAAAAAAAAAAAGAGAGAGAAAAAAAGACAAAACAAAAGACAATAATACAATTATGTTCCTGAAGATAAATGACTGGGGCTGAGGGAGGGAAGGGGAAGTGTGGTAAAACCCAAATGAAACCAATAGAAAGAGAATATAGGATGAACTTTCTTGACTTTTAGAAACTGTACACCAAACTTCATCTTGCACAGTAGACTGGACTAAGAAAACTTTCAGCAGTCTTGCAAATTGTCATCAGAAGTTGGAATTCCACACAGTGAAGTAAAATATCAGAAGAGAGGAAAATGAAAATACATCTGTCCTAAAGCAAGGACAGATACAGACGAAGTATATGTCCATGGAGTTGACTAAGTTTTAAAGAAGTCAAGACGATGCAGAACACATCAAAGGGTGCCAGTGGGATTTCAGAGGCTTCTAGTGAAGGAAGGATGAAAGGGTGTGAAGCTCTTCCTTCAAGACATATAAAATTAATTTAGAAATTATATTTTCCCCAGAGAAATAATCCTATTTCTGTATTTTTGGATTTTGTTTTGTTTTTCTTCAGTGACAGAAAGAAAAAAAGAAGTATTGTAGAAGTCACCTCACAAAGTGCTCTGGTAGAGATGTCCTCAGCATCATTATGTCATGGTAACACTGTGGTATTTTGGAAAGAGCAGAAAATCCAGGAAATCAACAAAAAATGTACCTCCATCCCCTTCTCCTACTCTAGGTTGTCTCATTCCATGAGTCATTGTCACTTAAGTAAAGAGAGGGATCTTTAGCCTTTGTTTTCAGCAAAAAAGTGATGATTTCACATGCTTTCCTATTTAGAAAATGAGTTGTGGGTCTAAGAACCCTGTTTTCTTTAAAGGAATATACGTTTAAACAGTGACCTATGTGGATTTACAGCTCACAGAATTCCACATAGTTGACATAGTAAAACAGGTACTTTCTCAAAATTGCTTAAGATTTCAAGCATTCTTACAGTGAATAAAACTAGTTGACAGTTTATCACCTGACATCTAACTAGTAGTTTTTTGGGCTTGTTCATTCAAATGGGCTACAGAAACCATTATTTTCTATTAAAATTGAATTTTCTTCCGGTTTTTTTTTTTTTTTTTTATGGATCTGCTTTCACTCTCTTATTTGAAACAACACAGCAAACAGCACATCAAACAGCACATCACAGATGAGGAATTTGTATTCACAGTGGAACCTACTGTGGACAGGCAAAGGGCCAGATACGGAAGCTACCAAAGCTACCAGGAAATTGCATAGCATTGGCAGATCCAGAAATCTACCTTTTCAGATTATAAAGGTGGTAGAAAAACTTGAGATCACCCTTTGATTAATTTCTGTTTTCAATTAATCTGTTCAGACTGACAGAGTTATGTACATAAATTTTTTCATCATTTAAAAAATACTTTTGTGAAAAAAAAACAACAAAGCTCATAAATTAATAAACAGGAATTTTGAGAAAGAAAGGAGATTGTATACTAAACATGTATACAAACAACTCAATTTGAAGTCAGTTATTGGTAAGTCTCCTCCTTTTAACCATCACTGAAACTATGATTTCTCTAAGTCCTAAAGGCAGCATCACACCTAGATCCCACTATTATGCTGTATTTGGATTCCCAAAGACATAGAGAAGGAAAAGGAGGTTGTGAGAGAGTTACTAGAATTTGGTGGTCATTTTTGGTTTCACAGGTCAACATTTGGAGGATCTGGGTGAGATCCAGGATGGATACTATTACCATAGTGTCATGTAAGGAGCTAACTGACATAGAAAAGGTCTTTGAGCTGTCCAATAAAAAAATGGTACTGATGAAGCTATTAACTTTCCTTGGCACTTTAAGATAAGTGACATTGATGGGTACAACTTATGAAAGATGCAACAAAAAAGACCGGGATTCAGCTGTATAAGCAAAAAAAAAAAAAAAAACAAAAACCATAAGCCCAGTAATGGACAGAAGTGTTAAATGACACAGTAGGATATACCATATGGTTAAGCATCAGAAAGCAACAAGAGAGATGAGAAGTCAGAACTCCTTCCAGTGATGTTTGTGCAGGTATACCTCCCTCTGTGAGAGAACAGAGGCACAGAAGTGCTGGACATTTCATGTTTATGCACAACTTCATCCTCTGTGAAGTCAAAAGTGCTTAGCAAAGTTCTGGATCCATAGGATTTCCTAAAACCTCATACATGTCTCACTCGGGAGTTCAAGGTTGTAGGACCTTAGAAGAGGCTCAAGAGATAGTAGAAAAATAATTCTTCATGGTGTTTATCTCACCAAGGACCTACTTTTCTGCCACTCAGATCTGTTGTGGTTCACTGAAAAGGAGAACAAGTAGTTGGAAACACTTAGAATTTACAAGACTAACTCAGGATCTCTTGAAGAAAAACTACTTGTGACTGCTAAGGGCTAAGATAAATTTAGTAACTCCTGAGAAAATACTGTTAGGTTTCATAATCATTCTGAACAGACTTAAATCGATTTTGAATGGGCTCTCTCCAGGGTTAAGGACAAATAAGCTGAGAAAAAGGAGTAAAAATGAACACAGAAAAATTCCAAGTGAATGCTCCAAGAAAACAAAAAAAAACAACAAACCAAACCAAACCAAAACATAAATCCATTCCGCCCTGATGGAGGTCTTGTTTGTAATGTTCATGTATTTTCTATTTCTTTTCACTTAAACTGAATTTTGTGCCATCCTTGTAGAGTTACAAGCTTACTCTGGTAAATAGTCTTATAAGTAAAAAAAAAATACTGGAGATAGTCTACTAGAAGTTACATCTTTCAGTGAAATGCCAAAACAGATTCCTCATTATGCCAGATTAAGCATTCTAAGTGCAACAACTGCAGTACATAAACATTACTAAAATTTGTAGTCCTTTCATTAAGGCTACTTTCAGAATAGAATAGCCCCACACAGAACAAAAAATATATGAAACTTTCTCTTAGTGCTTTTTTTATGCACTGATGACAACAGACATTAACGCTTTTTAGTCTACCAAAGGCATTTCAGCTGCTAATGGCCAAATTTACACTGAAAGTTGTATTTTAAAGACATATTTATACTTCACTCCTCACTTTTGCTTACCAGGCAGACAGCACACATAAGTGTTCAGTTCCAAAAACAAAAACAAAACTGAAAAAAACAACCAAACCGAAACAACAAAAAACCCCCAACCAACCAAAACAAAACAAAACAAAACAACAACAACAACAAAAAACAAACCTCAAAAAAAAAAAAAAAGGCAGAATGGAGAAATCAAAATGTTTGCCTGTGCTATGGGAAGATGAATGGGAAAGACATAAATTCTAGAAGAATTTTTCAGGAACATGTCATGAATGTTACTTTTTGTAATGCACCTCTTTTTTCATTTTATGTGTATGGGTAAGTGTATATAAATGTATATGTTAAAAAAAAAACAACACCATTTTATTATCCTATAATGTTAACCAACATTGAAGTCTAGATACCACACCTATTCAAACAAAGATGCCCACCTAGAAGGTAAAAAATCATGAAAGAATACAATACACATTCAACTAAGTGAAACCCAAAAGATATAAAACAATCTGATTTTGCAAATTGTTTTAGGTTCTAGCATCTGGTTGTTAGAAGGCATATTTTAAACTTTCGTTCAGTTTCAGTCCATGAATCTGGCCTGAACTATATTTAAAAATTACTTCTAAATTTGGGATTTTGCATCTGTATCACAATCTCATAGAAATGAAAATGCAGAAAAAGAGTGTTGAGAGTATCAATGTTCTTGTGTTCCAAAGAAATCATATTGATGTTATTTCTGCAGGGAAAGTGAGTGCCTTTGCTTGCAATCAGCCCACTGGCTGTCACTAGGCATCATGTAGCAGAGGAAAGCCAGGAACATGTACTTCTTTCCTTTTACTCTCTGCTACTCCACCACCCCCATTCTAAGCAAAGCACTCTGCAGCACCCTTCGCCCACTCCAGAAAAATTCATAGGAATACTTTTTAGCAAATTTCAGATCACCAGTAAAAGTTGAAGAAGTGACAGCGTCTTGTCAAACTTCAATGTCTTTTTCTTGTGCACTGTTTTAGCAGGAAATAGGTTTTCATAAAAGTCCTGTAAATTAAAGTATGAGCATATTCCTGATTTGTTCATTTTATCATGGAATTTGACACAACTCCTGTCATAACACCTATTAACATACCTTTATCAAACTTGGAATGAACTCTGCAATTTTAAAAGCACTTGCTTTTAGAGTCAGTGTGCCAAGCATTTCTCCCATCACTTCTCACAAGGGAATGACAGACTGTATAAAGTAAGCCTGCACAAACAGAGGCTTTGATTTTTGGTGGGAGTAAAATGATAGTAACATTGTTCGCTGCTTATAGTTCTGTCCTTCAACTTGCCTTTTGAGTTACTGGTAGACATTCAGGACAGAATGGAAACAGTTTATGATCTCTTTGGGTAGTGAAAAAATATCTTTGGAGCAATAAGACCCCAAAACCTGGCTGGTATCCTTGAAGCTTTCTTTTCCCTACAGCAGCCAGAGGCAGAAGGACCCTCCTGGACACTACATCACATAAGTATATATCTCGCATATACTAATGGAAGAAGTGAAAGCTATAGTTTCACGAATAAAAATGGTGAGAAGGAAATTAGGGCTGGGATTTTTGTCACTTGAGAATCACTCTTGTGGCTGTCAGAAAGCAGGCTGCTAGTTGCTAGGGGCAACAATAATAATACTTACTTCTTATATAACGCTTTTTATCCCTAGTTTTTAAAGCTTTTTTACAAGGAAGGTCAGTGTCATTATCACCATTTTACAGGTAGAAAAAGCACTTATTTGTTCACCAGCTTCCCCAAGGACACCCAGCAGGACAGCAGTGGAGATAGAAGCAGAAAACTGCTCTATTCTCCCCAGGCCAGACTGCCTTGAGGACATTTAGGAGACATTAATTTATGTACTGCCACTGCTTAAAATGATCAGAATTTTTTCTTTTAATTAGCTTTTGCTGCCCCCAAAATATCATATCTCTGGAAGAAGGAAGACCTTCCATGTAACACCATGAGTCAAAGATCCTTTCCAAATGAAAGATGTGTTTTGGAGACAGGTCCAAAGTAGTTTCAAGAGGACAAGTTGAGTGGGTCTGCTGCGCTTGCCTCCTGCAGGAAAGTGAATGAAAAGGACTATTAATTCCAGGTACAAAGGGAAAAGTATAGGCAAAGAAATGTGCAGTAAGCCCTAAAAACTGCAGGACCGTGCTCAGATTTGACAAAGACACAGCTTTAACCTAAAAGTTAATCTTTCATTTAAATTAGATGACAGCAGCACAGAAGGGGTGGACACTGGAAGAACATCAGTTTGTAGTACCCAACACCAGCTGGTCTCTGTGGTGTCAGAACTGATTGTTTTTTATTTCTAAGGACTCCTTCCATGCCTTTCCATTTGATTTCTTGATGAGACATTATCTTTTGATTGCTGCCGAAAAACCCTAATTTTTTCCCCAGCAATTCCAGATTTGTCATTTAATGACAAATCTCTAGGAACAAGCCTGAGCAGCTCTCAGCAGAGATGCAGAGAGAAAACAAGACATGAAGAGGCTTTTCAACCCTATCCCCTGTGTAAATGAAGGGCTTTGTTTCAACTAACACTCAAATTAGGATACAGAATGGACACGAGGCAGCAAAACAACATCCAATGGGATCCAGAGTGAGAGCCAAAGACAGTAAACAGCTTCCCCACCTGCTAACACATATGCTGCCATCTGCAGCTTACTGACCAAGGGGGAAGTTTGATCTTTTCCAAAGCAATGGCAGTGTGTTTTCTTCTGTGCCATGGCTGAGTGCCTTCAGCCATCCTGTACAATAATGCCAGAATATTTGCTGTCACTGATGTTCAGCCAACCCTGCACTGTTTTACAGCCAGCTTTTGCACAGCACTTCCAGTAAGGGCCAGATTTCATCCATTGCATTTTATTTCCAAAGTCAGTGACATGTTGCTGTACTTACCAACACCAAAGTCACTGCAAAGTATTATGAACACTATAATATTTTAGGGGTAACAAAACTCTCATGTTAATGGCCTTTCTTTTGATTTTCTGAAAAGCCCTTAAAAATTAAACAAAAAGGAGATTTGTATTACATTTTGGATACGAACACATGTTTGTAATAGTGATGTAATCTGATATAATTCACACACACATTTTGGTGATATAAAGGAGACCTTTTTCAATGTTTTGAACCAGACAGTTGCATGTATATTAAAAGCACAATCCTAAAAATGCTCTAAAGCAAGTTTAAATAAATTTTAAAGGGTTGGACAGTATATATATATTATATATATAATCTGCAGAAAGACACTGTACAGATTTATAAATAATCTTAAAAAACTGTGTATCTATACTGTCTTAGATAAAGTGAAGGGGAAAAAAGGTGATATATTTCTCCCTAGAAAATAGAGACTTTCCTATTAAAAAGATTTATACACTTGAAATAGAATGAAAGTCTGAAGAAAATGGTTATATCTTTTATCCCACTGTAATAGCTGCTTTAATAAAGCCAGACAAGCTTTTAGGCTTATGAATCCCTTCTCATCAGGACTGACAAAAACTAAAAATATTCCAATTTTTCCAAAATTTCCAATTTAAGCTTTCAAAATCCAAATGTCAAATTATTTTTTTTAATTGTTTACTAATAGAAATTCTCCTTTATAAATTTCAAATTTGGAGTATTTTTGTACTGCAACATTTGCAAGATAGATGTGCTGTTATGCTCTATAGCTAAATTTAGGGAACTTTGGCAATTAATAATGTTTTCAATTCACTTTTGTCATGTGCACATAAATATGGCAAATCAGTTAATGAGAAAACATTTTTCTAATCTCATGTTTCATCCAGTAGGGCAACACATTACTTGCATTTTGTAGAATAAGACTGTCAGCATACCCCTAGAGGCAGACAAGCAGAATCTCTAAGTATCTAGTTCAAAATCATTAGATAAAACAGTGAGCAACCTTTAAACTAGTGCACGATTCTTATGCATAATACATATATATTCTAAATAGATTTTATTATGCAATTAAATAGCAATGTATCCTGTGTCTTTGTAATATATGGATTTTTTTTTTTTTTAATTATTGCATACAACTTCTGAAAAACCTGTAGGTCAAAGCAGCCAAATGTTAGATTTTAAGAAAATTCCTGCCGTATCATAGTTACCCTGTCAAAGATGGGAACGTCGATCTGTCAGGTTGCATCTCTGGATTGCAAAAATCAAGAGCAAGAACACAACATTTGACTCCAGACATTCATAGTTCCAAAGTAAATTGCATTTCTGATTTGATAAAGGTCTCATCCAAGTCTTGCTTCCCAATAATGCTCAGATACAGAACATTTTTACAGGCAGCTCTATCAAGTTGCAACATTATCATGGAATCAGGCCTGAATGATTCTGCGAATTCCTTCAGTTCCATTTAGTGATGGGATTATTCTGAATATCCTGGTGACATGGATCAATAGACCTATGAAAATGAAAGTTCATTGTTTCAGTGGTTTCCAGCTTTGAGAACATGATGAGGCGATTATCACATTACACGTAGGAGCTACAGATTTAAGATTCTTTTCCCTCCATAGCAAATTATTTGGATTTGGATAGCCATCTGTCTCATTGCATCATAGTCTTTCCATATAGGGTATGATGCAAGTGAATGATGCCAAGATGAAACTGCACAAAGTTGCTGCAATAGAGAGTATACACTGTGTAAAAACATAAATCTAGGAGCATAAAATCTACATAATACTTAAATCATTGAACATGTGTAGTGCCTATCAGCAGGTCTGAACAACACAGTCATGTTCTACCATGTTCAAGAACAAATCCACTTTCCCCCGAGTTTCTTCTTCTCCATTGTCATCTCTCCATCTTTTACAATTAATCCCAGGATTTTCACCTGCAGCCTCCAAGTATATACAGGAAATTATTGACTGTTGTGCATCCATATACATCACTGTAGTGCTGCCTTTTGATTCTGCAGTATTATTTTTCTCACTGATTAAAACTGCAAAAACAACTTTGGATGTGGTTCTGCTCTAGAATATTGTTGCTGCTGTTGATTTGCTGCTGATCTTTTTGTTCATGCAAGAATCCACAACTGTAGTTCTTTTTTTCTAACACACAAAGAGATTTGTCCAGCAGTTCAGTTCTTTCAGATTGCTTTAAATAGTGGAATACTATTTTTTTTTTTTCCTGAGAGATGTAGGACAATAATTGGATTATTTAATCTTAAATGTTTCTTTTGTTTTGTTTGGGGTTTTTTTGTTTGTTTGTTTTTTAATTTTCTTTTTTTTACTGAAGGATGTGCATTCTTTTCTCTGGGTTATATCAGTAAATGCTAGCAAGCAGCCTCTAGAAATGAAAGAGGAGATCTTAGCTCAATATTTATCCTGCCCTGTACTGGGCCATTTTAATAGCTGCTCATACATCTATCATCTATGAAGCTTTTAAAGATCTCCTTTTATTCCATTTATGTTTTAAATCGTTTCTGTTCAATTATTAACTAAGCTGGCACGTGCTTCAGACCTGTTACCTTATTTTCTCAAAAAAACCCCATGAGATCAAGTTTTAATTTTTTTTTTAAATTTACTTTTTAAAGTTACTGACTGTCTTTTCATGCATAAATAGGTTTTGAATAGCTAATTATAAAACCCCAAACAAACTGGAGATTAAATAGCAGTGGCAACTTACTGAAGTTCAGAAGGATGTAATTTCATTTGCAATTAATTAATGTAATGTTGTTTCTGTTTGGTAAAAAAAACTAAGTATGCTCATTAGAGACTCTTGTGGCATTTATTTTCTTAAAATTAATAGAAAATAGATTACTATTATACAATAATCGTGTTTAGAGAAAAAACAGGATAAAAGAAGACTATGTACAAGTTATTTGCTATTTACTGTTGATCACAGATTTCAAATTACAGTTTGATAAAAACCATAATACATCATATAAAAGACACACATGTATCAGAACGATAGCATGAAAAGGATAAATGTATGGGAAGATGAAAGATAATCAAAATTTCAGAACAAAAATCAAAATCAGGTATTTGAGTCACATTTTAAAGACTCACAGGACACAAATAGACTAATCAAGGGACAAGCAGTGAACTGTCAGAAATGTAGAAATGTTTTCAGTGACCAAGAATAGAAATTGGCTAACGAGGTCTGGTTATGTTTCTGCATTATGCTATTGATTTTAGCAGTGAGGAAGAAAACTAGAAAAGTCTAAATTTATGAATTAGTTTTGTTGATCATTAGATCAACACTGATAGCTTTCAAACCTCTTTCAGCCACCAATCCTACAAATATAATATTTGTATTCAAAAGGTGAGTAATTCCCAAACCAGACTTTCATTTTTTTTAACTAGCTTGTTCTTATTTAAAGAACTTTGTGTAGTATCTTCAAAATAAATTCAGGTACAATTTCTCCTTCTTATGAACTTACATATATTTTGTGATTGCTAATAGGCAATCCAGTGCTAGCCTAGTAAACAGTTCAATAAAAATGGAGATTCCAAATTTATTAACTTCCAGTGTATTCAAGATCATATTTGCTCAGTTTCCTAGTAGAAATATTGTTTTCGTTCTTAATTGTGCCTCAAACGCAGCATGGAAACACGAAGACAAGCTGTGTCCATTTTCTGCTCATGCATCACCCAGAGTTCTCCAATTAGAACTTATGGAGTGAAAAGTGAAACTGAAGGAAAGAGAAGATTTTGTGGCATAAAAAAAGTTGTCAAAAGGTAAAGTTTCCTCTGCTATCACACAGGCTACTAATGGCCATGTTTAAAATAATTTTAATAAATGAAAACAAAAAGTGTCCTTTAAACCAAGCAGTTTTCCACAGTAGAATTCCACCATTCAAGTTTGAGCAGACCAGAGGAAAAAAGCCTAAATACCAGATGTGGTCTACAAGACACTTCCTTTCAGAAACACAGGGTATTCAATTTAGAATTACAAATAGGGATACAGAGAGAGACTATAAGGAAATTAAATATCAAAGAACTGATATTTGTTAAAGTAGAGAATTATCTCTCCAGGGAAAATGCATTTGCTCATTTACTTCTGACAGTTTAAATTAACTAAGAGAAGAACAAACAAAAATGCAGTAGAGAATCATTGTGCTAAGATATAAGGGATAGAAATAGAATGAAGCAATTACTAAGAAAATATTACACTTTCACATCAATATCATCTGCAATATTTAATAATTGTACATAGATTCCTTTTATTAATGCATGGTACTGAGATGCTGGACCTGGTCCTGCAGAGCTTGTCCACTGACAAACATTTTTATACCTGCAAAATTCCCTATCAAACTGTATTTATAGGCCAACATTCTATTTTTTTTTTTTTTTTCTGAAGAAGCATCTCATTTCCTAGCACTGGTACATAAGCATAAGCCCTTTGTAGCATGGAAATGCCAAACTTACAATCCTGCTGTGATTTTTATGTGCGTGTTTTCAAAAAGGAATGTTTATGCTAATACAGCAAAATGCTTGAATCAGCCCAGTAGGCGTCATTTATATGTTCTCTTGCACTCCTAAGGAATATTAAAAAAAAAAAATAAAAATATGGTATTTCTTAGGCCTTAATTTCAGCATTATACAGAAGAAACGACAAGAAAATATTAAATATTTTGATTATGTTTGAAAAATATTAAACATGGCATTCAATGTATCAGCTGTTAACAGCATACACTTCTTGTGCTGCTTCTTGGGATGTAATCAAAGAAAAACAAATCACCAATATGTCAGATATGGAAATTTGAGTCTCAGTAGCATAAACAGATTTTGTACACTACATACATATATAAATATTATCATTCCCATGTGGACTTTTCTTTATTCTTTCCCATTTTTTTTGTATAATACAGCACTGAAGTTATTTGTTGTACTACCATTATCACACTGAAATGTATACAGAACAAGAAAATGAAAAAGAAAACAAAAACATAAAAAAAAGAGGAAGAGAATTTCATTTTTTTCTGTAGGAAATATCTAGCAGGCACAGAGTGCTTTGACTGGCTTCTGTTTCTGTCCCACTTCCTCCGCCACCCAGAAGGCCATGAAGAAATATCACTGACAGATAAAACTGTTAACTCTCACAACAAGAAAGGTTGGGCTTCTGCATTCAGAGAAACAGAGCCAGGCCTCAGTGCCCTGAATTATGGTCTGTGTCACCAGGGAGGATGCTGAGAAGGGTGAAAATAAAACACGACACAGAAAGCACACTTAAGAACATGGATTAGTTCTTCATCATGGAGCTTCCCACACCAGAAGCTGGAGGAAAAATTTCCACTATTGTCTTATATTGAAATTTGAATATTTGAGACAAAGTCCTTGACCTCAAAGCCTATTTTAGAGTAGGAGGTTTAGTACTTTCCAGTTTCAAGTAAGAAAATTACCATTTGAGCATAAAGAACAGATCAATTCTTGTTAAATTTTATTCTATCTAGAAAAAAAGATTCTATTAAACCAACATGCCCAATATATAAAATTAATCTAAATTATTACAATGAAGTTTTACCAATTACATATATATTATTTAATTATTTCCAGATTTTTTTTTTTCATATGAAACTTTCAAATGTACTTTTAAATATTACTTTCTTACCTAAAGGAATATGATAATTCGTTCTGGAACATAAACATTCTGCTTGATGACTCTACTATATTGGTATAATAAGTTGGAAACATATTCTATGGGAAAGATTACAAAATTCTGTTTAAACACTTTCCTTCAAATATTTCCTATAGCAAAGAACAGGAAAATTTAACTAAAGATTTTTAGGTCTTTATTGACAGCTCCTATCTTTTTACAGTAATTTTTAATTATAATGAAATATATAAGATTTCCTTAATACTATGTTTTATTAATGTGGCCCTGCATAAATTTCTTTGGACAAGGAAAAAAAAAAATTAGTTGAGCGGCAATACACGTTTCTCAAGTCTTAGTGGTACAGGATTTTTAATATTAAGGAAAACTCTAAAGGAATTATCTGCCATAGGACATAACTGAATAATAATGTGGTTTCTACAGACACTTGTGTTTCAAGACAAACAAATACTGCATTGTGCCCTGCATGCTTACAAGCTTGCTTTTGTCAAATCCATTAATTAAGCTACTATATGATATCATACTCAGCATATAAAGCCAGGTGAAGAAGAAAGGGAGACATTTGGAGTGATGGCCTTTGTCTTCCCTGATGACCATTACATGTCATGGAGCCCTGTTCTCCTGGGGATGGCTGAATACTTGCCTGCCCAATGAAAGCACTGAATGATTTCCTTGTTTTATTTTGTATTCATCCACAGCTTTTGCTTTCCCCATTAAACTGTCTTCATCTCAACCCACGAGTTTTCTACCTGTTACCACTTGGATTCTCTTCTCCATCTGGAGGTGGAAGTGACATAGTGAGGGAGTGGCTGTGTGGGGCTCTGTTGACAGGTGGGGTTAAACTGCAACACAGAAAAAATACAAACAAGGCCTAAAACACCAACTTTTAGAGAAATTGAATGTATTTAGGCCATTTCAATAAGTTTCAGTCTTTTAACCTAGTCTCAAGCCAAGACTGTTACTTGTCCTACCCTTCTGCATTATTTCTGAAATTCTATTTTGACACATGCTTTTCACCAGAATCCATACTGAAATCTGTGATATTGTATCCCAATACAGCTTTCCAGTTGAATGAACATTTAAATAAGCAGGCAACTTCAGAAATACACAGAACCCAGTGTGCCTGCTGTGCTCCTCAGAGACATTTGGCAGAATATGACCTTCCACTCTGCCAGCTCCGCAGCTTTATGGAGAAGGATGTAGTTGCCCTTGGCAGGGCTGTTGTGCCCACCTAGAGCAGCTTGAGTAAAAATGAGGATATTAGCCAAAGAGACTGCTAGAAAACACCACGCGACTTAGGCAGAAAAGGATACACATGACCCATTTACAGTGTGGTTACATCATGGTCAGAAGTTAGAATATGTCAAAAACTATGGGGTTTATGTTAGAATTGGTAATCAGAAATGAGTGTCTTTTTCTCTTCATTTGAAACATCAGCTGTCTTCATGTTTCCAATGAAAAGTACTTGGAAATTTTCATTGCTGATCAAACCTTCTACTTCCTATCTCTGTATTAAAATGCTTAGTCTTGACATTAGAATGCTATCTAATTAATCAATTATCCTCACAAAATTGATATATATTTTATTTATATATTTATTTAATTTGCAAAACCAATATCAAAGGATATTGATAGGCAAATATACATTTGTCAAAAGCAGTCATGTGCTGAATCTTTACTAAATCATCAGGATTTTGTTAAAATTCAGCCATAATTATTTCTGCTGCATGACTTTTTGACTCTTCTGAAATACAAAAAGCAAAGCAAAACAAAACAGAAAGTAGGAATCCTGCATTCTTAATTGAAGGCTGATACTAGGTCTTGGGTTTCTGTGAAATATATCTGCATTCATCTTAGAAAAGAGTAATGATCTTCTGCATATGCATCATGTGGGCAACATCCTTCAAATCTTTATTCGCTGTTAAGTTTTGACAAATTTTCCTATTAGAGAGAGGATAACAGAGAGCTTACTTCCATGTTTTTCACTTTCTTCTTGACCTTTCTTGTCTTGTCCAGAACCAAGATTATATGGAAGATACTACAAGTTAACAAAAATTAAGGAAACAAAAAAACCCAAACAGCACAACCCCAAAATTCTCATACAGCACCACTCCAAAAACCCAAACAGCACAAGCTCAAAATTCTCATACAGCACAATCCAGAAATACTCAAAAAGCAACACTCCAAAATTCTGAAACAGCACACGCCCATAGACCCCAAACAGCACACGCCCATAGACCCCAAACAGCACACGCCCATAGACCCCAAACA
>JAWWEE010000074.1:70761730-70773979 GCA_035221455.1 Xenops minutus
GCCCCGTCCTTATTCTCGCAGCTTCCACCCCGAACCCTATATAAGTCTCGTGCTCCCTTAATAAACGTTCCATTCCCATTACCTTCCTCGAGTGTGGACCGCTCCCTTTATCCCAACGGATCGTGACAGGCAGTGTTATATAACTCTGCCAATGTCATACAGTTCATTGTGCTAATAGAGTTAAGACACTGTACATTATATTTCACATACACAGTTAAAAGATATTACTTAGAAGAACTTGGCTTGATAATTGTTTCCTGAGTAGAAGTTTCCTTTCCTAAAATAAGACTACATTTTGCTGAACTGTAATCTGTTATTCTGTCTGTTACTGTTGGAAGGCTGCTAAATTACTGTACCTCAAAGAGAGATAGTAAAGAAATTAAAAAAAAAAAACAAAAAAACAAAACAAACAAACAAACAAAAAAAAACATCCACGCCATTTGGGTTGTCTTCTTGCTACAACAGTTCAACAGTTATGAACCTTTTCATCTACCATATGTAAAGAGGCAAGGCTTTGAGCAGTTATTAAATACTTAGGAATTATTGTAATGATGTTTAATTCCCTCTTGCGTAATGTTGTTACTATGGCAACTAAAAATTCTGATCTGGTAAAGCCAAAATTGCTTTCAAATTTCAAAATATTTCTTTTTTTTTTTTTTTTTTTTTCAGTAATACACACTGACTTCACAAGTTTCAAAATGTATGAATAATGAGGGCATAAAATCATGTGGAAACAGTAAAAAGCCAAATGGTAACTTGGGAGAGAAGGAGCTCAAGAGACTCTTGTAAGAGTCTTTGTTGGTAATTAGACATTCAGCAAGGAAAAGAATATGCTTAAACCAAACACAGGCAAGTACATATAGTGTGTCATCTTTATAAGAGTGCTCGAGCTAAAGACCTAAATCCACACCTTGACACAGACAGTATTCTATTTTGCTTCCTTTTTTTTTTTTTGCCTATTGCCATACAAGAATCACTTTTTTACTTATTTGTTTTGTTTTATTTTTGTGCTAGAAGTCTTCATCCTGTAGTTTGGTTATGAGGAATTTGATGAGAAGTGAATTGGCTTGCTGCCTATGCAGAGAAATGCTACTCTAGTGTTCATTGCATACCCTTACTCTTCTACAGTAATGCAGTTGCTTAGAGACTCAAAACTTTATTGTAACTTTTAAAGGCAAAACTAAGTATTCCCTCAGCATCCCCTGGATGCTCTATAACAAGAAATATTCACTTTGAGTGAAAAGTCTGCATTCCTTGTGAAAGTGACTTGATGATGGCTTCAGTGGGAGTCTTAGTTGCAAAAAGAATTCAAAATAGAGCTTATGACTACGATGTGCAGCATCTCTGTATGCTTCACAAGGCAGACAGAAATATAGAGCTCTACGAGTACATACCTATTTTCAGAGGCTGCCTAATAGATTTACATTGAGTTTTAACAAATTCGAAGGATTTCATTTTTTTCTAAAACACATTGGGATCATTCTTGTGGAGAAATACTGTAGTTTTATTTAAGATAACATTAAGCAAAAAGAGAAAGGAAATTACAGGGGAAATAAATGGCATAATAAAGCAATGTACCTCTCTTGGAAAAGTTCAAGGGATCACGGAAAGCCTCCTGGACACGTTAAGCGTATAGAGCATCTAAACACCTTGAGGAAGCATAGTTGTTCATTTCTATGCTCTGATAACGTTGAAATCTCAAAATATGGCTCTTAAAATAATTTTGATATAATTGAACTTGAAACAGATAGTGGAAGCAACTAGATTCCATTCTTTATTTGTTTGCTTACAGTTTCATGTCTAGCTTAGAGAGTTATTGCCTCTCAAACAGCACAAAAAACTTTTTAGACCATTCCTGGCTTCTCATTGCAGGACACCAAAGCAGCCTATGTTAAAAGCAGCTACTGTAGGCAAATTAGAGGATCTGTCATCCTTATAGTGCAGTGTACGGTAAGAGCTCTTATGAGACTTCAGATGCAGTGAGAAAAGAGGCACTCAATTTATGACCCCTGTATTTTTATTTTTTTTTTCCCTCTCCCCAGGAACGCTATAGACCTGAAAAGACAAAAAACAGCAAGCAGGTACAAAAGAGTTTAGAGTGGCAACATGGAAAACCCAAAGAAGCAGGAATTGTAATAGTTTCTGGGGCAATTGCTATTTTAGCAGAGCAGAGTAACAGCAATTGGCACTGACTGTGAATGTTTGAGATAAATACAATTCTGAACCAACAGAATTCATTCTGTCTCTTGGGAAGATAATCTGGAGAGAAAATAGTTGTGACCCATCTGAGCACAGAGCACCAATGATTATGGAAAAATCCATGAAGAGCAACAAACTGAAAGCAAAAGAGTACACAAAAATAAGTTACAGTGAGAAAATCACTGTGATTTTTGCAGAGGTTTACTTGTATCCACCTGCTTGAACGTGAATTATTTCTTTATTTTAAAAAATATTTTTAATTTCTTTCCAACACTTAAACAAGAGTGTAGTATTTCAGTTACAAACACACAAGAACAACTACAACTGTGAGGTTATTGCTTTGTTTCACACTGATTGGGGGCGGAGGTTGTGCAGCACTTTTTTGGTTTGCTTTCATGGGTTTTTGGTTTTGGATTTTTTAAGAAAAGCTTCAAAAACTTGAAATTTGGACTAAATTTAACCTGTTGTCACCTCTCAAATTAGGGTGAAAAAAAAAAATAGAAGAGAGAAAAAGGGAGAGAAAGATGTAAGCTTAATGAGTAGCAACTTGAATATCCTGAAAGACATTGTAATTGCTTAGGAAAGAGTGTCTTGAAATCTCAAGTTTGGAAGTACAGTCACCATAGTAAAACCAAAGCAACTCTTTGAACTGTCAACCACCACAGTGTAAGCCTCTTGCAGTATGCTTCATGCAACATTTATAAAGGGGACCTTTAGAAAAGAGCTAAGTTTTACATATAGTTTTAGCTTAAAGGCAATGATTGTTGTGCTGTTGCTTTTAAAGACACACTATATTATGTGCAAGTTATAGGTACATATCAGCATCTTGCATTGTATAAACCTACCATATTTCACATAAATGTTAAGCTTTCAGCACTCTCGCCCACAATATGATAATTACAGCCATTCAAGCACTAAAACTGGCACATTTATTTTCCACAGAATATCATGGCTTGTTCAGATATTTCACACCCCACCTCCTTCTACAATTTTCTAAGTAGCACTAAGATGATATAAAAAGTGAAGATGGCAAACAGTGTGTGCCAGATAAGACTGAAAAGCAGACCTTTATCCTCAGTTCTGCTCTTCACCTGCAACACAAAAACTCCACTCTTGTTCTCTCTCCTCCTTCCCTTTTCCCTCCCCCATCATGTGATAATGTAAGATATTCCTCTTTGATCTTTCCAAACATATTTCAAGCTCTTTTGAAGATTGTGCATATGTAGTTTTTATAAATCCTTTTAAATTTTTTATAGTTTTAAAAGCTTCCTGAAGTATAAGAAGCTTTTAAAATTTAATATTCACACGGCCCATCCTCTCGTGTCTGTCTTCAAGAATACTGTGAACCCATGTTGAGTGTCCTTGTTCTTTTTGTTACCCTCCTGGAATTTTGCGGCTCCCTGTGTGCGCAGTCATACAAATTTAGTCAGGAAAACCTGGAATATTTTTTGTTAGGAAGTATGCCTCTATAATGGACAGTCACCTTTTAGGAAGCCTCAGGAAATGGATGTGTTGTTTCTATTTTTATTATAGCAGTTACATCATGGGTTTACAAAAAATATTTTTCTTCTTTCTAAAAAAAAAAAAAAAGTAAAAAAAAAAAATATCCCCTCATCACTTTTACAAAAGTGGCCATGATTGACTGGAATTCCTGGAAGTACTAAAGGCTTAGAGAAAATGTTATAAAGAGTAATTGTGCTAGTCCTGCTCTTAGTTTAGCTATTCGAGTTTGAATTATGTATTTAAGTGCTTTTAGTTACACAAAAAAATGTATTTACAGAGATTCATAGAATCATTTAGGTTGGAAACTTTCAGAATTCATGCAGATTTGCCAACTGAAAAATTGTCATAAATCTGAAAAAAAAATAAAAATAAACAAATGTGAATCAGATAAAAGCAGTTGTTTGCAGCCTGACATTCACAATTCACAAAGGAGAATGATGATGTAATTCCTTTGCTCTGTGACTAAGCAGGCAGATGTAAATCAAAGTTGCAACGATCACAAAAGAGGTGATTTTTTTTTTTTTTTCAGAAATATTGTTGTCTTCTGCAACATCTTTTCAGAAAATTGATTTAAATAGTCACATGGGTGCAAAGGGATGTAATTCACTGGTCTTGTACAGTAGTAGAGGACCAAACCAATTAAGTCTTTCATGAATCACATAATATGTTTTTATATTTCGTTGTTCAGTAAGAAGATGATATCTAACAGAAAACGATTTAGAAAGTTAGAAAAAACCCTACATAATGAATAAAATAAAAGCTATTATAGTAGTATGGCATGTTGATTTCTTATTTCTCTTAAATATATTCTGTTAGGGTCACTTTTGTAAAATGTTTACAAAGATTCAACATGAAGAAAATTTGTTCCTGGAAAGCATCTCTTCTTCTTTCATGTATAAAATGCAATGTCATAGAAGTAAAGGGTCTCAAAGAGATAGCATTATGTACTTAAGCTCAGGCAGAAAACTATGCATTATAAATAAATAAATATTCCACTGACATAAATGTAATTTAATATTCAAAAACAACACAGGACAAAGTGCTTGGATATTCCTTTCTAGCTGTAAATGGAACAGCTTTCAAGGGTGAACATAAACAATTGGTAGAGGAGGGACCAGGGGTGAGATGTTCCACGGTTTGAAGCCACCATTATCGGGGAATGCTTCTTCCACCAAACAGCATTTCAGGTCATCTACAGATTATTAGATTCAATAGCTTAACATGTTATGTGATGCTATTGAATCTAATAAAGATTAGCACCAGATTAACTAGAGGCCAACATTCTTTTCTACCAGTATACAACATGGGACATTAGATCTATACAGCAGCCTGTTTTCACTGTTAAAAAAATAAATAACCCCGTCCAAAACAACAACAACAAAAAAGCAAAACCAAAACACAAGTAGTTTGTAAGACTGTATTAGTATTAATTTTGTAAATTGTCATTGCATTGGCTACCAAAATCAGGGGTATTCCCTTGTTTTCCTAATCATCTGCTTTGAGCCTGCTTACAACTTTACTGTATTCTTTCTGTGCTCAGCAAAGGGTACCAACTGGCTCTTTATCAGCAGCTCCTTCCTACTCCTCCCCTGCCAACAGCTTTGGGAAGCTGCCTGCAAATATGGTGCTGCAGGATTACAGTCCTGAGCATCAGCAACCAGCATGGACATCTTTGCTTTGTCCCGCTGCCTGACTTAGACAACACTGTTATTAGTACACTGTCCATGCTGATTTAACATGTAACAGATGAAGTAAATCACGACTTTTCCTCAATCCAGCAATTGCTGTGATATTTGTTTCACTTTTTAGTACTTAAAAAAAAAATAAAAAAATCCCCATATTCCTCCTGTATTGAACTAACAAATCAGAAGGGTCTTGATGCTGCTACTATAACAGAATGCAAGTCAACAGTAATTTCTTATTACCATGGGATTTGTCTGAAATGTTTCATATCACAATGATTGCTTTCACTTTTCTGTTAGGGATTGCTGTCTGTCTTTGTAAGATGTGTCCTGATTTTTTCATCTCTATACACAGACATCTGCAATGTATCCAGTGCTTCATTACCTACAAGCCATACTGACACCAGCAATAAGGAAAGTGGAGGGGGTAGGATTTTCCTTTAGAAGCTTGGCAGCATCAGAATTGTAAGTATGAGCTCTGTCTATTAAAAGAGCTCTCTTCTTTTGTGCAGAGAAGCCAGCCAGCCTTTGTCACTAGAGTAACACAGGGATAGGAGCTGCTTCTTTGTTGCTGAACATTCAAAGGCATCTATTTTCCTTTCAACAGGTTAAGAAACTCTCACTAAAAATCAGTGAGGCTTAAGCAGAGCCCCAGGATTTCATTCAAAGACCAGTACCATTTCTTAACTGGCCCAAAGAAGAATTGGTTTCTTTTGTGTTGATTTCTTTCAAAAATTCTTTATAAGTCCTTTGGTTTGAACTTGATCAAAAATGCTGATGTTACAAATTAATTTGTGTGGCTGAGTATCCTAAAAATACAAGAACTAGCTATTTACAGCATCACTTACTCCTTTTTATTTCAGTGCTCACTCTCTACTAAACAGTATTAAAGTGACTAGCATATATTTAAAAAAAAAAAAAAAAAAAAAGAACCAAAAATCATTTTTCAAACAAACAAAAAATACATAACATGAAACAACAGTAAATTTGCTTGAACAAAAGAATTACCCTGCCCTATTAAGATTAGAAACATTTGTTCAAAGAACCCTCATGAAGCAATATGAGATTTGACAATATACCATAAAGGCCCTACACAGCATGAGACATTAAAAGGAATCCAGGAACATACTAGGACTTTTCTTCCTTGATAGAACTCCATATTTTACCTATTATTTCTCCTACTATTAATCAAAATTTCCTTTTTAGACCTAACAATGAAAAACAGGGGTGACAAAAATATAAATTACTATTTATTGATTTTGAGGGGTTTTAATTTGGTTTATTGTTTCTCTAGCCCAATTCCTGAATTATTTTTTAATTTCCTTGTGATCATTTCCACTTAGAATTTAATATATTTATTTATATCTCTGCCTCACCAGGTGTGGAGTATAACAAGGGAAAAGGAAAGGGTTCACTGTACAGGGAAAAATAGAAATATATAAGAGAGAAAAGAATAAATAGAAACAAGTGAAAACTAACGCTGAATGTACTGTGGGACAAAATATGAAGAATTTCAGTCAATGATTTGTAGAAAAGAGTGAAACACAGGAAATACTGTCTTATGGCAAGCAAATTACTTTTTTCATGTGCATATTCCTTACAATATTCACATACTCTGAGAATTGTACAGAATACTCCTTTGATCTGTTCTCAAAGTCTAATACTCCACAAGACTGGAAGAAATTGTTAGTAAGGCTTCAGCTGATTCGATTGTTGGTTGAAAAAAGTCAGGCCTGTTCAAAAATGGTTGGACTCAAGACTTCCAGTGTAATAAGTTTTTGGCACAAACAAACCAACAAAAAAACCCTTAACAAAACAAAGAAACCTACTCACAACAACAAAAACAAAACCCCAGTACATTCTAGGAATAGTTAGGGACATGATCAATTTACACAAGATCATTGGCCAGACTGCATAGTAAACACAATTTTGTTTTTCACAAAGTCACAGAAAAAAATTACCAGATACTGGCTGGAAGTGGAGCTTCATGGAAACTCATACAAAGTTGGCACAGATTTAGGCTGAGAATGGAGGGCTTTTGGAAGTAAAGATTTATTAAAAAATTAAAGATATAAAGGAAGGAAAGGATCTCAAAACAAACAAACAAAAAGATATATAGAGGATATGGAAATGTTTGAGAGAAATTACAAAAAAGAAGCCATTCAACTGATGCAGATTGCTTACAGATATGTAATTACTTCCTTAGTTTTCTTTCCCATTGTTTTAACACTAATTCTTTATGCCCAGAGACAAGGAAGAACACTGCTGCCAGAGATAAGCATACCACGGGAATGGTGGGAAGTATGGACTTTCTTGCTCAGCACGCTGAAGACACTGAGTGTTTGGCAACAACTAACTGGCAGGATTAGTAACTGCTTGCCTCTTCCTCACAAGCAGAGCTAATTGCTGAGGGAAGAGGAAGTCTTCCAATCACATCTAAAATATGGTTACCATTAAAGAAGAGTTCAAAATTACTGACAGATGAACTATAAACAGATAACCTTAGGACCGCAGGAAATCAAACTTAAAATCTTCTGGAGAAGAAAACAAAAATAATTATCATGCAGAGACCTTAAACTGTACAGTGCAGCTGAAGCATTCAACCTGGCTAGAATATTAACAAGCAAAATGCTTCAGAGTTTATAGTCAGTGCCATCTATGACTGTCAGAAACCAAGAAACAGCTGTTTTTTAAAGGTACCTGGAGAAGGAATCAAAAAATAAGGAGGTAAAAAAAAAAAAGAACTGAATCTATAAGAAGGTAGTGAAATATAAACCAAATTACTTTGGGAAAGAAGGGGAATATGTAATGCTGTATGGCAATCATCTTTACAATATGCTCTTTTATTCCTATATCGTCCTCAAAAGTTCTATCTCGTGACTACACTGGATGCTCATCTTCAGATCACTATAAGGTCTTCATAATACTACTTCCCAACACACCTAATTTCCATTTGATAGACAGGGAAAGCAGCGCAGTCTGTTTTGCAGACCAAAAGAGAATTTAATCCCAATTCTGTGCTGTTACAGGTTACTTTGACCAAAAGACTTACCATATATGTACTAAAGCTTTTTTTTAAAAAAAAAAAAAAACAAACAATAATTAAAAACTTAACAAGACATTACATCAATGCAACAGTTAGAACAAAAACATGAATGGGAAAGAATTTACAAAGGAGAACAGATACATAGACTCTTCTATGCTAGGAACAGCTTCCAATATGTATCACCTTACAAAGCAGGGGAATTGTTTACCTTGAGATCTCAATCTCCTCAGCTCCCCTCCAGTGATAACTGGAATAATTAGCCCATTTCTCCAGAGCAGAAGAAACACCATTTGAAAAATCCTGTCCCACTCTCTCTTGATCCCAAAAGACAATAGTCCCAAACAGGCAAAATCAAATGGAAAAGGCAACCATAAAATTGCCTTTCATATTTCACTTAACATCATGCTCCCTTGTACAATTAAGTGCATCTTCTTTTGCAGATAGTAGAGCATCTCTGACATATTTACTAACTGTACCACAGTTTTCTGAGAAATCTTGAGCTTCTCTTTGGTGTCCTTGGTGGTAAAGATATCCAAGGGGGTTTTGCCCTGGGGGAATAGACAACTGTCCTTGATCAGTTGTCCAAGTAAAACAGAAGAGATGTCTTACTGAGGCCAAGCACAGTGGGAGGACAGAGATATCGAGTCCCCCTGTGAAGGAGAGGCTATATTAATCAAACTCAGCAAACAAATACATAAGCAATCCTCAAACTCCTTTTTCAAGTATGGAAAAGTACTGCTCTTCAAGCAGGAATGCATGTGTCACATAAACTAAACTAACACCACTGCTTATCAGAGCTGCTCTGAAAATTAAATTTTCTTCTCTGGGAAAGACTAGAATTACAAGAATATTTGTTTTGCTTTTACTTTTCTTGATTCATAACCAAACATTGATGCTGAAGAATTTCTCATGGAATAGAAATTCCAAAGCATTTAATTCCAAACTATCAAAATATATTGATTCAGCACTGTCGGAATGGGATCGTAACAGAGCCAAAATAGAATTAATTACTTAAAATAAAGCATTATCACTTCCTCTACTGATAGAGGCATTTCCAAAAAGCCAGCACATATGCTGGCAGTCAGATCAAAATTCTGTCTCAGAGCCTGAACTGGAATACTTACTGACTGAACCTATATGGCAGGGTGTAAGCAACCTTAAGGTCATGATTTATATGAAGTTCTGTACTATTTACCCACAGAAACACAAGGGTAAGACACGATGTACATCAGTTTGTGTGCACAAACGGTACACCTTACATTTAAAAGTGCATGCTGTTACCTGCCATCTAGGTTGGCTTCCAAAATGCATGATCATGTACTCCTATCCAACATTACTAACACGTTCACGTGATCAATATCAAGTTAAAAATACAGTCTGGCATCCTTCATGTAGAAGTCCAACATAATTTGCTGTGTGGGCAAATGGAATTTCAATCTTCTTGCAAGAGTAATCCTGATAGCTGGAGCTGTGTCTTGGGACTACAATGGGACTTTCCAGCCCAGAAACATAGAAATAACCTATTTGTAAGCAGTGACGTATGTTCAATAACAGTATATTTTTTACAACTACAAACTGAAATTTAATTAGCCATTCTTTTTCGATTGGTGATACTTCAAACAATGAGGTTTAAGGCAAAATCAAAAAGAAGCATATGATACTCTCCTGAGGTATATCATAGTCTGCACACACACTAGCGCAAGGAGGAATTGCACAGCATTTCTGAAGGGAAGGAAGAAATGACACCATGATTCTGCACAGCTGACATAAAAGTTTTGTTGGAGATTTGGAAGAAAAAAGAGAAATTGAACCTCTCACCCTTAGTTGATGCACAACCACAATAAGTGCTGCCACTGACATTGGGCAGCATACTCAGCTTTCATCTTAGTTTTAGAAGTGTATCTTCAAGCACATTATTACGCTTCAAATCAATGCTGCACAGCTGGTAACTCTTCATATAACTTAGCTTGAACTAGACTTAAAAAGAGAGCAGCTTTAACAAGACCGAAAATAAACTGTAGTTGTTTTTAACAGTATCCTTTGAACTGAATGTTTTTGCAGCTGCTCCTTGACAAACTGTCTGTTTCACAAGGTCTAAATACGAATCCAGTGCACAGAAAGAGGAATAACAGATGTGCTGCAGACTGACACATCATACCACCGACAGCCACAGGCCACTCAACCACAGGAGCAAGTTCAGAAGGGAAACCAGAGGACCATCAGGTGTGATCTCAAATTATACAAATTAGTGGCCACAAACTCAGATCAATTGTCAGTGGTGCATAAACTGTGGTTTCAGTTACAGAATGGCTGTATATATGTCTGACTGAAGTGGGTGAACAGGACCATAAAAAAATGAAATGGTTCAATTCTCTGTGCTAAGTGAAAAGTGTCTTGCAGAATTATTTCTCTAATTTATATGAAGGACAAGAAAGTATGACTAACTAAAAAACCAGAAATTTGATTCAGAAAAATATATCCACAAGTTGATATTTTTTTGTCTTTTTTTTTCATTGCAAAATGGGAGGGGGAAATAAAAACTCCACACTAAACAGAATTTTAATGATGTAGGGATCAGAGGAATGCAGGGTGAAAATGAAAAAGAGAAAAAAAAAAAAAAAGAAGAGGGAGAGATAGGAACAGAGAGAAAAAACATTTTATTTCCACACCAAAAAGACGAAAATACATTATGGTGCATGACTTAGTCCTCATGATACTGGATTATTACAAGAGACTGGGTAAATCTTTCCACATCCTTTCTGACAATTTCTTTATTATGAATGACATTACCACAGATGGTGATAATTCTGTTTATGATCATATTTAACTTGAAAGCTGATAATGTTAGAATTAAAAGGCAAATGTTTGGCACAGAATCAAAAATTTAACTCGAAGTTGCAGGGCATTTGAAATGTTCTGAAGTTAATTGAAAGAAGAAAGAATTAAATTATGTTTCTTACTATTATAAGACAATGACTGATATTTACAAGACAATTTATTATTCTACTTTCTGTTCTGTTTCAGAACACCCTCACTACTTTTATTTTCCCCTTCTAAATTCTTCCTCTGCCTTTTAAATTACAAGTTAAGAAGGATATATATTCTGCTTCTTTACATTTATCACAGGTCTCAAGTAGAGAGTAGAAAAGAACTTGGGAGGAAACTCCTATATGAGGCAACAATTATTTTCAAATACTGTTATTTGCAATTACAGAAAACACCTGTCATTCTTTAACACTGAAGTGTATTGTGTATTGTCATGACTGATTTCATGTATGTTGTATACTTCCTGCACACTGGAAAGCAGCTCAGTACCACATTTGGACCCAATTACAATGGCAACAATTCTGATAATTATGCTACAATACTCAAAATATTTTGTGCTCTTCCTGAAAACAGCTCACTGAAACAAAGTGTTTACATGAGAGGCTCATTTAAAACAACAAGTGTCCAGTCCGTATGTTTGCAGAGAAAAGCTTCAAAACATGTTTAGAATTTATTATAAAACTTCAAAATAAGTAAAATTAACCCTAAAGACCAATATTTAAAATGTTTTCTTTAAATGTACCTTGATATTTTATCATACCCTGATTGCTTTCAATGGGTTTGCTCCCCTCTTCCCATACCCCCTCTGGCCACGTGGTCCCCAAAGAGTCCCAGGAAAAAAACATCAGCCAGCCAGAAGCACAGGAAGCAGAGAGAACGTTTATTCCCAGGGTCTGAGTTTATATAGGGTAACAGGGGAAGTGATGTCCCACCAATGAAAATCGAGGGTTTACAACAAGTAGGGAAAGGGTTAAACACAGGAGTGGAAGGGGT
>JAWWEE010000074.1:70780783-70802571 GCA_035221455.1 Xenops minutus
TTGGCAGGGCCACTCTTGATCTGTTCATGCCCAACCTGTATTGATACTGGGAGTTGCCCTGACCTGGGTGCAGCACCTTGAACTTGGCTTCGTTAAGCTTCATGAGATTGCCTTGGGCCCACTTCTCCAGGTTCAGGTCATCCAGGTCCTTCTGGATGGCATCCCACATCTATTTTGAAAAGTTTAGCTAGTGACAAAATGTATGGGAGAAAATGGTGCAGCATACCGAAGGCATGATGTTTAGAAGCATCTCTTTGTATTTTGGGGAAGACTTTATAGAAAATACCATGCATTTTGGACTTCTACTCTGTGACAGTGCTGGATTTTGCTAGATAGTGAGTTTTCTTGATAGTAGCTCTTACGGGGCTGTGTTTTGGATTTTTGCTGAATGCAGTGTTAATAATATAGGCCTGGTTTTGTTATTCATGAGGAGTGCTTACACAGAGCCATGGCTTTTTCTGTTTTCCATGCTGCCATGGTGAGAGAGGTCTGGGAGGTGCATAACAAATTGTGAGGAGAGACAACCGGCACAGGTGACCCAGCTGACCAAGGGCATGTTCCAGACCATATGACATCATGCTCAGTCCATAAAGCTGGGAGAAGGGGAAGGATATTTGGAGTTATGTTTTTTGTCTTCCCAAGTAGCCACTATGTGTGATGGAGCCCTGCTCTCTTGAAGGTGAGCTTACCTGCCTGCCCATGGGAAGTGATGAATGAATTCCTTGCTTTGCTTGCATATGTGGCTTTTGCCTGCCTTACTAAACTGTCTCAACTCATACGAGTTTTCTAGCTTCTGCTCTTCCAGTTCTCTCCCTGGTTCTGCTGGTGGGAGAGTGAGCAAGAGGCTTGGGCTTAAACCACAACAGAGGGAAAAATCCAAAGAGTTAAAAATACCTTTCAGTTTTCTTTATCCTTAGTGGTCCAGAGTTTGAACTGGAGCTACTGTTTGTGTGGTTTAAGCAAGACTGAAGTACTTTTGACAGAAACTCATGTATTGTGTGACTCAATGGATGTTGGCCAACTTAGCTTTTTTGGCACAAATAGGAACTCCTGTGCTTTAACAGAGTTAGGCTGAAGTAGGGGTTCTTTTTGGGTACCAGAAACAACAAAGGTCTGGTATCTATTTCAGTAGTAAAAGATGGTGATGAAAAGGTAGAAGACAGGTTGAACCTGTGTATGGTAGTTTTCTTGGAGTAAGTCTTCTAGTCTTACAACTTCAGAAAAACCAGCCCAGTGAGTCCATCCAGGCTTGTATGACTCTCTCAAGTCTTAAGCTTTGAGGAGCCATCTGTTTTAGGTTGTTTATAACAGTCAGCATTTAAATAACTTCATTCTGTGCCAAAATTTTGTGTCCTGTGTACCAGTTGAGCTGAGCTGATGCAAAGAATAGAAAACAGAATTTAAAAGCACTTAGGCAATCTGTACAAAAATGAAGTGTTATGAGCTAAAGAAATGTTACTATTTTGTGCCTTATGCCCATTAACACTTCCAATAAGCTTGAATCATTCATTATGTGAGATTTTTCTGGTTGTGAGACAGTGTTACCCCCTTGTGTGACAGATTGTGCTGAGGAGGAAGGTAAGGGTTTAACTCACTGAGGTAATGGATTGAAAAAAATTCAGTATAAACAAATTTGAATGGCAGTAGAACACTTGATGCATGAAAATGACTCTAAAAACTGATTTAATAAAGGGATTGGATGGGGTGGTAATTTGGGAAAAGTGAAGTTGATCTAGTGCATTGATATAGCCTGGCACGGTCGTGTGTTTTTTGTTTTGTTTTGTTGTTTTGGTTTTTTTTGTTTGGTTTTGCAGTTTTTTTTTCCCTTCTCCTGAGGTCAAAATCCTTTTCAGACACCAGGTGGTATGGTACACCGGGTGCTGGATATCTGGCATGCCAAGACTTGATATTGAATGTATACAATTTCTGTGAAGAAGCAAGTAGTCTTAAATATTTTGAAAGCTAGAATAAATGATGGGTCTGGACTTGCTTATTTTTGAACTCCAGTTGTCTCCTGATGAAAGCAAGTGTTCTTAAGTGAGATCTATTTTTTTTTCCACAGAGAATAAAGAGGAACTTTTTAGAAGCCTCTTATGTGACAATTTATCTGCTTAGAAATGGATGCGATTGTTGGTACTGGTATATGAAAGATGAAAGGAAGCCTACTCACAGAAAAAAAACACCTTGTTGGTTGCAGCATTTCTGGTGCTAGAGGTTTTTTGGAGCAGTACCAGGAAGCAAGTAGTTTGCCATAAATTTGAGACATAGACTGGTGATGCTGGTAAATATCAGTAACTTTGGATGCCTATAAATGCCTACTGCTTACCATTGTCAAATTTGAGATTTCTCCTGTTTTTGTAAAAACTATACAGTTGGACTTCTGAAGTTAAGGTGTAAAGGGAGTTGCCTTTTGGTTGTGTTTGAAGTTGCATGTGAAAAATCAGGTCTTATTGGTATGAAAAGACAGAAAAGAGAACTACAAAGGTTTTGGGGCTTTCACATAATAGTGCCCTTGGTAGTTAACCCAGATTTATGGGCGGTTTTGTGCTGGTTTATATCTTTTGGTGTATGTGTACTGCTCATAAAGATGCAGGGGGTTGTTGTCAAGCTCCTGCTCTGAGTATAGTGCTCTAGGTATGGATGAATCTCTTGTATGGCAGCAGTGAAAGAAGTGTTTCCAGAGCACTTAGAACAGGGAGAAATGAGATTTTGGACAAATATCTTGGCAAAGTCAAACGTAACTTCCTGAGTAACAGTATGTTCATTGTTAACAACTGAAATCAGATATGTCTGTGTTCTGCCTATCTTTCAAGGAAACCTCTTGCAAGTAAGTTATGAGGATTGCTGTTCAGGTCTTCTGGATTCTCATTTCTTGTCAAATGGGAAATACTCTAGCTGTCATGAGTGAGAGGTCTCAAATGTCTTTTGTCCACAGTAGAAAGTTAGAAAATTACTTAAAAACAGAACAGTCTCCTTATCTCTGTAAAACTTGACTCAAAGACTCTGATGGTGAAGTAGTTGGAGTGGTAATGAAGGGTTGTGTCTTTTGCATTACTTTTTTTAAATGGTATTCATTTTACTGAAGTGTTAAGTTAGTGGCTAGTGGTGTCTTACAGAATCACAGTTGTTAAAATTGGAAGGAACCTCTGTAGATCATCTAGTCCAACACCCTTGCCAAGTCAGGGTCACCTAGAGCAGGTGATACATAGAGCAGGTGATACAGGGACTTGTTAGGTGGATTTTGAATGTCTCCAGAAAGGGAGATGGATTTTGAATGTCTCCAGAAAGGGAGACTCCATTACCTCCCTGGGCAGCTTGTTCCAGTGCTCTGCCACCCTCAGTGTGAAGAATTTTGTGTTCAGGTGAAACTTCTGTGTTTTAATTTATGGCCATTGCTCTTTGTCCTGTTGCTGGGCACCACTGAAAAGAGTCTGGAACCTTCCTCTTTGTACCTACCTTTGAATCTTCTCTTGTATAGATTGCACAGGCCCAACTCCTGCAATTTCTCCTAAAGAGAGATGCTTCAGACTCCTAATAACCTTTGTTGCTCTCCACTGGACCCTCTGCAGTAGCTTCTTGCCTTGGCTGTACTGAGGAGCCCAGAACTGAACCTGATACTCCAGATGTGGCCTCACGAGGGCTGAGTAGAGAAGAAGGATCATCTCCTACCTTACATGATTTGGGTTTCACATCTATTAACATACTTCTGGGTATTTTTGCTCTTGTCAAATTCTTGAGGTAAGTTTCTGTGTTCAGTTACTAGGAATGAAGCAAAGAGGTGGTGGAGTGTCCTGTGTTGGAGATGCTCAGAAGTTGTCTGGACATGGGCCTGGTCAACTGGCTCTAGTTAGTCCTATTTGAGCAGGGAAGTTGGACCAGGTGATCTCCAGAGGTAACTTCCAACCCTGAATGAACACTCTGTGATTCTGTGTTTTAATTGGTCAGGTGTTCTGAGAATAGCATGTGTGGTTCTTTATTGAGCTGAATTTCAACTCTGGAAAACTTTGGGAAAACAGAAGGTGTAACTGCTGGAGCCACTGTGAAAGTTGAAACATAGCAGAGTCTGCAAAATCAGGCTTGCAAGTATAAAGTCTCTTGTTTGTGTTCTGTGTGTAAATTTATAAGTCTTCTCTAATAACTGAAATTCAGTTAGTAACCAAAAAAATCCAAACCCACAAACTTGCTGAATTGTGCTTCTTGGAGGTGGGCTTGATAAACAGTGGGTTTAAGCACTAGTGTCCCTTACTAGAACATTAGGCTTTTTTCATTAAGATTACAAAGTTAAGTTTAGAAAGCCTCCCCAAAGCCTACTAGCTAGGGCTAGAAAAAAGGTATGGTGTATATAGTTGGGTTTCCAGACGAATGATTAAATATAAGTGATTTGACTGACCACTCAGTACTGCTGACAGTGTTGAGATCTCTAGTGTATATCTGAAAGTAATTTCCTCTGAGCTTTTGAGACACATCTGACTACAGCAGGTTGTAAGGGTTGATAACTGATGGATTTTTAAACAGGTAAAGGAAACTTTGAAATATGTAAAGTTTGGAAGTCAGGATTCTGTGTAGTGGGGGGGGGTCCCAGCATCCTAGAGCTCACCTGATAGAAATTTTCTTGATTTCTCACTGTTATGGCATGATGTTTATATGTCTTAACATTTTGTGTCAGTTCTGACTTGGGGTATCTTCCTCTTCTTGATGCTTCTTGTAAATATTAATAATAAACTGCCAAGTTGTTGAGGCCTCAATTTATTTTTTTAAGCTTTGAGGAGCACCTGTTTTGAGCTAAAAGAACTTAAGTAATATTTAATATTCTTGTAGTCTTGTGTTTGGGTGATGCAGCTTCATGGGGTGAAGGAGTTTTTCATGGAGGTTGTAGAAAGGGCATTTACTCTGTAATGGACTCACAGGATCCCATGATTATGTGCTGTTGAATCACTGAATCACAAACACTTGGGCTAAAAACCAGAAAGGAACAAGCAGTCCCAGAAGCAAATTGCTCCTCGAGGTGAAGATAATCTCCTAGGTCAGTTTAGAATGGTGCAATTTATTCTGGATCAGATAATCCAATTGTGATAAGCTTACAAAACAATTGATGCCACTTTCTTCCTCTTGCATTTCAAGTGAGCTCTCTCCGCCAGCTGAATTACTTATACCTCTTACTGCTTTCTTAGTTCTGTTGAAAGATTCCTGGTGCTGCTTTTCTGTGCCCTGTCTCAATAAATGCATAAATCCACCTTCAGTCATACCTCTTAATAGTGGTTCAGAGAAGACTCTTGCTAGTAACGTTAGTTTGTATAGCTGATCCACTTACTGTAGTGGCTTCTGTGGAGAAATATGTCTATCTGTATTTTGCATAAGCAGATTAGAATGTAACAGACTGATGTGACAGTTGGGAGACTCCACTGCTTACTGGTTTTTAAAATGTTTGAAATAGAAATAATTTTTGTGGCTTCTTTTCTCCCCTCTCCCATTTTATATTAGTTTCTGAGTTCCTCTTCAAAGACACTCATCTGACACTTCTGTTGTTTTTGGGAACCTGTGGGAGGTGGTAGGGGAAGAAATACTTGCTGACCTGTGTGTTGTGCATTGGCTATGACAAAGGGTTTTGCTGAACAGTTGTGGTTTTGTGTGGTGTTTTTTTTTTTTTTTTTTTTTTTTTTTTTTTTTTTTTTTTTTTATTTGTTTGTTTTGTTTTTGGTTTTTGTGTTTTTTTTTTTTTTTTCCTTAGAGAATACTTGTTTCAGTAATCATTATTGAACTTTTATCAACATCCATTGGTATTTTGTGTCACTGGTTCTATGAAGATGATCCTTATCTTTGGTTGCAGGAAATGTACTCAGCATCAATGCAGCAAGCTGCCTCTCCATAAATTAACCCAGCTCTGGCTGTGCAGGAACAATATGCTCTCAGCTGCCTACATAAAGTTTTGGGATATCAGGAAAATTTTGTCACTTCGATCAAATCCAGATCACTTGGATTTCAAATCCAGATCGAGGTTTTATCCCTGGGTTTTCTATACATTTCTTCTGTAAAATCCAGGAAACAGTTTCATTTTTTTTTCTGTTCAAAAGCTCTTCCATCAGCAAATGGGAAGAAGAATATCCTCCTCTCGACAGTTGATAATTTACTTCTTATTTAAATTATACTACCAGTACTGTCTGAGTTTAAAAGAAATTTAATATGACTATCTGGACTAGGAAGGAGGTCCCTTCCCAAAAAACAACAAAACCGTTGAAATTAAGAGACTTTGATAAGAAAATGTATAGGAAAGAATAACAGTTCTATGTGTATATATATATCCCCCCCCCAAAAAAAAAAAACAAACAAAAAACCAAACAGCTGCACTTTCAAAGAGGTCAAGTCCTATCTCTGCCCTCTCGGTGCAGTTATATTTACAGACAGCAGGAGGAGATGCCGTGCCTTGGGAGGCAGCGGCCACAAGTCACTCATAAACTCTGGCGAGGCGTGGATAGGGAGGTGCTAGTTCCTGAAAAACTCATGTGGGAATGGCAGCCACCAGGATATGATGAAACCTTTCCTGTGGGCCATGTAAAAACTCACTCCCCATCCTTTGTCCGAAAGCATTGGGGGGTAGGGGGCTAGCAACTCCTCTGCAGGTGGCATCAGCCCTCAAGGAGTCTGTAGCAAATCCAGGTTGCGACGACTGCTCTGTCTCCGAAGAAACAGCACAAGGCAAGCGGATTTGGGGTCCAAGCCAAGGGCACAATCTTCATTTGCCTCCCCTGGCCCAGCAAACAGTGGCTGGCACTCAGCTGGAGAAGCATGTCAAAAAAACCCGGAAAAAACCCTCTCCCCCCAGCCCCACCTCCCCCAGTCCTCCCCAGCTGTTAAGCTGGAATGCAAAACTATCAGCCATCCTTTCGTTAGCTGGCTCTACGAGCCTTTAGTGGGGACTGGGCTCCAACTCCGAAACCTCTGTGTTTTTAAGGGAGGGGAAAAAAAAAAAATTCAAACTATAACATAGACCAATTAAGCACATAAAGTGGCTAAGCTTATAATAGTATTTATGGCTTTATTGCTCTTATTAGAGTAATAGCTTTGGAGGACTTTATTGTTTAGAATTATAAATTAAGAACTTTTCACCAACATTAAATCCATGTTTAGAAACAACCCCCCACAAAAAAAAAAAAAACAACCAAAAAAACCCCAAACCTAAACAGAGCAAGAGTGTTGACTTTGTTCCTGAAGGAAACATGAATCTAGGCTCTTTTCTTTCATTAGGACTACTAAAAGTAGCACAGATATTTATCATCAGTCCTGACAGTACCTTAGACAAAATCAATGTATCTTGTTTTTGAATTGAGATTGGCTTTTAAAGAAAAACAAATGTTGGAAATGCTTCAAATCTTAAAAGATTTCCAGAGATGACAACCTGAGCTTATTTACTACTCAACTCATTGATCTGCTGTTAAGGACTCTAAATATACTTTAACCTAATGTCCAGTATAGATGTCAAACTTGAGTGGAGGAATAAAAGATAGAATAAAGCATAAAAATCTATGGAGGAATAAAGTTCAGGAAGGTTTATGTAATCAATACCATAGAAGACAAAATCCCCAAGATCCCCCAACAATAAAGAACCTGATTTATTGATACAAAGAGAAAGATTACTAAGGCTTCACAATTCATCCTAAGATTTTACACATAATATTCATTTGCATATAAATATTACTTTATCAGTTACAGGTGGTTAGAAATCTTTAAATCTTTCTTATACAAAACCAAAATGAAAAAAACAAACCAAACAAAAAAAAAAAAACAAACCACGAAACCAAACCAACCAAACAAAACCACCAACAACCCACCCCTCAAACAAACAAAAACGTGAAAAGGTGAATAAAGACTGAAAATCTGAGCATCAAGGCAAATTAGAGAACTTAAAGGAAAAAGGTATTTCCGGTCTCAATTTACTTGTGTGTCTTTACACTGGACATGCATTCTAAGTGTTGTAGACTAACGTGAAAGCTGAATCACAAATTTATTTAAATATTTCTTAGATTATTACTCTGAAGTGTGCCTTGTAGTTTTCATATTTCACTGGTAGATTTTCATGTTGGGTTTTTCAGCTTTACTCTATGGGTATTATGTTCTTCTCAGAAAAATGAACACATACTTGAAGACTTAAATTAATCTAGTTACTAATTTGATCCTTTCATTTCACTTGAATAAATAACAGAAAAAAATGTACAGTAAAAGATTTCTATTTTTTTTTACTCACATATGGCTCATACATATCTAATTATACCACTTCAATTTGTGTCAGGTTTTTCTTTACAGAATATACAAAGAATCCAGCTCACTTTAAAAAGATGAAAATTAATTAAAAAAAACCAAAATTACAGACTAGTTAGAAATAAAGCAATCAGCTTTTAAATGGCTTATGCAAAAAATAGCAGAGAAAATAAAAAGCATCTTTTTGGTTATCCCAAGCAATGCAGACCTATTTTTATTGGACAAATTTAAAAAAAGAAAAAAATGCTAGGCAAAGTCAGTGTTAATAATTTCTAAAAGCTTCCACCTGATTTTGATCTTTGTTTTTATTCCTGATTAGGTGTCAGTCTTTTTAGTCTTTTTCATATAAATGCATGTCTAGTTAGTGAGACTGAGTTTTTTTGTTTGTTTGTTTGTTTTTTTTTTGTTTGGTTTGGGTTTTATTTTGTGGGGGTTTTTGTTGTTTTTGGAGGGGATTTTTGTTTGCTTGTTTTTGTTTTGGGTTTTGTTTTTGTTGTTGTTGTGTTTTTGGGTTTTTGTGGGCTTTTTTTATTATTATTATTACAGAATCTTTTTTCTTCCTGAAATATAGCCCTTCAAGATATTGGTTCTAATTGCATGTGATTTTTTTTTCTTAAGTTATGTTTGCGCTTTCATTCATTGTATGTTTTTCCAATGCAACAAATGTCTGTTTATCTGTTGCTCTTGTGATGGTTCACTATTAATTAGATTTTGATTTTTTTTTCTTTTCTTGTGGCCTTCTTGCAGTGTAGAATTCTTTTTTTTTAAAACTATATATACATTTATATTTAGTAATCCATATACTGAAGAAATAATTATGGGTCAAATCCTCAAAAACTCTTGAGTTTAGGGAAGAAACTTGTGAAGACAATGTCTTCACTTTTCATGACAATTAATGCCAGGAAAGTGAAGAAACTATGGCAACTCTTCAGGAATTACGTTGCCTGAAATTATGAAGATACAAAACCCTGAGCATGCTAAAGTTACCTTTGCAATACTCAACTACAAAATGTATGGGTTTTGTGAAAAGGAATAAAATGATGAAATAATTCAATTTGAAAATACCACTTAGAAGTATCTTGTGGTCCCTTATAGGAAGTGAAACTAGACTCTTCTGACTTTTTACTTCATAAAACATTCTTAATCACATTGTTACCTGTAACATATCCTTGCCTTGTCTTTGAAAAGAAAAAAAAGCAGATATTTTCACAAACTTTGTCCTTGTATGTTAAAAGAGATAGGCTCAAACAAAACATCTAGATTTCTTAAAAACCTCATGCAAAAGTGTATTTTTTAAAAGCCAAGAATCTCACATATTTCCGGTAGTTCAAACCTTGAGATTGAATCCCCTCTTTCAGAACTAGATGGAGACAGAGATTACAGTCTAGATAAGAAAAAAAAAAATTCTTTTTAGGAAAAATTCTATGTTCCAAAATAGGCAGTTTTAAACATTGTATAGATAGTTCATTGAATTATTGAAGATTTTTGAGATAAGAATCCAAATTACACCCTCCTGCGACAGCGAGGTGGAACGCTCCCCTTTCCCGTTCCCCTCTGCCACGTGGTCACCGCGATGTCCCAGGAAAGCAACACACAGAGACTGTAGGAGGGGAAAGCAGACAGAGGGTTTATTCACATCGTCAGGGTATTTAAAGGGCTTTAGGGGATGTTGGTCACAACCAACAGAAATCAAGAGCTAACAACCAATGGGGAAAGGGTTAACAAAGGACCAATAGGGGGGCGCTTCACATAGTCTTTCCAGAACAAATTCCTGCATACTGATTTAGGGAGATAAGAGTTTTCTCAAGGGGTCTCGGGAAGAAAGGTGACTCAAAGAAAAAAAAAAAAGGCAAAGAATCCATTTTACAATACAGTAAAAGCCTCAGTTTTTAAGGTACTATGGCTGGTTTCTTTATTTTCTTCACAGGCCCATTGCCCTACCCTCCCAAAGTAATATCACATTTCTGAATTGAGGTTTGGTGTATGGGACACTACCATTCCCTTTTTTTAGAGTGAGTGGCCCTTTTAATGGAATACTATAATATTTTCATGAGAGATCACACTCTACAATCTAATCAATTAGTCATTTACCTAACTGGACATTTGAATTACATGTCCTGAGTTAGAGTGATAGTTGAATGTTCCATCAATTTTGACAAAATAAAATGTCTGTTCCAAAATATCCTAGAGCATTCTAATTTAAGCCTCTGTGGGATCCAGACAGAGAATGGATTTAAAAGATGGCTTCCACAAACTGAGTTACTGAAATATTAGACTAAAAGACAGACATTGGTTGAGTGCAAATGAAGTCTAGACTCCTCATTTCCACTTCCTTCCCTTCTGGTGAAAGTGGAACAAAATACCCAAGCCTTGTTTCAGGTTAAATGAAAGCTATTTTCAGTGTGAAGCTAATTTATTCATGTACTCATTTCAGTTGGGGCACTCACTCCCTTGCTGTTCATATTCTTCCCCTCAGCCCACAAACTTACAGAAAATTGATATCCATCCCATAATCCTAGTTAGAGGCACCAGAACTGAGCGTGGTTTTTGGTAGCTGTTCAGAAACTGTCAAAGTCAGACTGTTTTACAGCTTGCTGCTGTTTTGTCTCCAAGCTCACTTGATTTTGTTCTCTGCTGGCTTATAGGATGTCAAATGTGTTATACTTAGCATTTTGTTTGTATCTTCTGTTCATTGCACTCCCTTACTGCCCTGTCATGCTACAGTGTTAGATTTCTCATACAATTCAATCTACGTGCTGTGGACACAATATGTTTCAATGTGCAGCAGTACACACTAGTGCTATGTCAACTCTAGGATCACACAAATAAGCATCAGAATATTATTTTATCTTCACATGAAAATAGCATAGTCCTCTGAGGTGGGAGTCCAGACAAAAAGGTTATACAACACAGATTTGAGAATAAATGTTAATTATGCTTTTATTGTTAATGAAAAGGATGGGTAGAGAACCAAAAAGCTCATCTCATCTATATTGTTCTTTCTCCTATGTTCCTAATGAATGGAATTTAATGTCCCAGTACTGTCAGAGGTTCTTAGGGTTCAGAGTCCATACTTTTCCTTCCTGCTCATCATCATTTTAGATGTTAATGCTGTACAATTTTATAATAAAAACGTTTGTCAGTTCCCTAGTAAACATAGCTGTTCAATACTGAATGTGAAAATTCAAAGAAATGAGTTAAATGCCTTCACTTTTCTACTCTCCAAAAGAGACACATATTAAATTGGCAGTGATATAATGATGGCACATCACTTGCATACATTTATTCATTGAAAAGATCTGGCATACCATTTGGTGAGAAAGTAATTACAATCTGTGTTAACACAATATGCATGGTATGTCACTGATTGAACATTGAGTTATGTTTGATGTCAGTAATTTCTGGATTTTTTTTCCTTTTTACTGACTACACATACTACAAAAGCCCTGGAGGGAAGAAAAAAAAAAAAAAATAAGATGGTAGGGATTTTATTTTTTTACAGATCACATAATTTTTGTGTGTTCTTTTTTTTCTTCAGGTTACCCATTTAAAAGCAGGAAGGAAAAGGTATTGTTAACAGTGGTAATAAGTAATATTTAATGTTTTTTCTCCAGAAGATTTAAATAACAAAAGTAATCCCAAGACGTTATCCCTCTGGAGAAAGCACCCTACTGTGAGGCATTCCAATATATTTTTATTCCCCAACCACCACATGTGGAATATTTTGCAATAATTCTCTGCATCCTGGCATCAAGGCTGGAGGGGTACCATTTTTAGGACTTCAGAATGCAAGATGAGATTTTCTCAAAATCGCTGATTTCATGCTTAGCCCTTACAAATTTTCATCAAATGGTTCTTTACTAATAGGCAGAGTCTTAGCAGTGCCTGTTTATTTTACCAAGATTATTTTATGTGTTTACTTCATGATAAGAAAAAAATCATACACACCTACTATTTTGACACTGAGTAAATTCTCAAAGTAACAATTTCAGATGGAAAAAGTCACCAAAAATGAAAGCATCTGTCAGTTTATTTCAACTGAGACCTGGTTCATACTTGTTCGTAACAGATGGGAACATAAATATTATGTACCTTTTCAAGTTTCCCCTTGTTTAGTCTAACCAATCTCTTCAGAGATTTCAAGGTTGTGGTTGCTTTTTTAATTATCAATACCTAAGTGTCCACCTGATTTTCTGAGGATATCTGATGAGCTGAGAGTAGATGTACTGAAAGCTAGTGCCTTTTTTGTCATTTTAGATGGTGTGGTGGCGTTCTGGTCTGACCTCAGCTGGCAACCGAGTACAATGCAGCCACTCACTCACTCTTCATCCACTGGTGAGATGGTGAGGAGAATCGGGAAAAAAAAGCCCCACAGCTCGTGGGTTGAGATAAGAACAACTTAATAATTGAAACAAAGTAATATATGATAATAACAACAATAACAACTATACTACTACAACAGCTACTGAATAGTAATTAAAAAAAAAAAATCCAAGTAAAACAAAAGATGCATTATTGAAATTGCTCACCACCTTCTGATTGATACACAGACCATCCCCAAGCAGTGACTGGCTCCTTCCAGTCAAATTCTGCCTTTCTGCAGGGCACGACATTGTATGATATGGAATATCCTTTTGATCGGTTCAAGTCAGCTGTCCCACCTATGCTTTCCTCAGCCTCTTGCGCACCATCTGACAATGGGAAACTGAAAAGTCCTTGACTTAGGGTAAGCACTACATAGCAAAAACTAAAACATTGGTAAACTAGCAACATTAATCTCATATTAAATGCAAAACAACACTCTAACAGATACTAGGAAGAAACATAACTCTATCCCAGCTGAAACTAGGACAGGGGAGTTGACCCTGTCTGGATGGCAATTGCTCACCAAGGCCTCTCTATTACGCCCCTCCTCTGCTGGACAGTGCAGAGAGAGTAACAAAAGGCTCATGGGTCAAGAGAAGGATAGGGGGAGTTCAATCTCTGATTACCATCACAGGCAAAACAGACTTAACTTGAGGATGTCTGTTTAATTTATTACAAATCAAATCAAAGTAAACAATGAGAGACAAAACCGAAGCCTAAAACACTTTCCCTTCATCCCTCCTTTCTTCTTGAGATAGTTTTAGTCCCAAATTTCGTACCTCTTCCCCTCAGAGGTGCAGGGTTGTGGTCAGTTCATCACACATTGTCTGTCATATTCCTTCTTCCTTAGGGAGAAAACTCCTTTGCTTGGCCTACAATTGCTCCTCTTCTTATTTAAGCTATCCCAGAGGCATTCTCACTATTGCTGATGGACTTGGATTTGGCCAGAGGTGGGTCTGTCTTGGAGCTAGCTGACATTGGCTTTATGAGCTTCTAGTAGCTGGTCACAGAAGCCACTCCTGTAGCCCCACCACTACCAAAACCCTGCAAGACGAACCCAATAAAATGGTGACATGGTTTATTGCAACATTCAGTAAAATCTCTCTGAAATCCCTACATATGTTTTTAATCCTGTAAATTATATTTCATTAGAAAATCATGCTTTGGTAACTAAGAAAGGACCTGAAATCCAGTACACAATCCTTAATTATTTAGGTACTAACAATAACGTATCTTTTAAGCAACCAGCCCCAATCCTCTACGACTTGAAAAGTCCCTCAAGAGTCCTTGAACAGTTAACATTGCTAGTTTTCCCACATAATGAGATTTCCTGTATATCACTAAACTCCATATCCCTTAGGACAGTCTTATGGGACTGTCTTTTTTCTGTAACTGGGAGTTTTTCCAAATATTTAGCAGAGCAGATTCTCAAACTTCCAGGAAAACAACTAGAGTGTATTTTCATAACAGTTCTGAGCATGCGGTTAAACTGACTGTACTTTCTTAATTTTCACATAACATATAGCTCATTCATCATGTACTAAGAACAGAAGTTCCCATGCTGCGCCCAGGGCATCCAAAATTCTTAAACTAGATTTGCTTGGTTTTCAACAATTAAGATCTATGATTCATCCTGGTACTCAAAATAAATTGTGGCTATTTCAATTGAGAATAGACATATCTGTACAGACTCAGAACCTCAAAGTTTCTCATAAAAGGTGAGGTATGTATCAGACTATTTAACTTTGATATAAGAAAATTGTCCAAAGTTAAATACATACATTGTTTGGAGATATGGAAAGAGAATTTGTGTTATCCTTTGAATACTTCTAAGTAAGAACCTAAGTGTACTGTAACTGACTGCCTATTGATCTCATCAGCAACATGACTGTTCAAAAACCCAGTTCCTCTAATCTTGCTATTCCATCTGTTATAAAGGCGAAGGGAGAAGGCTATCAGACTATTTGAGCATAGTAACAGGCAGCTTATTGTGGTAGACTGCATTAGCATTGTTGTTTCTGGACAGTTTATTTCCTTCTATCTCCTGCATTTCTTGTTCATACATTGATACTATGATGTGGCCTGTCACAGTAGTATCTTCTCTCTTCCAGAACAGGATGCATTTCAGAAAGGTGTATCAGAATAACACAAATTCCAAGAGCTAGACCATTTTATTTTTCTTGGATGAAACATGCTGTATTTATATCTCTACTATAATTTTATTTCCTTCCCTCACTCTGGGACCAGTATGACACATGGCTGTTCTTCTCAGATTTACTTTTCTCTTAAATATATTTTTTCTTACTTTTTGCCTATCATTTAGCCATCACTTTTAAAATACGGAGGCTCAGTTGGTGTCCAAGGCCATAGTGAGGTTGGGGTCAGTAAAAAGCAATAGGACAAGAGAAAATAGCCTCAAGTTTCGCCAGGGGAGGTTTAGATTGGATATTCTGTAAACCTTCTTCACTAAGAGGGATGTCAAACCTTGGAATGGGCTCCCTAGGGAAGTGATTGAGTGACTGTCCCTCAGGTCATTTAAAAGTAGTGTAGATGGGCTATGTACAGACATGATTTAGTAGTGGGCTTGGCAGTACTGGGTTAACTGTTGGACTCAATCTTAAAAGTTTGCAGTCTAAATGATTCTATGGTCCCAATTTCATCTACAGTGTTTGCAGGGCAAGTCACAACAGAGCAGGTACATTTGTAAACAATAGAACAATGTTAGTCCTTTCCTGTTTTGAGCAGTATGTCTATGTCAATACAGTTTGGAAAGTATGTTACTGATTCAGATTGATCATTCAGAAGCTAAAATAAAGCACAAAAACTACAGGAGCTAAATTAAAGGTTTTTGCCACATCTATATTTGTACAACTGTCAGGCTGAGAGTGTTGATACCTTCACAAGCTACAGGACAACTAAATCATTCTCTCATATTTTCCTTGTCATTGAAAAATAAAGAGAGAGGGTAAGATGGATATTATATTTGAGGTATTTTTTTGATATACAGATATTATCCAACCATTTCTGTCAAAAGTTTGATTGTCTCAGCTAATACTCAGCTAAGTTAACCACAGTGCTAAAACTGTCAGTGGTACCCTTTGTGCAGTAATTGAATGGTACTAAGGAGCTTCATGACCTTTGAAAATGCCAGCTCCCAACCAGGACCTGATGTAAAGTCTTTGCAAGCACACACATCCTTCCACAAGATGTAACTGCTGCAGCTGTCGCACTCAATTTTTTCTAATGTCAAACTCAGTTTGTTCTGTGTTTGGTATTTTGAATTCTGTGCATACTGGTAGATGACAAGTCTTTCTATTTATTTCATTTAATGTTTTTTAGAGACATAATCAAAACCATAGTATTGGAAAGCTTTTGTCTAAAGGGTGAAGGATAATGTCTCATTTCTGAGTACCTACTAAGGCTTATTTGTGAGTGATCATCACCTGGAATGTCTGAGAGTTTCAATTTTATGTTAGAATATTATTTCACCCGAAGAATGGCAGCATTTATTTCAGAAAAAGATGCAATGCAAAAAATTATCTGACTCCTAAAATGGTTTCTATTCCTATTATAATGACATTCAAGAGGGCTTTCTATGATGAAGAGGTGCTGCAGTGAAAAAAGATCTATTATGGTCCTATTTTATTAGAATCATATGCATATGTTTCTTTGCATTTCTATATAGTAAACCAATATTTCCACACAGAGAGTAAAATACAAGATTACAAAAGAAAACTAATTATACCTAAAAGGAGGGCACATTTCACACTTCAGATTCTGAGCTCAGTAAAGAATGTTTTAGGTAGTTCTCAAAACATCAAAAGAGTTAATGCCTAGTCTTACACACTGACACCTCTGACAAAGATTATAAATCACCCTTAAGAAAGAATGAAAATAGGTTTGTGTATTCATCAGCAAAATGCATTATAGAGAGAAATCTGGCAACAGGGGAGAGAGACTGCAATGGAAGACAGAAAATATGCAAAAAAACCCAGAGCTAGAGAACAAGACCTTCTGTTTTTCAAAATTATGGATTTTTTTCTGCTTTCAAAAATAGTCAAAATAGTATTGAACATAAATTTAATTTCCTTCTTCTAGTTTTGTGCTTTTATCTCAACCCACAATTTTTTCTGATTTTACTCTTGCAATTCTCTTCCCCATCCTACCACAAGGGAGTGAGCAAACAACAAAGTGCTTCATGGCCAAGGTGGGGTTAAACCATGACATATCCCAAGTGGGATATGTCTATTCAGTAGAGAATTAGACAAGTATAAGAAAAATCTCTATTATCTTCTCTTCACACAATCTCTAAGCAAATAGCAAAAGTACTTTACCTATGGGACGTTCAGCATTCCTAGGTTTGAGCAGGATTTCAGGTCTTATTATGGCTACAACAGCATTTCACAAGCCTTCAGAACACCTTACAATCTATGCTAAAGTTTCTTAATTTTACCCCACCCTAGCTCAGTGCCGCAATCTTGGTGGGTCGAGAGAATGGACAGCATTCTCCAGGGAAGGTGGAACAGGAACGGCACTTCCTTAACATGGCGAACCGCTTATATATGTTCCAGGAAAAGAAGGTGCTGGAAAATGGGCGGAACTGGGGTGGAGCATAACCAAACAAGAAAAAACAGGGGAGGAGACAACCATATAAGGAATTGCTGCAATGTAGCAACTCGTAACCAATGATAAACCAGAACACACCCAACCAATCAGAGATCATGGTACAGTGTGATCTTCAACAACATTAAACATTTTGTGAATTTCTACAAACTACTTAATTAAGAACTCCAGTATAATTCTTATCCGTTGATCATCGAAGACAGTCTTATACCAGCTTCAGTCCCATGTTTCTGGTTGTAGGTCTAACTTCCTGTCCAGTGGCCAAGTGTCCCTTTCTCCAACAATGGAACGGCATAGTCCCCACAGCTCAGCTCGATTATATCTGCTCAATTCTAATCTTGAAAACTACAGAGCAGTTCTTGCATACTATTATTCTAATTATTACTACTAACAATTATTAATTATAATTACAATTAATCATTATAATTCTAATTACTATACTAATTCATACTACTGTATGAATTTATGTCTGTATAAGATATTGATTGATTTGCTCTTTAAAATAAAACAGACTCTTGTTCACCTTTCCTCCTTACTAGTGCTTGTCTTTGAATTATTCTTCCTATCAATGACCTAACCATTTTGAGTCAAACTTTATTGACAGCAGTACTGTTTTTTAAAATTATTAACACTCTCTTCTGCAAACTGTCTTCAGTCATGAAATCATGAAGTCCTTTTCAGTTTGAAGAAAAACAACAATGACTGAAAAGTGCATAGAGAAACACTTTCAAGTTAGGAGACTATGTGACCTTTATCTAAGCAATCCATGTCACTCTCTAGCAGTAAAAAAGTTTCTTTAGACAATCAGGTTTTTGGCTGAGATTTCTCCATTGTGTTGTCCTCAGCTGGGTTAGAAATTCCTGCTTAAAGTCTCCTTTGGGCAACAACTTGTATATCTTCTGTCTTCCACATGTATTTTCCTACATTACATGCATGATAGATATAGATAAAAATACCAACTACATTTATTTTATCAGTTTGAAGTTAAAAGACAAATTTATTACAATTATTTTGCCAGATTGCTGGTATGTTTGCATCATAGTATTTATTTTTTGGTTTAAAAAACGTATCATTCTGTGAACAAAAGAAGGGAGGACTAAGGTAAACTCTGGAATTGTGAATTGTACAAGAACTGTTCAGTCTCTGTTGCAAACTGAAACCTAGGTAACTATCACTTTCTTGTTTCTTACACTTGAATTTTTTCTTTATACAACAAGGTCATGGAAGAACCTTGCTTTTAGAACTACTCTACTTTACTAAATATGTACACACTGCAAAACTTAATCCCTAACTCAAATACTCTGTGTTTAAAATAAAGTCAACACATCAAGAGCTCAGGAACCAGGAAAAAAAATTAATAAGCTAAAATTAAAGCAAGTCTGAAGCACTATCAACATAGACAAAGTCAGTGTATAGACAAAAATAGTGCAAGATCACTCACAGGAGGAAAGACAAGAAGAAGGGACCTAGTTTGGGGATTTTATTTATTACATTTTTTGACAAAACCCCCACATATATGATGTACATATAAGCTTTCAGTCTATACAGAGAAATAGCAGGTATACTAAAATTATCCACTACTATGACAGAGTGTATCCAAATTTGTGACTGGATATCATGTCCTGAGTATTGCCCTAGTTCTTTATTTTTTTTTTTTTTTTTTTTTTTTTTTTATGTATCCTGACCTATTACAGGCCAAATAACCTTTATAATGTTAATAATAAGAACATGAATATAGCTCAAATACAAGGCTCACAGTGATTCATATTTTCAATTAGGAAGAAGTTTTTTTGTAGTTACTATTTGGTTTCATCTATATGAAAAACCAAAAAGAAAAATTTAGCAGTTTATATACTGAAACTTCTCCTAGAACAAAACAAAACAAAAAAATCAATCAAACAAACAAACAAAAAAAGGAATTTAAAAAATATAACAAAAATCATCACTCTGAGCTATAATACAGTTTTCTGTGGAGCAAAACTAGCTTCTGTACATTAACAACACCGCCTTGTGAACTACCATAGAAACAAAACTTATTGATTCCTCTAAGAGTACAGGCCTGATCAAAAAACTCAACAAAGTTAATCAAAAGGCATCCATTGATTTGAGTGTGTTTTGGGTCAGTCCCTTTGTTAATAGTTTTGGTGCTGGTCTTTGCAAAGTACTTAGCATGTTGCTCATCAGAAAGGCTGATATATTTAAATTACTAGTTTCTGACATTGCAATTTATTTTGTAAGATGTTATGAACAGCAAAATGTATCACAGCAACTTCTTCATAAATTGAACACTTCATAGTTTATTTGCCTCCAATAAAATGCAAATTATACTTTATAGGTCTGTATTTTTTAATGGTGACATCTGGAACTGTAGATTGGAATTCTGCATCTGTTGTTTTGCCAAGAGGCTATTGTTTTGATATTTACCACAGCAGCGTTTGAATTCTTGTGTGTGGGACATCAGACATCATCTCTGGGAATTAAAACTAGTATTTCTGAGAGAAGGCATGTTTCAGAGCATTTTAAAAAGACATTTGCCTTTCTCCATCACCTCAGAAACCATTTTCTGTAAAACATACCTGGAAATCAAGAGTGTCTGTTTAACAGAGTCACATTGCACCGCTAGTGATCTGAAAGCCACAGAGCTGAGAATGGAAGTATAAATTATCTGATTAAAGGGATTCTCCCTGTGGAGCACATAGGTAAACATCATACCCCTGAGAATTTCTTCAGAGGTGACTGCTGAGTTAAAACTGCCTCCTATTGAAGATTTAGTTTGCTTGAACTTGAATTTCCTTGAAATATTGTTTCCCCTTAACAAGCTTAGACTAGTACAATTTTACAGTCACCTACTTCAATCTCTGTTTTACAGACCTGACCTAGTTTTAACCAGTAAAAAATAAAAAGTGGCCTTCTATGAGTACATCTGCAAATAGCATATTCAAGCTGTGTAACAATCTAAAGTTGCTGGATTTGGGCCGCCATGTGGCATTAAACGTTGCAAGACTACTGGCTGGTGTTGGGGTCCTGAGTTCTGCCCTTTTGCAATGGGGTTAGGAAAAAAAAAATAGTTAAAAATTTCAAAGGTTCCAAAACCACACTTTACCAAGATGACAGGAAAAATCATCTGTCAGTGACAAATAATTGGATAATTGTCCCATATTTTACATCTAAAATGTTCAAAAATATCCCATCCTCTCCCTCCCCCCTCCCAAAAAAAACCCCAACCAACCAACCAACCAAACAACCCAACAACAACCCCCAAAACAAACAAAAGGAAAAAAGCAAACAAAAAACCAAACAAACAAAAAACCAAACCAAACCAACAAACAAAAAAACCCCCCCAGACTGAGTTATAAGGCACAAGAATTCTACATTTTAGGATTGTCTTAAGAGAGGCATTTTTTTCAGCAATTCTATATAAGTAATACTGTGTTTGATACATGTGGTATCCTTTGAACAATATTTCAGTAAGAAGTTCTCTAGAATAAGGCAGCTGGGTTCAATATAACGCTAAGTAACTGTAACAGGAGACTTTCACATAAATCATTGCTGAATTTTGTGCAGTGCTCCAAGACGTTTGAGAACTTCTTTGCTTGCTTTCTCAGCAAACTATTTCAAAATTAAGCTCTACACAAGTTTCATAACTAAGATTAAAACAATTCTTTCAACTCGACCTTTAAAAGACCAGTTTCCTGAAGTTATAAACACTCACCCTCATCCCTGAATAAGCTAAAGGCCAGTGCTATCCTGAGTTTCTGAATATGAAATGAAGATACAGCAAAACCCCAAACTAGCACACTAAACCAGGCATTATACATGTTTCCGAATACAAAAATATCACTGAGGTAAAATATTCAATCACCTATGTGATTATTTTAACTTCAGATCAGCTAAAAACGCATACTGATGGGCTGTCAACACTGATGACAGTGGTCGTTTGGTCCTTTGTTCTTTCTTACAGTGCTTTATCACCATCACATTTACTATATGTGACCTCATACAGTCTGCTAAGAATTAATCTTGCTCCACTACAGAAAGTCATTTGGGGCCACCAATCTTCACAAAAGAATGTTAATCAACAGCATAGGTACACCAGATTAATCAGTGTTGATGTTACGCTCCAGAAAGCATCATCAGACATTGGTATACAACCAAGGGCACTTTTTATCCTAACTATTTATTTGTTTGGTTTGGGGTTTTTTTTTGCACACTTAAGATGATGTTTTCTGAGTTCTTAACACAGTCATATTCTCTTGTTTTGGAATGACATGTGACTGGCTGAATTATTGTTTGCATGTGTCAGATAAAGCTTGTGAGCTTTTTAAGCTCTTCAGAGCTTAAGTCAGTCCAGTAGTTCACTATCTGGGAAGCATCATTTCCTCAGATAGTAAGATTGACAAAGAGATAGACAACCGGTTAGCAAAGGCATACAGAGCTTTTGAAATACTACATAAAAGAGTCTGGCGCAACAAACACCTGAAGAAGAGCACCAAGATTAGTGTCTACAGAGCCATTGTACTGTCTACTCTTCTGTATGGTTCTGAATC
>JAWWEE010000074.1:70802671-70871253 GCA_035221455.1 Xenops minutus
CTTTTTAGCCACCAGCGTGCTTGTAGCAAGCGTGGGTAGAGCCCTTGTAAATCTTCGTTCACGAAGCCTAGCCATGAATTAGTTGTATCTAACTCAAACTACTTTTTTTTTTTCCCCCCATGTAGTCCATTGTGAAAAGAGGGCATAATCCAGTTATATTTGGGTTCTAAGTCATAGAAATATTTGACAGAATGTGACAAAGGTTACACAAGGATTGAGTGAAATTAGCTAAGCAACATAAACCCCATGGCTTTTAAACTGTTTTGGAAATCCAGACAGTATTTTTCTGTTTGATCGCTTCTTGGTTTCTGCAAAGGGAGTAAAACATGAACATTCGTGTCGTTATTTAAAGCACAAACCTCCTTATCCTGCTCTGCTAATGGTCCTTAGCAGAGATATAGGAGTGAAAGCACAGTCAGACATCGAAGCCAATTTCTTTACAAACAGCTCCACTGAACAAGCTGAGGTAATATTATAAGAATACATTTTTTTTCTTTTATTTTCTTGTGTAGAGAAACTATTCATTATGTTTGAACAGAGCTCATTATGTATTTAGAGGATTTTGCTACTATACTTGGGAGAGGAGAAAAAGAAAGTCAAGAAGAAGACAGAGAGAGGAAAAATTCAATAACTTAGCTGCCTTTTTTTTTTTTTTAATTAGGGGGAAAAAAAGAAATTGCAAACATAAGTAGTTATTAATGTAAAGCTATATCTACAAGTAGCAATTAATGTAAAGCTATATCCCCAATGTCCGTGTACCTAACTTGGAAGGACTTGAAAGTATAGCTGGACTCATGCTCATTTAAACTTTAAGCTTATACTCATCTGTATAGTTTCTGAATTGAAAGAAACTACTTTCAGACTGGCTAATGAAAAGCATCAGCAGGATGACGTAGGCCACCACCAGTATGATGTATCTTCAAATTTCATGACCTAGTGATAAGTATTCTTATCTCTTATTATGATCTTCAGCAGCAGAGAGAAATCTGGCTTCTTGGCTTTCCTCTTTTGTCAAAATTTGCAAGACAATTGCAAAATCTATAGCAATAAAAAATGACTAGACAGTTTTTCCAGTAAATAATCAATCCAGCATTCAAAAAGTTATTTGTCTTTCTGGAGAACTCAGTCAAGCAAAGGTATTTATATGTACACATAGAGGTTTTTTTTTTTTTTTTTTTTTTCCCTTAATGAATTTAAAACACAAGTGAAAGGCAACTAGAAGGGTTTTCTAACTTTGGCTTTGTCTCAAGTGACAAGTGATACATAAAACCTGATATGTAGTTTTTATTAAGTATTTCCTGTTTCTTGCCAACATAATCTACTATACTTCTATGTTTTGTAATTGGTTCTTAATGTGCATTATAGTGTACATGAATAGAACTTTGCTAGTGCTTGATTTAAGGAAGTTATAAATTTCCTGAAATAAATATATGTAGGTATGAAAATGTTTCACAAGTCTGAAATTACAGAATTACCTATGTATCAGCCCTAAAAAGTACTTATCTAATTTGTAAAACAAAGTAAATAACTTTTCTATGACTTAGAAAGGGATTAATAAGCCTAAAAGAGTATCACAGTTTGTAAAATTTTTAAGGATTTTTATTCCTTCAATAAAGAATGATTAATCTATCTTGTTTGAATTAAAAGAAAAATAAGACAAAAAGCTTATTAAAAGAGTTGCCAGTGAATTAACTACAATATAACAGAATATTGCAGCTTCTGTGCTAGTCTGTTTAAAACGGACCACTGAAAGACTGAAATAAAATTTCACTTGTCATTTACCACTACTGAATGATCCTTATTTGAACAGCTAAGTGATAAAGGGCACTGGAAGAAAGATTTTTTTTTTTTTTTAATTATTATTATTTGTTTTGTTAGATGGTTTTCTAACTATTGCATATTGCTTACCATAAGATCTTTTAAGAATTGGATTTCTATGGATAAATGAAAATGTACAGAAAATAGATACATCACCCTAAAATGGGTAAAATTAAAATATAATATTATTAATTATTTGCTTACAGAAAGTCTTTATAATCAGCTTAAGAGAACAAAAAAAAAAAAAAAAAAAAAGAAAAAAAAAACAAGGAGAAGGGGAATGGAAGAGTAAAAATATATTAAGAATAATTATTTCCAAAGTTTTAGAAATGTGTTCAATTGCTTAAGGTGAAAACTTGGAAACTGACTTTATGATACTGGTAGAAGTGTAAAGCTGGTACACACAAGTCATAACTGCAAAGGTCAACCTTTAACCTTCTCGGCTGAAATGACTTCAAAGTATTCACTTGACCAAGGCATAACCTGCAAGCTAAATGGGTTGAGATCATTCTGGCTCTGATGACCTACAAGGGACATGTGGGTTGTGCTTCAGCAGTCAGTTGCTAGAAAAGCTTCTTAGCACACATGAAACTGTGGGCATTGAAATCTTTATCTCAAAAAAAGAATTTTTAAAATTCCCCAAACTGGCTGAGTTTCTCTGGCTCATTTACTCTGCTTCCTTGCTCTGTGCAGAGAGAGAAAGATAAGTAGCATTCATGAGGAACTGTGCTATGCTATCAAGGAAAAAGCAACTCTCTGGGACAGATAGTATACTTTGCTTTATGGTTTTAAAAGCCAACTGCATTTTTTGCACTCAATAAAGATCCCCTGCCACAGCACAGCCCCCATTAACCCCGTATTTCATAGAGCACTTATGCATGGGGAGAGCACAGCCTGGAATGAAGACTGGAGTATGACTAAGGCAAGTGAGATTATTTTCTCTGTTATATGAGATGGCTCTGGTGTTTGCTTCATATGTTACTGACACTTTCAGCTGTATTAAATTTTATTGTTTGCTCACTGACCTCCTAAAGAAAGCAGGTAGAAGTAAGAGCCTGAGAAATGGATGGGTGTGAGAATAGAGAAATTTGTTTGTGGTTGCAAGCCTGCAGAAATTTTGGTGTCATACTCTGTGTAACACCAGTGAATGGGTGCCTGAGACCAGACGTTAAAAGCCATTTGTGCATCTAACACAATATTTCTCCGTCATGGGGAAGCAAGAGCAGATTTTTTTTTTATTTTTTTTTTTTTAACATGTTCTTCAGGAACCAGTGCTGTAACTCCTTCCAGAGATTCAACTGCATTTAAGTCCTGATTTTGATACAGCATAGCAAGGTAACTTTGGCTCAACCATCTGAGGAAATGCTAAGCTGTGAGAAAGAGCTGTAAAGTATAGAGATCAGAGATATGCAAATAAGAAAGGTAAGACTCAGAAAGAGTTAAGACTTGTGAGACAGCAATAGTTAACTGCACAGGGATTCAAGAGGAAAATAACTCACATAGAAAGACATTAAAAACCCAGAGGCATAAGATGGCAACTCAGAAACAGTGAGGATGAGCCAATTTCAAGGAGGATTGGGAGCTGACCCTTTTTAAAAGTCTGATTGCATGGATGGCAAAGATTCACCTTTAATATTAATGGTTAATGCAATCATTCATTCTAATTACCTTTTAATTATCTACAGGGTTTTTTGATATTGATTGCTGTCTACCAACTTGCAGATCACAATGAAAGCTTGGTCCTCTAGGACTGTAGGACTTTGTAAAGAAAGTTAAAGGAAACTCATCAGGATATCACAATTCAGACACAGCATTTCTGTAACTGAGGGAGCAATACTACTGGTATTATATCTTTCTATAATTGGTATTTCTATGTAGCTGGAAGACTGGGAGACTGGGAGGACTCTTTAGTTTAAGCCTGGAAAGGCATTGAAACTCATCTCCCAGACTTCTGCCAAGCTGCCTTACAATATTTTGTGATCGCATCCTCCAAAGCACATTCATGAATATATACAACATTTTCAGACAAAATGTTTCCAAGTTTTTCAAGCCTACTACTGAAGAAAACAAAATAATCCTATTAAATGTTTTCTATCTGGCCTTATTGTTGTACAACAACACAGTTCTCAAGCAATACCATTTTCTCCAAATTCTGTAATAAGCCATTACCAGCTTTTGTGCAGCTGCCACTGCTGCTGACTGGCTTTTGTACAAAAGAGTCCTTGGCAATTTACTGTTTTGCCCTGCATTTCCCAGGTTAAGAGCCCTTACAAAGAAAAGATTCTGAAACTGGTCACCCAAGTAGTTCCAGGTCATCTCAGCAGCTGGCCTGTTTGCAATAAATGACTACAACATCTAAGACTCCATTACCAACATACAGAAACTTTGGGGAGTTAAGAGAGCTGAATTCAGGTCTGGACAAAATCAGAAAAAAAAAAAAAAAAAGAAAACGGCACATAACATGAAGAATTAATTGTTTTCTATGTTGTTGAGAACTGAAGATGCAGAATGAGAAGAGAATGCACTGTCAACCCAAAGGACTTCTTGAATATTTTTATCACTTTCCCTCAGTGCTTTGCCTTTCACTACTATCCATTGTGCTTTAACTGCTTCTCCATTTTACTAGACTGTTCTCTCCTCTTCAATGGGATTGGACAAATGGTAACATATTTTGAAAGACTCCTTGCCAACGTATTTGAAAGCCCTCTGGCTAACTTTCTTTAAGCTTCAAGTTAGAAGTAACTCCAGTTTTTATCTATCTCACTCTACAGCTCAGCTTTTAGTCTTACCGCTCATGTTCCTGTTACACTATTTGCATTATGAATGGCATCTGTCACGGTGGAATTAGGGCATCTAACAGTATGCAGTCTGTGCAGCAGCATGGCAAAAATGCTGTCTGAAAATAAAATATATTACTATAATTGGATATATATTAATTCTTTTAAAAAGCACATTTCAAGCTTCTAGTTACAACTCAGTGGGAATGTAGTTTAATTGATTTAGGGAGCTACAACTCTGTTACAATTATGGCAGCAGAGGCAATTTTATACTTTTATTTTTAAGCAAAACAACTGCAGTTCTTGAGGCTTTGAGCAGATAATGAGGAAATTTGCAGGAAACCAAAAAATAATGGAGAGTGTGATTTCAGATGGTTTCAGTTTGCAGGAGGGAAGAGAGAACAGAAAAACCCAATGATGCATTAAAGACAGCTCCAGCACACAGCCTCTAATGTTCTGCCTATGAGCCAAAATAAGACCCACAAGAAAGGAGCAGAAGGTAAACACATAATTTGTGATTTTTGTTTACTTTTAAATCCTTAGGAAGAGCTGAATTCATACAGTGACAAATGTTTAGACAAGGACAGTATTTCCACAATGAACACTGTGGAGATGGAGGGAGTTGTTAACTCTAAAGGAACCTGCTCAGGAGGAGAAGCAGCCCAGCTGTAAAGCACTGATTATTTGCCTTTTTATTTGCAAATTATTTGCAAATTTGCCTTGCTTCTAAAGTAATTTAACTCCTTCATAGGAAGTCAGGAATGTAAACTGTAAACATATGCAGAGAGAGTATTTTGAGGACATTATCATTTGACCCATATTCTTAGCTTACTTATTACTCCCCTTCTTACTTCCCCTGTTACTCAGAGAGAGGACCTACAAGACAGACTTATTTCTATTCAGCATATATCACAGCACTGAGGTATGAACAGGCAAGAGACAATTTCTAATGTTATTTTCTTAATATAATGCACTAAACCTCTCAGGTTACAGTAATGTTACCCAGGGGATGCATCTAATTTTTAACAATTCCATTTAATAGTAGCTAAGCACATGTTAAATGTACATTTTTAACCATGTCCTTTGTCTTTATTCCTATAGGCAAGAACAAATAGTCATTAAGATTCTGAAGTGCTTGGACAGAACATATTTTCACATCCACACAATATATTAGGGATCAAATCTGGTCTTTAGACAAGAACAATATCTAATTTTACTTGTTTTTAAGCCTTCTGAAGTTCATCTTACCCGAGTTATTCTGATGTATATTTTAGTTTTAGGATGCTACCAGTAAATTTCATTAGTTGTGGAAGAGTGATCAAAGACAACAGTTAACCTGCTTATATGGTCTGATCAAAGATGGTGAAATATTTTGGTTCTGATGGGCAAGAATTGTCAAGGTCCTAAAAAATAGCTGATGAGAATTCAAATGTAAGTTAAGACAGTCTAGAGAACATTCACTTCGCATTCAGGCAACAAATGTTACCTAAAATCTTATCTGATTTATGGCTGATCATTAAATATATATATATATAAAAATTAAATTAAGAATATAATGTGAGACATATACCCAAGACAATCATTAATATCCACAACCAATTCAATAAACACATATACAGATTAAAGCATCATAACTGTGATTGGGGTTAGGTAGAAGATGAAAAAATAAACAATGATTTCTTTTCTTTTATTCAGAATCTTCATGATGAACCAGTGGCTCAGAATATCACAATCAAACTATTGAGGTATAGATCTTCTGCCTGAATGGGCTTTTAGTTGTTTGCTCATTCACACCATCAGTAAAAAGCAAAGTCACCCAGGAGTGAAAATGGTGCAAGCTACACGTTTTTATGGGTTTTCGTATAGTTTCTTCTGCACTTTTGAAAATATCTTTGCCATCCGTTACAGCAAATTGCTTTTAATATACAGCACAATTTAATCAGCACTATAAATACAAAAGTTTGATTTTTTCTTTTCAGAATTTAGTGATAAGTTCTTTATTTCTGAATATTTATATTACGTGGTTGCTTTCAGTTAAAGTAAGAAGATAAAATAGCATTTACACACTTACTCTTTTTCCTAGTAAATTACTGAGATATATTTAGCTGTTGTATTCTATTTCTATAATTATTCATTAATCTTTAAAAGCTGATTTTGATTGTCTTTTTTTTTTTTTTTAATTACATTTTCTTTAGGGGAAATGGAAAAAAAAAATATTGAAAGACAGCATTGACCACTTAAAGATATCAGCAAGTCTTAAAATGGAAGTAAAAAGAAAATGGATTCTTTAGAGGTCTGTCTTGTGGGGAATAGAAAATTTATGCTTCCTCTTTGAATAAAAGAAGCCATCGAATTTTTTGTTAGCTGACTAATGACAACAAGGTCTTGGTATGGATTAATCTGTTGGAATACAATGTTGTTCTTCCTTGGAGAACATTTTGATAAAATATTTATGAGGTCAGGTTGTTCCGGTAGAAAGGGTTTTGATAGTAAGGGGAAGAAAATGCAGAAAGTAAATCAGGCATTTGCTGATGAAGATAGATCAAGAAGAAAGAAAGAAAAGAAAAAAAAAAGTAAAAAAGGAAATCATACTAAATTCTGAAGAAAATAAAAAAGAAAATAGAAATTATGTGCAGAGACATAAAGATGATGGACTGAATTATATGAAGAGAGTAAAGGCTAGGGAAAAATAGCAAGGGACAATGATATGAAGTTCAATTAAGTTAACATAATACACATTGAAGCAGCAGAACTGAAGGAGATATGAACGAATACATAATGTGGAGCTTTTCTCAGATTTCTAGTCTTTGGTGTGAAGGAGTTCTGTAAATGCAAGGAAATGGAATATTGAAAATTATAGAAGTTTGTCCATACAAGTTTCTAAAGGGAAGGAAAAAAAAAAAAAGTATTGAAAAGTCAAGACATTAAAAAAAAATAATGAATTGTAAAGAGAATCAGTCATATCTGTGATGAAAAAAAAAAAAGTCAAAGAGAAGAGTGAATTGAAAGAAGACAAAAAGGGTGATGAAGCTGTTGAAGTGTCTAGAGAGGAAGTCATGTGAGGAGCAGCTGAGTGAACTGGGGTTGATTAGCCTGAAGAAAAGGAGGCTCAGGGATGACCTTATTAGTCTCTACAACAGCCTGAAAGGAGCCTCTTCTCCCCAGCAACTAGCAACAGGACAAGAGGAATTGCCCTCAAGCTGTGCCAGGAGAGGCTCAGTCTGGACACTGGAAAGAATTTATTCACTGAAAGGGTGGCTAAACACTGGAATGGGCTTCCAAGTGAAGTGATGGAGTCATCATCCCTGAAAATGTTCAAGAAATGACTGGATTGGGCACTTAGTCCTATGGTTTAGTTGACATGGTGATGTTTGGTCAAAGGTTGGACTCCATGATCTTGAAGATCTTTTCCAACCTTAATGATTCCACGATTCTATAAAAAATAAGTCACCAGTAATGCTGTATCAAAACCAAAACCCAGTGAGAAACCAAATACTTTAAATCTCTGTAAAACAAACTCTTAAATGTGTAGGAAACTGGGTTTCAGAGTAGTGTTTTCATTTTGACAAGTGCCACATTGGCACCTCTTAGTAAAAAGAAAAGCTACAAATTAAATCATGTAATGTTTTAAACTTGGATTGAAGGTATCCTGAAAGATGACTCAGTTTTTTAATGCAGAAAGAACTTAACTGATAGTCCAGAAGGATCGGGCAACATTTAAGAAAGATAAGACTAAGTGCACACTCCTGTTGTAGTGTAGAAAAGCTAAAAGAAGATGGACTCAGGAAGTATACAACTAGCAATGTTACAACACAGAAAGTAAACTGATCATATGCCAAGTTGAGAAGATGAGAAAATGCATGAGAGAGGAGAGAGTCACCATAAGGCAGAAAAGTGATTGAAGGAGGAAAATGGCTAAGGTGGGGCTGTTTATAAGAGGAGAAGACGGAGAGGGGAGGAAGAAAATGAAATAAATTCAATCAAATAGAACAAGATGAAGGAACGTCATTAACTCTGGGCAATGAGAGTAAAAAACGGAGATCTTTGTAAAGAGTAGCAACTGTTACCATGTTTACATTAAGGTTTTCTTAAGATTTTCTTGGATTTCAACAAGTGGAACTCATCACAAGGCTACAGCTTGGGTGATATTTCAAAAGCATGAGACTTCAGTCGGATATCAATCTGCTACAAATTCCACCATGAACTCATTTCTCATGGAACTTTAAGCAAGTAATTTCACTATAGAAGCTCCATGTGAGGTACAATTATATTTTGTATGAAATTATTATATTTTGGATGAAATAAGATTGCAATATCTTCTATTGTACTTTTCTGTTTCATGGAAACTGTGAAGAACCATTTAACAATATTATTTCTTGCTTGTGAAAGCATTCATTCATAGGACTCATAATATGCAGACAGAAAAAGTAGGTAGAAAAAATTGGCAGTAGAGTTAGCCACATGAAAAAAATATCACATTTTAAAATGTAAACATAAGATAATTAAAGTCAGCACAAATTATACCAGACCCTATAATTATTGATTGGAAATCACCAACTATATTCTTGCCAATAAAAGTGAAAAATTGGAAATCAACAATACAAGTTGCAAAGTAGATATTCTTAAGGACTGAGGATCACATTTTTCTTATATTTATGTTACAGTGATTAAAGCAATATTTATGACAACACCAAGCCCAAGTTTTACCTTAGCCTCCCTAAGCCAGGATTTAATCTCCAGTTCTCCTTTCCTCTTTTCATGGCCACAGGCAACTAAGGAGTTTTGAGAACTGCCAATTGACTATCCTTAAATTTTTGAAGATGTCTATCCTGTGAAGAGATTTAGTATCTAATCTCATAAGAATGGAGAGGATACATCTACACCATCTTTGACTACAGAGGTAGGTCAGTGCAATTATGACTGCATTTTCAATATGTTTAATTCCCTCTTTTTAATATTAAGTAAAAAAAAATCTTTTTAAAATAGATGCCTTCACTTTGCACACAGGAAGCCATAATATATCATACATGTGTGACTGCTGCATTTTTGTGCCCTTTGTCCTACCACTGACCTTATAAATATGTATTCATATCTATTCAGCACTAATCACTTGTGATTAGAATTAGTGCATATTTAGAACTGAATAAACAAGTGGAAAAAATAGAGATGCTTGTTATCAAGACAATAACTTAAAAGTGACTTCAGTTGTAAGGCAGATATATTTAGGGGCTTGGGAAGAAAACCTACACTTGTAGGTATTTTTAGAATTACATTGATTTGACAGCTAGCCATTTTTTCCTGCATCTATACTTTAATAATGTTTTAAATATAACAAGTAAACATTCTGATTAGAAATATATAATGATCTATACCTCTTCATGGTTTCAGAATTTAATTTTTCAGTGTATATATTAAAGACTAGGCGATCTTGAAAGATTGCTAGAAGGACACATGCCTAGTCAAGTCAATATAATCAGATTAACACCAAACTTGTAGAGGACAGAGCTAAAAATTAAACAAGCCAAAAATCACTTACATCCAAATTTCTTCAAATATACAGGTATAAAATAGGTGGATATGTACTTTTGTGCTAATTTGACTAACATAAAAGAAAACCCTAATCCTGTCTGTGATATGTAGTAGTTAGAAAAGGCATAAGATCAAAAGATATCTTGTTTTCACCTCACAGACTTTAACATAGTGACTAATATAGTTACAAGGATTTTACCTTAGATTGTTTACCACGTAGTTAGTTAAAATCAAAGGAAGTCCCATTATTCCATACAGTCTTACTCATCTGCTGGCTTCTGCTAGTTACGAAGCAAAGGAAAAGGTAGGATATATACCCTGTACAAAAGACTAGCAAAAATCCTGTTGCATGCTTTCACCTCATGGTTGACTACAAAATACACAAACTAATTCATCTGGCTTTTTGCAAATCAATCCCAATTCATCAGAATGTCTTAACTTTAAATAAACGCTAACCATTTGATGAGTCAACTGTGCCCTGTAGGCTGTTTGCAATTACTTTGTTACAGCTTTTAGCTAACTATTACTCATGCTGTGTTTACTTATTGAAATGTATACTTCTGTTGCTGTACCTGGATCATTCAGGCTGCTCAGATTGGGAAGTAGAAGCAAGAAATAATTTCTGAAATTTTGGCAATCAGTGCTAAAATTGCACATAACTTCAGATACAAAATCACTTTTAAAAATGTCTCCTTAATCATCTTAATATAGAAGCACATCAAGTACTAGAGCTCCATAAATATAAAGCATATAAAGTCATCTGTGCATAAAAAAGATTTGCTATTTCATTTCTCCTTAGCATATAATCCCTTATCAGTAATACAACTATACACCTACTACATAATATATACAGTTGCATAGCTATATAGTTATTATGTGATTCTGTGTAGGGCATTCTTCATCTGCTCAGCTGCTTGCAGCTAATGAGCTGTAGCGATCTTCTTTAACAAAGTGTTTAGAACTAACCCTCCTACCAAGCAATTTTATCTCCCACCCTAATATGAAAAAGTGCATGACAGTTTAGTTATGAATGTTACTTAGGGACTTTCACAACTGATGGTGTATATCATAGAAGTCTTCTTCTGAAACAGGAAACTAGCTCTGAGGGTTTTAAAACCAAGAATGCGGATCACTTGTAGTATCAACTCTGCTTCAGAAATAATATGGAACACAAATTGTGTGAATGTACAAGGGCAGATGTGTACTGTTCTAGTTACCACATATTCTTGGTACTTTTAACCTACCTCCGTGAAGATGAAAAGTTACTAACCATTGTGTCAGTGGATCTATGCTTACAGAATCAAAGACAAGTTCAGCTAGGGAAGCAGAATTTAGAAGGACTTTTATGGGAAGTTGAAAGTGGTGGTGTTGTATCTTAAGGATTCTACATTTATGGAGGTTTCACTTTTTGGTTGGTAGGAAGTATCTACACAGACCAATCCACTGGGACGAGAACCTCACTTGCTCCTTCTGTACCTTGTGTTGTCTGAGGGCTGTGGCATTTTTGGACCTGAGGTTCCTGCTTGGGGCTCATGCTGCTCTGTGTGCTCACCGCATGGGGCACAGTTTCCTGGCACACCCTCAAGAGGGTAGGAGAAAGGCTGTCCGTAGCCCACACTCCAACTGCTTTCTTCAGCTGAAGGATGGAAAAGATGAGGCGAAAAATGAGGATGTCATACTCATCTCCACAGAGGTAGATGGTATGTAGCCTTCAGGGAAGACTGGTCTTGGGAAGGGAAATAGGAGAGAGAAGCTCTTGGGGAGGCAGTCATCATCTGGGCCCACAGGGCAACAGCCACACAGTGCAGCTGTGGAAGTAGCACCCTGCCACTGCTGAAATGATGATCTGCCAGACAATCTGGGGCTATTTCCACTATGGATGTCCCTTTGATCCTATCTGTAGCCCTGCTCCACCACCTTCCCAGGCATGACAATGAGATTGACCAGCACATAGTTCTCTTTATCTTCTTTCTTGCCCTTCTTCAAATTTAGAGTGATTTTTGCTTTCTCTCAGACCTCAGGACCTTTCCCAAGTCATTTTCTTAGGAGACTATGTCAAAGAAGTGAAACAGCATAAGATGGCTGAATGTAATAATAAAAACTGTACTGGTTAATTTCCATCTTTTTTTGGTTGGTTGGTTGGTTTTTGTTGTTGTTGTTTTGTTTTTTTTTTGTTGTTGTTGTTTCTGAGTCTGCAGTTCCTTACTAAGTACAATGCAAACATCGTCTTAAGTGAAGCAGGTGCTGACAGCTGACAACTATTGAAATGGACCACAACTACAGTCATTAAGCTGAAAGCATGTGCTTGTCCAGCAGGTCTAATGTGTATCATCAGCTGGGAAGAGTCCATGTTCAAATCAAGTCATTCTGATAATTTCCATCTGAAGATACAGAGTGATTGGTTAGCTAGAAATACACCTTTAAAAGCATCGCAGCAGTGACTCTAATGGAATTGGCATAGACAGTTTTACAGAGAGGTTAAAATTGGCTGTCATTCCACAGCATTTGAAAAAGGAATGAAATCCTTTGGTAGCATGATATGATTTTGTTTAAAAATAACACTGAACTATTGCCTTTAAAAAAATGTATGCCTACAGAATTCAAATGGTTTTATACATATTAAACTTTGTAATACTTAAACTTAATGAGGGGAAAAATATAAGGTGGCATATCATTATTTTTTCAATTATTTATGTATTATATTATTTGTTTGATCAATATTTACTCAGGAAAATAAAGGCATATGAGTAGAAGGAGTAACCAGGACATCACTAAACTTACCAGGCACAGTACAAGGTGAAGTTTTTTAAGGGAAATTTAAAGGCACTTAAACTAATAAAAATATTGTAAAAATTTAAACAGAATCAAAAATAATAACTTTTGCCCAGTTTTAAATGGAATTATGCTTTGTTTTCAAACATACCAAAGAAGTCTACTTCAGAAACATATTTTCCTATTATCTTAGAGTTAATAAAATAGACTAAAAATCGATGCAATAGAACAGAAAATAATAATTCTTCCACCAGGGGCATTCTGAATTATGCTGTGTGACAGCTTTCCCAGATGGGGTTCCAGGTGGGTATAAGTATGCCATAGCAGTAATAATATAGACTGCATTTACTAACACAAGCTGTGATATGAAGCTCAAATTTTTAAAATATAAATTTAAATGCTATATAGGACTGCTGTCTTTAAATGCATGCATATCATCTTTTGCATACAATAAGAGCTACACTAATATCTACAGGGAACACTTACTTGAATTTGTTAAACCTAAATATAAAACATGAGTAGTTCTTTAACAAGCAATTCATTAATTAAAGATGATTTTCTAGAAAAGCCAAACCAAATGAAAAGTCTGTCCTGATACTGAAAGCATGGGTTTTTTTTCTGTATTAATGACTTTGAATTATTAGTTTCTACCTATTTTCCACAAAATTTCCCTTAGATAAAAACTCTCTCTCTCTCTTTTTTTTTTTTTTCAGAATTCATGACAGTTAACATTCTAATTTTACTGTAATATTCATTAAGGACAAGTATGATTTTCTGAAATAAGAGCTGTTTTCTGTCTATAACCATAAGAAAGAAAAAAAATAATAGGATATATATTACTAAATGAATCTAGAGTAATTTTATATTCCAAGCAGTTATGTTGAAGATAAAAAGGTTAACAGAAATTGCATCCTCTGATTACAATAAAAAATTAAGTAAAATAGATCATAATTTGTTTCAATATTTTGTCCCAGTGAGATGAAATGAACTTTCTAATAAAATCAGAAGGATCCTTAATATGGATATAAAGTATTATCACAAGACGGAAAAACACACACACATACACACACACACAAGAAAAAAAAGAAGAAGGCTAAAATATAGAATAATCATTTGTATTATGTACCAGACTGTGGCATAAGAATATGTCAGAACTGAACAACTGTGTAGCATTCTATTAAGTTATTATTCTGATGTGATGATGATTGTCCTAAGTGTTGGTTCTGTGCAGAGATCACTGAAATATAGAAACTGTGGTAAGAGGTTGCATTATGATATGAATGTCTCTCTTCTTCAACACAAGTATTTATCTCAATTTTGATTTAAAGCAGTTATTTCCCCTCAGTAATGATTTCTGTGAACTCAAAACTATCATATTGCAGAAGACTAATGGACTGACAAGGCACCATATTTACTTCATTAAATCCTTGGTTAAATACTTCAGCCAGTTTGCAAGTGCTAAAATATTTGAAAATATTTTATTTCATCCAAAGATAAGAAATTGAGTCAAAAGTTGCTAACTTGCCCTCTTATCTTAAACTTTTCATTCCAATGTTCTACAGTTCAATTTAATGTAAAATATTCCTACTAAAAGCCATGTCAGCTTTAGTTGTCTCTTGCTATTTTATTTTGTTGTTGTTTCAGCAGGTTAGTTAAGCAACCTCTCACAGAATTATAGAACAATTCCAATGAAACAAAACCATTAACAGAATCAATGTAAATCAATAAAAATGAAAATTGTAACAAAATACTGAGAAGATAAAGCAGAATGAAATATTGGGGTTTTTTTAAGTTCTTCAGAAATTAATTTCTCAAAATAAGGAGGTAATGTCTTTCTTATTCATATTTCACTTGTTCATCCAAATGAAAATAATGTTAAGATCTGGAGAGTTCTGCTCCTCCACTGGAAAGAAACTTTGCTACAGAATCGCACTAGTCAGTGTCAAGTTAAAAATAGACACAGTTTAAGACTTTCCATGATTCTGTACTTGCAAGGCATTGTTCACATACTTCCTATATTATGATTTTACAGACATGTTCATTGTCCTCATACCTTATTTTCTTGAGCTAGGACTGATACACTGAATTCTGTTTCTGTTCCCAAGTGTACTCCTACTTGTAGAATAAAGGAAATTAGTTATTAATGCTTTTGAATACACCAAACCAAAGACATGCTCCCTCAGAAAATCAGATCCTAGTAAGTTTTTTTCAAAGACAGTGTCTTCAAATGATTTGTCATTTTCCAAAATTCTAACTTTTCAGTTTACTTGTCATTTAGTGACACTAGGGTAGAAAATAGCAAAATGAAATTAGGAGAAAATTCTCAGGTAGCAGAAATGACAGGTGTGCAATGATATAGCACAGTGCAAACATTTCCATCTTTGTTTACAATTACAGCAACATACCTGCCTAAGACACACACTAAATGCTGTCATTGTACCTGTGCTTGAGGCTGCCCAGACACAGCACATAACCTAGATGTAGATTTACTAGGAAGGTTAGATGCAACTTTTGTTTCTGAGACTTCAGTGCTATGGGCTAGATATGAAAAAAATAAAACTATGATTCTATGTTATTCTATATTATGAAATTAAGTTCTGAAGAACTTAAAAAGAACCAAATTTTTCATTCTGCTTTATCTTCTTAGTATTTTGTTACAATTTTCATTTTTATTGATTTACATTGATTCTGTTAATGGTTTTGTTTCATCGGAATTGTTCTATAAGTCTGTGAGAGGTTGCTTAACTAACCTGCTGAAACAACAACAACTATGAATTTTGGTTATTCTCTTACCAAAATTCATCCTGCAAGTCCAACCCTTCATTTGATTCAAAACAGGAACGTGGCCCTATTGTCACTTGTGTCACAGCTGAAGTCTCCTGTGCGATGCAGCTGTAACAGCCCGCTATAAGCTCCTGCAAGAATCTCTGACATGGAAATACACTGTGTCAAAAAGACATGCCATGAATTTCAATTTCCAGGTTATTTTGGAGCATATGAAACTTCAAAAAAAGAATTTAAGCATGCTGTAAAGGATAAAACTTGAAAAAAATAAAAATTGCAGTCACCCCATTAAATCTGCAGTTTTCTATCACACAAGTAAATCTACATTTCTATATTGGTATAAAGTCCTACTTACTGTTTTAGTTAACTGTCTTAATTATAATGACAGCTCTGCTGGTATTTGATTCACATTAAAATTAAAAATGGTAGAATAAAGCACACAAAATAAAAGTTAATGAATATATAACGCCAAACGGAAAAGTATGCACCCGTATTAGTGAAACTACAGTTAAGATCTAACTGGATTACAAAAATTTTAATCTGTAGACTACACCACTGAAAGAAACCTGTGATTGAAGACATGCAGTGACCACTAGAATTCTTCTGGAGCCTCTGTGTTTGCCACATTGAATTTAATTTAATTTAATTTATGTTTTCTTTTTCTTCCTATACTTATTTTTGAGTCTCTGTCAGCTAGGCTATTTTCTTTTCTCTTGGTAATATGGGGTATGTCTGTTCCAAGTTCAGGAACAGACATAAGATTGGAATTTTACGGCTCTTCCATAAGGAACATATATGCTGTACCTTGCCCAGATTTGCCCATTTTTTCCATGTGGTGATGGTTTATGTCTCCATATTTTGCTGTGTTGACAGACACAGTTCTACTGAGAGACTCACACATTATTCTGAGGTTTTTTAATCCATTGTTTGGATGCTGGTAAATTTCTAATTCTATGTGCCTGGCAGCCAGATTATAGTGGTGAGAAAAAGGGAAAAAAAAATAAAAAAATAAAAATTAAAAAAAAAAAAAATAGAGGCACACAGAATACAACAAGGGAGAACAGCTGAAAAAATGTGACACATTTGGCTTTTTCAGTCTGCAGAATGGCATATGATAGACAATCCTAAGAACATATGGAAGATCAGCTGAGGGATACAAACACAAAAGTTGAAATGTTAGACTTATACAATAAAATTTGGTCTAGCAAGTGGCATAGTGTGTTTCCAGTATGGAGAAGAGATGGGAAGCCATCAATATTGGTCAAGATTATTGCTCTGGGTCTGGCTATGATGGAGTTGAGTTTTCCTCACAACAGTCTATATGGTGCTGTGATTTAGTCTGATGACCAAAACAGTTGATAAAACACTAATGTTTTAGCTTTTGCTGAACAGGGTTTACAAAGTGTCAAGACCCTTTCTGTTCCCACAGCAAATAGGCTGGAAGTGGGAAAGAGTTAGGAAGAGGGCACAGCTGTGTCAGCTGACCTAAACTTCCCTTCTGTACAACATCATGCTGAGCAATAAAAGGGGTGGGGAGAAGCTTTTCCAAAGTATCCATTGCTTGAACACAGTGTGTGTGGAATGTTTGCTCTTGCATGACTTCTTCTTACTTTTAGTTTTTTTTTTTTTTATTATTTTATTTTATTTTATTTTTTCCCTTCATTTATCAATCTGTCTTTATCATAACCTGGAGATTTTTTTTCTCTATTCTGTGAGAAAAACCCTTGTGATTCTGAGATGAAATTGATGCATAGACTGTTAGGTGGGTAAAGAATTGGTTGGATGATTGCATCCAGAGAGTAGTGGTCAATATAGTGATCTGTAAAAAGTAGGGTCCCTCAGGGGTCAGTATTGGGACTTGTACTTTTTAATATCTTCATTAGTGACAGTGGGATAAAGTGCACCCTCAGCAACTTTGCAGATAACATATGCATCAGAAGTAACAGATTATATTCCTAACCCTACCAATGTTTAGTGACTTTTCATAACCTAGTCAATAAAGCTTTCTCTGGCTCTGTGTCCTACCTGCAGAGGTTTCCTTCCTAATAGGCAGGCATCAAGACTGACTTCAATGAGTGCAAGGAGAGTCCAGGGATCTGGAGGATGCAAGTCAGTCTCACTCCCACAGTCCCTCCCCACAACAGAAAAATAAGTACATACTGGACTGTCCTAATAGCATGTAAAAAAAAAATAAATAAAAATTACTCTTTTCTGTCTCTTTTGCCCTTACAAGGCCATAGGTGGAATACTAAGTCTTATTTTGGGCTTCCATTTGCAAGACAAACATTGACATAGTGATGCAAGACCAGCAAAGGATGACTAATATAATTAGTGCACAAGTCTATGACACGGGAGGAGAGGGTGAGAGAGCCTGATTTGTCCAGACTCAAACAAGGATTATGGAAGCATCTGTTGTTATTTCAACTACTGAAGAAGATATAGCCAGAGGTGCACCTCCAGGAAGTGATGAAATTGTCTCACTATTAATTTTAATATGATTTAAATACCATCAGAGCTGTGATTTTAATTAGGGCTGCAGATAGCTGTAGCAATGAGTAAAACTTTATACCAATAAAATCAATTCTAAATTTACTTGTGTGATAAAGAACTTCAGATTTAATAGGGTAACAGTAATTTGAAGTCCTTTCAGCTTTCCCTTCTGTGACTGGGCAAAAGAAAACAGACACCATTTACAACAAGGAAATTCTGTCTAAGACATAAGTAAAAAAATGCCGAGAGTGAGGGTGGTCAGACAGTGAAACAGCTGCCCAGAAAGAGTGTGGAAGATCCAAACGTGACTAGACAATACTCCAAGCATCTTCCTTGATGGAGGTATCATGGTAACACAGGGACTGGACTGTATGCTTTCCAGAAGTTCCTTCCAACTTTAATTTTTAAATTTCTAATAACTTACATTAAATCTCCAAGTAGTGTGATGTATTGCAAAAACAAAATTAACTTGTGTTAAAAATAGTTAGGGATTTCTGAACGTGAGCTACAGATCAGTGGAAGAAGAATTCTAGAAGTAGTTGGATACAAATCTCTAGAAACACACATATTTAAAAAGCCTAAATTACATCTTGAAAACCTTAAACAAGGGCTTTAGCTAAGATTTTTGCTTAGTTTATCCTGAAAAATGTACCATGATTTTGTCTGGGCAAACTTCACCAATGAGCGTCTAACATGTATACACTTGCATTACATGTTATTTCTTAATATGGGTTCCATATGTTTTATTTGGGCTGACTCTGTAAATGTGAAAAGACAGAATAGGAATATTTATTAACAAAATAAGGAATAAATATTTTTTTTTTCTTTATTACTTTCTGTTCACACTATTTCTTGAAAACTTGGAGAAAAATCATCCCTTTTGACTGTTTTATGTCTAATTCTCCATCCTAACCTTTTGTCTTCTCACTTCATAACAGTAAAATTAAGTCATTCTATCTTACTGAATTCACTGATTGCATCTTAAAGAAATTTAACAATCCAAACTATTCCTATTTCACAATTTTCTTCTGTTTGGGGGAACTCTTCCCATTTAGTTGTTTTTATATTTATTTATTTTTCCCAAAGAAATGCTGAAAAAGTGCCAGAAATAGCTTTGTCTGCACATTTGAGGAATGACGTATTTACAGTTTCATCTATTCTTGTAGTCACTAAGATGGTTTTTTTATTGTCAAATATTGTCCTGCTAAGCATGTTGCAGGGGAAAATGGAAAAGTGCAGTAAGTAAAAAGTGCAGTAAGTAAAAAAGTGTCCATGAATTATTTGGTTTCTTTGTTCATCAAATAATGTAACAGTCATTTCCAAGAGGCATTTAATTTTATAGACTTACCTTTGAAAAATATCACCTAACCATCCTGTCTTTTTCTCTAGCTTCTAAATAAACTGGAAAAGAATCTAACTTGCAGTGTATATTGACTAAGACCAGAGGGAATCTCAGATGCGGCCCACAGAATTGTATGCATCTGACAATGGGCATTCTTCCTCCTCATGAAATATAAAACAAACATCAATAAAAATGAGTAATTTAAGATGGTATGTCTCACAGCAGGGAACATCAGTTGATTTTTATTTTTTTTTTTAAATATATAAAAAAAACAATAGCATGCATTCTACAGTAGATGCTTTATTGCTGAGGTTAACTATATTTTAGTTGAATCAAAAATTATGTGAAGCACTAGACTCACTAAAAATACCTCTCTTAAGAAAATAATTGTAAAGAAATAATTATATCAGGACATAATTCATACTCAAAATATTGTAATGAAGTGAAACAAAAAATCTACAGCTAGCCTAATTAATCTTAAAAATTTAATCAAAAGCTAAAAAAGGTTTTACTAATCCAATTGTAGAAGCACTACTACTCATACCCCCGTTGATAATGAAAAACATCAGTCATAACAATAGCCTTAAAATTATTATACAGGAAGCCCTGCCAGCACCTGCCTCTTCTCTGGTGTTACATTCCCCCTTCTGTTCTTCTCGGGGCCCTATGCTTGGCAAACCCATTGTTCCTCAGCAAGCCATCAGTGCCTAGAGTATTATTTTCATTTCTTTCCTCAGTATGACCCACACCACTAACAGAGAGCCAGCACTCACCAGGGAGTGAAGAATCACTCACTCCCAGCCAGCCATGACAGCCAGCACCAGCCAAACCTGCACCCCACACCCTGTTCCCTACTGAGCCGTTCTGCTTCTGCTTGGAGTGATAGAAACTGTACTCACAAGGCTAAATTAATATTGAACAGCAAAGAAAAACTAAAAATCCTGTCTGCAAACAGTTTAGGCAGGTACTATCTACTTATTTTTTTTTTTAACTATCTACTTTATTACAATCTCTTGAAGTGTCTAGAGGTACAGAATTGTAGTGGGAAGTTTCTATGACACCATGCAAAGTCAACAGCCTAGAAATATATTTCCTGTGAAGAAGCAGAGGAGAGCAGTAGACATAGAATCAGTGTTGCATTAACCTTCTTTTACTGTCATAAGATTTAGCAACACCTGCTTTTCCTAACTCATTTAGCTTTCCTAAAACATAATCAGAAGTGACAATGAAATGCAGGAAAGAGTGCTCATTTCTTAGCTCAGAAGAAATTAAATTTTGTTTGCATAGGACACAATTCTATTGTGATAAATTGCAGTGCTTTTACTAAGCCATTATGTGCTTTAATGACTGCAGTATGTGCATAGTAGAGTAGAGTAAGTGGGCATTTCTCTTTAAAAGAAACCCAAATTATGGTAGTGGTCAATGGTTCAGAATCCAAATGGGCATCAGTGACAAGTAGGCACCTCAGGGGTCTATATTGGGACCAGAGTTATTAAATATCTTCATTAATGACATAGATGAAGGGATCGAGTGCACCCTCAACAAATTTGCAGATGACACCAAGCTGAGTGGTGTGGTTGGCACATCTGAAGGATGGGATTCCATGCAGAGGAACCTGGACAAGTTCAAGAAATGAGCCCATGGGAATCTCAAGACCAATTGAAAAGTGCTGCACCTGGGTTGGGGCAACTCCTGGTATCAATACAGGCTGAGGGACGAAGGGATCGAGAGTAGCCTTGCTGTAAAGGGCTTGGGGGTACTGCTGGATGAGAGGCTGGACATGAGCTGGTAATGTGCACTTGCAGCCCAGAAAGTCAGACGTATCCTGCACTGCATGAAAAGAAACCTGGTCAGCAGCATGATGGAGATGATTCTGCCCATCTACTTTGCTCTGCTGAGACCCCACCTGGAACATGGCATCCAGGCCTGGGGTCCCCAGTACAGGAACAACATCAACATGTTGGAACAAGTCCAAGAAAGGCTACAACGTTGATTAGAGGGGTGAAGCACCTCTCCTATGAATAAAGGCTGAGAGGACTGGGATTGTTCAGCCTGGAACAGAGAAGGCTTCAGGCTGACATAATTGTGACCTTCCAGTGGCTGGAAGGAGTCTACAAGAAAGATGAAGAGGGACTTTTTACAGGAAAAGGAGGAATGGCTTCAAACTGAAAGGTTTAGGTTAGATTAGATTAGATTAGATTAGATTAGATTAGATTAGATAAGGGGAAAAAAAAAAATCTTTACTGTGAGGAGAATGGCACGTTTGAACTCACTTTGCCGAGAGAAGTTGTGGTGGTCCCATCCCTGGAATTATTCAAGGCCAGGCTGGATGGAGATCTGACTACCCTGGTCTAGGAAGCTGTCCCTGACCAAGGCAGAGTGAATAAATTAGATAATCCTTATGATCCCTTCCAACCCAGGCCATTCTATGATCCTAAGAATATCAGCATGCTAAGCAAAGGCTGTTATCTCAAGAATATATGCTTATGGGCATGACCTGTCACAGATAAGACTGCACAATTCATACTTTGAGAGAATGATGGAATAGTTAAGTTTGTAAGGGCAGTCTAGAAGAGCTATCTTGAAGCACAACGTAGACATTTAACTTAATGTATGTACAAAACAATGCACAGTTCAGATGTGTTCTTATTGACCACAATAATATGCTAAGTATTTGTCAACAAACTAGGGTAAATTGCTGTATTTTATACTTATTTGTTAATAAACCACAGCAACAAGACAACAGACTAATTTTCAGTGAACTCTCAGATGTTGCTCAAAAGTCTCTGAGCTACAATAAGCTACCAGTTATGGCTTCATAGATCAACTTTTTTAAAAAAAAAAAAAATAGATTTATTTCTTTTAGCATAAAACCTAAATAAGCCAGGTCAGATCTAGGTCTTTTAAATCTAAAGGCGAAAGTTGAGATAGAGGAAAGGGAAATATCCCCTGAGGATAAACAACTATCTATAATGAAAATCTGAAAACTTTGTTGTTGGGTTCTGGACAAAAAGATTCATTGTATATAGAAATGCCATTCATGTTCATTACACTTGCAACAATGTAATCACATGTATAAAATTTTGCTCACATGCTGACTAGTGTAGTCCAACCCTCAGCAATTAATATGCTAATTGTTTGATACAGACAGCTAAAAGCACTCTAATTATACAGATTGTTTGATGACAAAAGAAAATTATTTCATTCTGCAGCACATGTGAAAAAAGATGCTTAAAATTGATGGCTTTGCCTAGTACAGATCATAATAGGAAAAAAACTTCACATTTTGAAAAGCTGGGAAATAGGAATGCAATAAAAGCAGATGTTCACACTATTGCATGAGAACGCTATAAAGTTCACTCCACTGTAGCTGCTGTAACTAGTCAGCATTATCTGTGTTGCAGCCTGCCTGACGACACTGTTGTAATTGATTTTAGTAAGAGATATGTTCCATTTTCATGGGTAAACTAAGAAAGATTCTCAAGTGTTTTTATAAGTTTATATATAAGCTTAGCAAAATGTCTCAGTGAGTTTGTGGGACAGATTACACACATATAATGTCTCGTACTGTACTCGATATTTTGTCATTGCTTACCAAGCTGCAGTCACCACCATTCAGGGTAGATAACATGTTTGTGGAAATGTGACATGAAGAAGTTTTAAAAATATGTCCATGTCTTTCAGATATATTAGTTTCATATAAAACTGGGTAAAACTCGTGAGTTTTATTGGGGAGATTGAGTAAGTTTTGTTATGGTTTGGATTTTTTTCTTTTTTTTTTTTTTTCCCACTTTGAGTTGTTGAATATTCTAAAGTATGACTTTCAAATTAAAATAGAATATGTAGATAGTGTGATATCAAAAGAAAACAAAAAAATAATCTGCTGTATCTAAGGCAGAATAAAAGTTGCAAAGGATAAGAGAGAACGACAAATTCCTTCTAATGTGCACCAAAAATACTCAAGCAAAATATAAGCTTCTGTAAAAATGGAAGGAGAAAACAGAATTTAAATTACATAAATTCTGTACTTTCAAAGACCTATGGGAGAGTCTATGCAAAATGTCGTCTTCAAATTAGCCTTGAAATCTTATCTGGTATCTTTATTATAGTCTTAATACACTTACTTAAATATTTTAAATATATCCATATTTTAATAGAAAATTGCATAATCTCTTTAGGATTTTTCATGTACCTTCTCTATATTCTGTACTTTTAAAGCAAGAACTGTAGATTGCCAGCTGACATTTTGGAGAATTCAATTTACCACCTTTTCTCTGGAGAGGCTGGCTAAGCTATAAAGGTCATAACCAAGGACATCGTGAGCCTTAAAGAAGCTCTGCAACTCATGTGAGAAAATAAAGATGAAGGAGATGTTCTTTAGTAAGGTTAGCCTTTGTTTTCTGTGGATCTGAAGATAGCTCTTACTGGAGCCAAAGGATTGCTATTAATGTTCTCTACTGTGCAATCAAAAGCTTGTCCTAGTTGTTCATATAGTCGATTAAATTTTTGTCTCTCACATTCACTTTCCATAGTGAAAGATAGCACAGAGCAAGGCACAGTGGAAGTGCAAACTCAGGAGAAAAGCTAAGGAAACAGTAATAAAAGAAAATGTTTTCATAGGCAAACCATGCACACTCTAGTAAAGAGTTGTTTTTACTTCATTACTACATACATTGTCCTGGTCCAGACCAGGACAGCGTTAATTTTTGCTGTAGCCAGAAAGGGTATGATCAGGACTTGGAAGTTATTCTATAGCACCTCATGCCATACATAGGGGGCTGGGGGACGGCTGGTCAGGGGTAACATCAGGCACCATGTGGTGAGCAATCACGTGTGAATCATTCATCTCTTTTCTTTCATGCTCTGTTATTAATATTGTTGCTGTTACTGTTTGTTTTCTTATTTCATTTGATGTTTCTAGTGAATTGTTCTTATCTCAACCTGTGATTTTTATCTTTTGTGCCTCCAGTTCTCCTCTCACTTCCACTGCAAAGGGATTGGGAGGGGAGTGGTACCAGGGGAAGTGAGCAAGTAGCTCATGATTTGGAGTGTTTCACGCAGTGTAGTTCATACATTTTTAATGTATGCTTCTGATTTATTAACATGTAAATTAAATGTGTTATATCTTAATTGTAATATTTTTATTGAACATACTATGTGCAGTAACATATATTTTATTTTTTGAACATAATTGATTTCATTATATACCAGCCAGAATAATATAAAATTGAAGTTGATTTTCTGTGCAAACAGATAGCTAGACAATAATGATTCCATAACAGGTTAGACTGCAGTGTTTGCTTTTTACCTTTTAGTAGCCCACTATACTAGAAAATAAGCCTGATTTACACACCATATTACATGTGAAATTTACAACAGCTAATAATAAAATGGATAGTTATGGTTTAACGCAAATGGCCTGAGTACCCTGTTAAAAGGGTCAGAAAACCTATTTTATATAAGAAGATTAATAAATTGCCAATTTACTCTTTTTACAAAGCATAGATCATGCTCAATATAGCATTGTCAAGTTAATTAGTCATATATTTTATGTTAATTCTTTGATTTAAAAGTTGTCCTCTAAAAGATGCAATCTAGAGCTAAGGTTACAGTTTTCCAATACTAGTGAATTATAAGGAAAAGGTATTTTTAAATCCTTCTGAAACTAATTCCTTTCAACTCTTCCTATTTTTTTTCTTATTCAGAAATTAATATCCAGAGGGAAGCCAGGGCAAAAATTTGAAAGTTATACTGAATAAAAAAAATTGTCATTTCCTTCCATGTTTTTTGACCTGAAAATGGTTGACTTCTATGCTCACATGTCCTGTACTGAAATATAATAATGTACTTGAAGCCATTAAATACCACAAAAGTAAAAAAAAAAAAAAAAAAAAAAAAAAAAAAAAAAAAAAAAAAAATCTAGAAATAACTATTGGGGAAGAAAATTATTAACAGATGGAGATCTGAAGGGATTGTTCAGCAAGCCCTGGGCAGCAGACACTGAAAGGGTTTCCTCCCTTTGATAAGACAGGAGCCTGCCAGGAGAGGATGCCTTGAAGACAAGGACTGTTTTTAGCTATCTATGTATGTCAGCCCTGTCTTCCCTTGCAAGATATGGAAGGACTTTATGAGATGTTGCAAGCCATCCAGAAACCCTTTGTTCCCCCCAGGTGGTCCTGGTATGGAGATATGCTTACTGTATGATGAAATATAGTGACTGGATTTCCTAAGCCCTAGTTAACATAGCCTGTCCCCCTCATGAGCATGTCCTACCTCCTCATTAACATACCCCGCTCCTCGGTTCTATATATTGTAACGTGAGTGGTCAATAAATGTCTCAGCTTCTATCCCCAAACTGGGAATGTTTAGATTATTGACCAACCAACAAATAACAGTAAATTATTTTATTGTTCACTATCAGTTTCAAAATTTTCTGCTGCCCTAAAATACATTAAAATGCTACATTAGTGCAGTAGTTTGTTTAGCATAAATTAACAGCAGCTTCAAAGACTTACTGGACTATGATTTTTATTTTTTTTTTAATATTCTTTTCTGGCAGTAATACTGTATAATTGCCTTGATAAACCTTGTTTAACATTGTTAATGTTGGCTGGATTTAACTGAGCAAATAGGAGTGACAAAATTTGTTGGTAAGAACACATGAAGAATAGAAGTTACTTCATGACACTGGAATAAAATACAAGTAATTAAGAGCATCTTTCTGTTCTTTATGACATCTTCAGGAAAATCATTCACAAACAAAAAAACACAAGCAAGTGAACAAAAAAAAAAAAAAAAAAAACAAACAAAACAATACACTATCCCACTCAACCCACTCCAAGTTCAAAAAGTATTATACAGTTTTTCATTTAAGTCCCTGACTGATGATGAAAAGATGCACCAGCATTATTGATGCTGATTGATAATCTAAACTGAGGCAAATTGTCCATCTCAGAACACCAAATCATCCTTCATTAGTCTTTTAACACCTTATTGCTACAGAAAGCTTTGCATTAGTATAATTAGTAAATCTAAGTTGTAATAGAAATATTATCTTTTTCTTTTTTTTTTTTTTTTTCATAAAGGTCATAGTGCATGAGACTTGTACACAGTTTCTTGAATATAGTTTGAAATTATTTATATTTGGGCCTGGAGTTTGCCAAAATTGTTCACGAGTATTGAACACTTTAGATAGAGTAAAACAGAGTCTCAGAGATGCTTTATAGTGTTTAAGGATAGACACATCAACTAAGTATGTAAAACCTCAAAGCATAATATTAAAGAAACCATTATTCAAACACAAGTTGACATGAACATACAATCCTACTTAATTTTCATATCGACATAACAGATTTTTGCTTATTCAAACATTTTTTATTAAAAAAAAAATAAAACACTGTAGAGGTTAAGAAAATAATTTCACATTTCACAAGATACAACTGTTCAAAATCCTTTTGATGCAATTTAAAATTAACAGCTTCTGAAACATCTGCCAGAGATAGATGCTTTGGACACTGATAATTGCTAAATCATGTGCAGCTGTACACATTTTTGATAGCCCTTATAGCTCACAAAACTGTTTCAACGGCAATAAATCTAAACAATTCCCTCTATTATAATCAGTTATCATGTTTTTCATACACAAATACAATGTTTGCAGGTTCAGAAGCAGAAATTTAAAAAAGCATCTGTTCAGATTACACAGATTACTTTTTTTTTTAAGATATGGTGGTTTTTCTTGAGATTGTAATAATGAGAAAAACACTGAGAAAAAATAAACTTGTTCTTCTATCGAAAGTAGCATAATTTTTGCAACCATTTCTAGAATACTGCAAGAAGGAAACTGCCTTCAAATGTCAAAGAATTTGAATGCTTCATATATTGAGAAGAGCTAGTCATGAAATTCATACCAGTTTTATGCTTCTTTGGGACCCCAGCACCAGAAAAATTACCATGAAAGTAAACCAATGGAAGAAGTAGAAATGAAGAACTATAACTAAAACAGCCCAATGGTATGGGCTCTGCGTAACCTTAGAGATACACAGCAAGGATTTGCTGGCCTACTGGGATTTCTGCAGCTACAGAAAATTTGAGGAAGGTCACCTGGTCACCTATGTGAGTCTGACCCTTTGCACCTTTGCAGTTCTTTGGAAAGTTTTGCAAATTTTAGAACTCATTACTTTTAGTTGCCTGTCTCGTTAATCAAACACCGTATCTGTAGCCTGTAGCTACATTTGAAGTTCCTGGCTTATTGTGTGAATTAGATGCAAGATATTCGGTGATAAATAAGGACTTAATTGTAGAGCCAATTAAGTTGGATCAACTGAGCCTCCTTTACTGAAGACACTGTATAGTAAGAAGTATGCAAAGCACATAAATGAAAAAAAAAAAAAAATCATTACAAGATTATGTGCTATCCCGAAAAATCTGCACTTAAGCCTTGCTCGGGTTTTTTTATATTGCCAAATCACTAAAATAGTGTTTTATTCATGATTGGATATTGGTATGTTTTTGTTTTCTGGATGCTCAGCTTGACTTACATAGTCTACAGAAGTTGGTGAACTTCCTGGATGACCATTTAACAAGATGTGGTTAGAGAAAGTTAACATGGTATATTAGAAATATTTTAGAATAATGATGGAGTCAAAGAAAACAGGCATGCTCAGACAAGAGTCTACCTGGTCTTTATTTGCAAAAGATATCCTCATCATAGTCTACAACTTCCTCAAGGGGGACAGAGGAAGGGCAGGTGCTGTCTCTTGTGACCAGTGACAGGACATGAGGAATTGGAATGAAGCTACATCAGAGGAAGTTCAGGTTGAGCATTATGAAAAGGTTCTTCACTGAGAGGGTAGTCAGTCACTAGAACAGGCACCCCAGGGTCATGACACCAAGCCTGTCTCAGTTCAAAGAGTGTCTGGACAAAATCATAGGATTTAGGTTTTCCTGTGAAGAGCAGGAAGTTGGACTCAATGATTCTTAAGAGTCCTTTCCAAATTGAGATATTTTATGATTATGTAATTCTACAACAATGCATGGAAAACCAACTGACCCAGATATTAACCCAGATGGCTTAACATACCTTAATATCCTTGGTGCTGTTTCTGTGTGCTACCAACAATAGCAAATTTAAAGATATCAGATTCTATATAGATACCTTACCATAGGAAATGAAAACCAGTGACTTTGACATAAGCTGCCTTGAATCTCCAGTTTCCTAGCAATAAATTTGAAATTATGGTAGTACCCATCTGTACTATATGGACATTGAAACAGTCATAAGTGTTTTAAAAACTAAAATTTAAAATGAAATCACTGCAAAAACTTCTAGAAGAAAATTTATATATTTTTGTTCAGTGAAAATATTGGGTAGTGCACATTAAATGAGGTTTGACAAGACATATTGAAGGGAGAGATAAAAAAATAAGAACATCAAGGAACACTCAGATACATCTGCTGAGTAAGGTAAGCACACTCTTGGGAGAAAAAACAAACAAACAAACAAACAAAAAAAACCCCCTGTGATCATCAGAACACTGTTTCCTATGAAAACCTAATCTAAAAGATTTTATTTTTTTTTTTTAGCTTCAATTGAAATGAAATCATTTACAGTGTGCTCTGTTTTGTCCTGGTTTTTAATTTGTTTTCAATTTAAGTTGGACAGAAGTCATTTTTGCGTGAACTAGAAAGCACTTGGATACTGTAAGTTCTGAGTGAAATTTAAGATCATGACAGTTCTGATACTAATACAGTCATTAAGCAGATGAACATGCACTAGGCACTGCAGAACTGCAGAAATACTGTACAAGCAAACACACGTTGGGAAGATCTATCAGGGGCAATCACCGTAGGGTCAGGTACCCTGCAGGATCCATGCAAGGCATTTGCTCCAGAAGGAGCAAAATCATTTAACAGCATACTTGATTAAAAAGCATTCTTCAGTAAAAAATTTTGTTTTGTCCAAAGCAGATGCTTTTAAAAAGTGTTTTACCTTCTAAGATGTTGTCTTAACAGTCTTTATGGATTTTTTAATTCTGTTTTACATACAAGATAGTACTTTCTTGGACAATATTTATGGAAAGTGGAAATTCATAAGCTTTTCCCTGAATAAGTATAAGACATACATGCACAAAAATAATTTTCCTGGGGTTTATATCAGTAAACATTCTATAACAGAATAAATCTACATATGTGCACAAACAGAACAAAATCCCATGTTGAGTTCTAAAAAGGACAACATACTTTAACCTGACTGCCTCAATAAAGACTCCCACAAACATTAAGAATTTTTGGTAGTGAGGAAATCCCCGCCCAGAGAAAAGAAGAGCAAGAGTTAACACCCAGTCATTTTCAAGCTATAGATGTTCGTTTCTGTCATATTTAAAAGCAACATGTTAAGGAATTTTTTAAACAGTATTTTAACATCCGGTTTTGATACCTTTGACCATAACATAAAAATCACATTTAGATGAGGTTCTGATATTAAAATAAAGCTGATATTAAATACTGTTTTGGGGTTTTTTTTGGTGTTTTGTTTTGGTTTTGTTTGGGATTTGTTGTTATTGTTTTTTTTTTTTAACATTTTGATATAATAAATGATTTCTTAGGATGCATAATTCAGAGCCATACATTGGCTGACTCTAAATAGGACAAATTGGTGTTAGAAGCAGAACATCTACATTACAGCAGTTTTCTACTTGTGGTAATTTACCCTGCTGCAGCATTTCACAATTGGATCTATGCACAACATTTGAGGAAGAAGAATTCTTTAAAATACCTGATTAGGTTGCAGCTTACTTACTTTAAGAAAGAAATACAGAGTGGAGTTGGGTGTTTTGGGAACTCTGTGCCCATTTTTTTTTTGTTCAATTCTATGCATTTGCAAAGAATTTAAAGTTCTTTTTCCTTGGCCATGTCACAAAGCAAACAATAAGAAACAGTTCCTTTGCTCAGAGTTTCAGGACCATTTTCAGACAACATGTATACCCAAAATTTTTGCTCTCAAACACAGCAGTGCTCAGAAAAGAAAAATTAAAGAAGTCATTCATTTTGAAGGAATGATAGGGTCAGGGCTCTGGCTAGATTACTGAAGAGAACAAACACTCTTCAGCCTTATCAAAAGATACTATAAGGCACACAAAAGCAGTATGTTCCCAAAGGTTTTTGGAAATATTGATTGCTACCTACTATCCTATTCTGAAAATAATGGCAGCTATCTCCTCTGAATGAAACTACAGAAAAAAATGCCATGTAAAAGAGGAAACATCACAGCTGAATTTCCTGACAGGATTCAGACCTTTGTGCTTTCAATGAAAAAATCAGAGCTATGAAAAGAGCTTTCAATGAGAGAATGCAAAGAATTACCTCTGCTTTTATATCATAAATAATGCTGCTCTTTGTTGTGGCAGTATAATTACAATATTGTATCATTACCTCATTTTGTCAATATTTTAACAAAACAAGTAATTTTCATTGTTTTCCATTCTAAGATGCACATGTATTTAGCAGAATAATTAGCTTCCAAGGGGAAAGGAAGAATTACTCAATTTCAGTGATAAAGATATAATAGAATTTATATAAAATCTGATTTTTTCTTACAACACTATGATTTCTTCACTTAGCTTACTGATTAATATATTAATAAACAACACTACTGCTAAGAACAATGGTTTGTAGGTCCTTGGGTCCTTGATATATGATGAGAAAGCTGAAGATAGAAAATCACTTACTGACAGGACTTATTCTTGTCAATAGCTCATTACATAATCATGGCTTAGAATGAAAACATAAAAGATCTTGTACCATTTTTTTTTAAAAAAAATGTTAAATTCTGAGCCATTCTTCTGCTCCTTAAATAAACTAATGGCACTATATATTAAAGAAAAATAAAATGCAGGCAAAGAAAATAAATTAAGTAACTGATCCTTGATCCTATTTGGGTATGTCCTTGGGTATTGTTATGTGCAGCTTAAATAGTGTCACACATGCATGTCAAAGCTCATACAACATCTTGAGGATACATGATAGAAGTAAAGGAGATGAAAAATCTTAGCCACTTTTAATTTCATTGTAGGAAGATTTTAAGAGGACAATGAGGTGAGACCAAGAAACTGATCCAGTCAGCCAACAGTTATGAAACTGGAATGCCACTTATTTATCAGATTAAATAATTTGAAAGAATGGTGTACTTCCAAGAATAAATGGGAGAAAACACACCTGGAAAGGCAAAATGTGATTAGCTTTAAGAATGCATGTTGAAGCAGTTCAGGTATCCTGTTAAAAGAATTTATAGAGTCTTTTTGACAATAAATTTAATCACAGACAGTAATGCCAGGTGCATAATCTATATGGAAATACCGTTTCAGGTTCTTGTTTTTACCTTGAAGCACGGCTACTTAAACATGTGGGCAAAAATTAAATACAGGAAGAAATAACAACTAACAATCAAGAAAAACTAAATCTGGAATGTTTGCTTATGTTGCCTCTACACAAATGGTTAAAACCTCATGTCAGTATGATTTTATAACAGAAAGTACCTCTTGTATTTTCCCAATAAACTAATTTCTTACATTTGTAACTATCAGCATCCCACCATCTTCCTTATTTCCAATTCCAGCTGAATAAATACCTTATTTTACATAAACTATTCTGTGTACTCTGATGAATACTGATTGTGTAATTTACCTGAGATATGCCACCTGGTTTTTCTTAAAAAAAACCCCAAACCCAAAATACCAAACAAAAGTTTAAAAAATTAATGCAAATAAGGTTTATTCACTTGTTCCTTAACTAATACTAATGCAGCATTAAAAGAAGCAAAATATACTACATTCATCCATATACCTCGAAAAAAAATATAACTAATTACCTGAGTGCAGTTTGTTTTAAAAATAAATTTTGATATATACAGTCACACAATTATAGTGCTTGATGCTGGTAACAATTTTTATTACACTGGCCAGAATATTCATTCAGAGGAGTCTATAATAATGTTGTGAAAGCAGTTACTTCTACTCTAGGCTGTCTGCAAAATTTATCACAGGTATTCTTCAAAGAATCTTAAGATACTTTTACTGTCTTACCACTAAGTTCTCTGTGTTGGCACTTTTATAGTCACCTGTGAACTCACTCACAGTACCTGCCGTCTGTCCTGATTTTTGTCTCCATACTGAACGGAAGCATGAATGAAGGGCAGCACAAGAAATTTTTGTGCCTGCTTTAAGAATGACACCTTTGAAGAATATACATTTATATAGAATATATTTGACCAAGAGATGACTACTATGACAAAGTACTAGTTTCAAACTCATTTGGTGCAGGGAATTTTTAATGAGATTGTGAGAGTGTTCAGAAATCACCTTCCAGAAACAAGAGATGCAATAGAAAGGCATCTCTCACTGTTTATTTTGCGTGTATGGACTCTTATCTTTTGGCAGAGGAGGGAGGGAGGGAGGGAGGAAGGAAAATTTTTCTTTTGTTTTTTCTTTTGTAAACTCAGTTAACCAATGCACTTGAATGATTTTTAGTTGTATCTCACTGTCCCCAGTATAAGGTGTTATTTTAACACTTACAATCTGATATGGTGTACAGCAGAAATCTGGTTTGATAATAAAAGTATTTAGACTGGCCTTGCTCATTTCCTTTCTTTTCACCTTATTTGTATGTGGTTAAACATGAAGCAGTTACAGCTTTGTGAGGTTTTCTTGCTAAGGTTTTACACCAGCAGAGTCCATAGACACAATTTTTTGCCCAGATAATCAAATATTACTACAGAAAACAAATCATTGCCTGAGATGTTATCTTTGAAATTTGGCCCCAGAAGTACTCTTGCTCCACTGACCTACATGAGGATTTTTCCAGCCAAAATATGGATGAGTATTTCAAGCAGAAATTACACATAAAGAAAGAATGTGAATTAGTGTGAGAAACAAATTCTATTTCCAAAGGTCTCAAAATAAACTGCAAAAATGTTATCATCTCTTCAAGTTTCCTTGTGACATGTCTTTTTATTCTTTTTAAAGAGAGTGAAACAAAAGGACAAGGAAACAAAATGACTTGAAGCTATCAGTGACAAATCTGGAAGCAGAATATATTCAGAAAGCTCTGTAAATGTGAGCTCTTATAAATGTGCTCAAGTGAGACACTTCAGCAAGGTGTCAAATCAAAGTTTAACTAAAATGCTTCTGAAGTGCATTATGTTCCCTAAATAGGAGAAACAAGTTCTACATAGTGCCATTAGTTGTCCATATTGAAAGACAGAGAAAGAAATGCAAAGACACTGCACTACAATGGTAGAACAAAATACTGTCTATGTATGAACACGCTAATGTTAAAATGTCAATATTTACTTATTTTTAAGTTATTAACCCAACATAAATAATTTTCAAAACAGGGATTTGATATAGTTTAGTCATTAACATGGTTGTATTTATAAAAAGTTCTGCTAAATAAAAAAAAAAAAAAGACATTTCAAGGGTGTATTGGTCAACAGGTAATTTTTTGACATTTCATTTTTTGATCTATGCATGAAACAACAATCAAGTACAGGTCTTCTATTACCTATCTAACAACAGTCAAGCTGTTGCTTACTGCTTGCTAATAAAATCTTACTAATGGTAGAGAACATAATCTCACGTGATTTTGATGATCAGATGCAGAAAATCATGAGCACTGCTGGAGGTGGGAGGAGAAGGAGAGTTAAGCTCTTAAGTATATTTGAGTGTCTAGCCATAAATGACCTCAGTTTCCTCTGACTTTGATAGAAATTGAACTTTCAGAGTCCCTCACAGAGTATTTAGGACTTGAATTATTTTATGACCTCAGAAATTCTGGCCATTATTTTCATGTCTCTGGGTCAGAGAGGTTAAATTTTGTCATAAACCCAGCTGACTCTGGTGTCACATTAATTGCTTTCGGTGGATCAAAGTGAATGACATTGCAGACCATTTTACTGTACTTTTTGACCCCTTGCTTAAATCTCTGTTAGATACTGTATTTCATCCCTTTGTCAGAATGTATTTATTTTAATTTTGTCAGAAAGTATTTTATTTATTCAATACATTGCATTCTTTTTGTTCCTTCTGTAATGTTTGTAGTTGTCATCCACATTTTTAACTGACATTCCAGAAGAGAATTTCTAAATGCATAACTTTATTTTTTGAAAGAAATCTCCATGGATTGGAGGCAGAATGGCAGCCTGGAGGTTGGGTGGTGATCAGGTGGCTCATAGCTTAGTCCCTGCATCTTCTTTGCTTAAGAGGGCAGCAGTTTGCCATTGCTGTTGGCTGAAAGAAAAAACCTTCACCTTTGGGTGATAACAGTGGACATCACTATCAGTTCATTGCTCTTTTGGGGATCTATCTCTGTCGAGACTAAATGTTCTTCCTTTTGGAAGTCTGAAGGGACATGGAACATCTGCACTCTGCTTGCCATCCTTTTTGACCAAAATATCCAGATACCGTGCACAAGCTAATAAAGGAATGGAAAGATTACATACTTTTCTTTTCAGAGTAGGGTGGGCAAAATAATGGTTTTGAGACAAAAAAGTTGCATGGATTCTGTTTTTATTCATCAAATTTTTTTGTGCTGTAATTGTGGAAGCTCTGTAATACTTGAGACAACAAAGTTTCTGATCCTAATTAATTTCCTTTGCCAAGCAGGAAGACAATGCTAATTCTTCCTTTTGAGCTAATGGACAGATTCCAGAGAAAATTATGTTGCCAATGTATCATTTGCCAACTAACTCATATTCTATTTTTTTCCTGAAGGGAAAACAATCCATAGTCTGGATAAAAGTTTGCTTGAAATGCAAGCCAAATCCTAGATTTATGGAGGGAACAGCATGAAAGACATTGTGTTTGAAATAACTGGTAGACTTTTAGTCTGACAGATTACTCAAATTAATTAACGTTTATGAGTAAAATTAAACATTGTTTACAAATAAACATTAAGGTTAACATTCCTGCGCTAGATTTCATGATAGAGTAGTAGAATAACAACTCAGAAGGGGACCTCAATCTGATCCAACCTTTCTTGGCAAAATGATAACATCTCAGAGTGGATTATTGAAATGTTTTTCAAGATCCATATTCTACTTTTCTAAACCCAAAATTCAGATAGTCCAATAGAACATAATAGTTTTACATTTTCTGCTACCTAGTGGCTCATTGTGTTTTGGGTTTTTTGTTTGTTTGTTTGTTTCTTTGTTTGTTTTTAAATAGCTCAAATGTTACAATGAAAATGGAAATAAAATTATCACTGACCACTTGAATTATCAGTAGATAATTCTCAGACCTGGTTAACATATCTAGAAAGAATTGCAGAGCAGCAAGAATTAGTCACTTGAGTACTATTAAAATAGTGGGCTATATTACCTCATCTGTTCCCTGTGCATCATTATTAGCATTGAGCTTATCAGGTGGTGCTGGTTGATTGATATTAATATTGATGATCTGAATGAGCAGATCGAGTCTACCCTTATTTAAATTCATGGATGACGCCAAATTGGGTGAGGGTGTCAATCTGCTGAAGGGTAGGAAGGCCCTGCAGAGGGATCTGGACAGGCTGGAGTGATGGGATTGGACAGAGTGAGGTTCAATAGGACCAAGTGCCGGGTCCTACACTTGTGTCATAACAACCCCATTCAGTGCTACAGGTTGGGGGCACAGTGACTGAAAAGTGACCCAGTGGAGCAGAACCTGGGGATGCTGGTTGACCGTCAGTTGAACATGGGCCAGCAGTGTGCTCAGCTGGCCAAGAAGGCCAGTGGCATTCGGGCTTGTATCAGGAATAGTGCAGCCAGCAGGATGTCTGGATGTTCATTTGTTTTTTTGTGGATGTTGCTGTCAAGAGAGTCTTCCTAGTGCTTTGTCACTGCATTCACACACAAGATGACACTGCAATGCAGGAATATTACAGTCTTTCTCTTTTTCCTCTATTCTGACTACGTGCAAGGCAGATAGTGTTTGAAGCAGGATAACTTCCTTTTCTGCCTTTTAGAAGACAGGCAGCTTTTGTTCAGGAAGGACGGAGTTCCTGACAGAGTTAGGGCTACTTAGGCTCCCAGTAAGGCAGACTTGAAATCATATATGCTCCAGAATTAGACCGCAGCAATTAAGATGAAACTCTTCACATTCCCTGTCCTTATTTATTCTTCAGTTCAGCCAGCATCAGAACAATAAAAAAAAATCTCCCTTCTGTGAAAGGAAGGGGTCTTATCAGTGATCCCTTGTACTTATTAATCCTTTAGATCTCAGTGATGCTCCCATTTATCTGCTACTGACTTGTATTTTTTTGGCAATTGCAATGTATAGACAGCTGACTGGACAGATACTGGAGAACATTAAAAACATAAAGAGTATTTCTGGTTTAATGCAAGTGGAAACCTGTTTCACCCATGACAATGTTCAGATCTTAGTCAGGATTCCTCCTTTCTCTTTCCTGACAGTTCTACAGAGAAGCATAATTACTATTGCTGGAATGCACACCATTAAAAATTGTATAACTGGCATATTATGATCATATTTTCTTAATAATTTTTGTTCTTATTTGATGGTTCTTGTGATCATTTCTATTCTCCCATGACTGGAAGCAAAAAGTTGTTACCTGGGCTAGCATTTAATAAAAGCCCTACAGAAGTGTGCAGAGGGGAATTTTGAAGCTTTTCTTGTTAGTTTCTTATTAATTAACTTGAAATAACCATGGCCTTCTCTTTATATTAATAAGGTCTATATACCTGAAAAAAACCCAAACAATTCAACTGTGGCTTTAGTACACTTCAAAAAGCATTTTCTGAATTTGAAGCATATTTTAAAGGACTTAGCAATAGGTTGAAATATTTTTTTCCTTGATTATTTTAATATTTTTTTCTTCCTATTTATTTGTGTAAAAGAAACAACAACACAATAATATGGGACAGGAAATCTTTAAAGGAAACCTCTTGCAATTTTTTTGAGAGCTTTGCAGGAGTAATAAAAATTAAAAGGTGTTTCCATATGTGTTTCTGCTCTGAAGTAAATGAAAATATCATGAGATTTCCATATGTTCTGTTTCAAGTAGGACATTTGTTTAAGAAATTAGCTATGGCCAATGCAAAATTTGTCTTAATAGGAGCAAGCAGTAAGTAGCTCTATACCTGTTGTAAGGAACATCCATGCCATATGTCCTGGTTTTGACCAAGGACAGGGTTAATTTTTTGCAGTAGCCATGAGAGCTACTGGAGCCATGTGGGCAAGACCATGATGTTATTCAATACCATCTGATGTCATTGCCAGGGGTGGAGGTAAAGGGACAGCCTCTCACTGCTGAGAAGGTGTTCCTTTCTGGCGGAGCAAGCATGGCAGATGGAGTGGTTGGGTAACTAATTCTGGTCCAGACTAGAGGCAGCAGATTGGGTGGTGTGTCTGCAGTCAGGTTGAGCTCTGCACTATCTCTTTTGTGCACTTTTTAAATTAATTTTGTTGCTTTTACTGTTAATTGTCTTATCTCATTGTTCTTTCCATAAATTGTGATCTTTGCCTGTTGTGCCTCCAGCTGGAAGGGGAGAAGTGAGTGGTGGTGTGGTTTCCTAGTGGGACTACTAAATTGGAGAATATTGTTCCTAAACCATGACACCATACTAAACCTAAAACAAATATGGCAAGGACAGGATAGAACACAAGCACACAGTACTTAATCCTCCATTATATGTACACATGTTGAACTATATACTAATTGTTATGCATTGGTGGGGCTAGTGGGAAAACTGTTTCATGTTTCTGTTGGTCCTTCCTAAACCAAGGCACCTGCCCACCATATCTTTTCCCTCCAACTCAATCCCACAGCAAGCATAGGAAGCTGCCACACAGTGTATGAAACAAAATATAGTGTTTCTTCCTAGCTGCCACTCAAACTACACACTCCACTACATTGTAGGTCCCAAAGCAGGAGCAGACTGCCTCTGTCTACTTGCAGGGAAAATATCCAGAAGCATGTGATTTTATATCATCTAATAAGACTTCAGCCAACATCTCTTTTTGCAGTCCATTCCCTCCCATTCACAAAAAGACATTTCCTTGATGCTAGCTGTTTAGCCTGAAGATAATGAGACAACATGGAATCTGCAAAGTGAAAGTATTTATTCCAAGACTGCAGGCTCAAAGTGAAAGTGAGCTCTGAGTAAGACTTATGTACCTTGTAACTTTTCAGGATAAATGAGCACATATGTAATGTTTGATCTTCCGGCATAGGGATAAATTCGATTCTAACAGCAACTTTGTAAAGCAAGTTAAAAATAAGTATTAGGTTACCCTCTGTTCCCCAGTGTATTGTCTTACCTGTGTTTCAAGAATTACCTTGTGTTCAAAGTAAAATTAAAAAGTCAGGAAAACAGAAATAAGTCCAATCCATGGAAGGAAAGAATTTTATGAAGCAGGTGGAGTGGTTAGAAAATTATTTTGGTCATTATTTTAGTGCTTATTAGACACTCTTGGGATGCTATTGTTTATGATCCGAAAGTTCTGCACAATAATGTCGTGCTTAATTAGAACACAAGCTGTGCATTGATTAAGTAGTTGTAGTATTATTTTAGCTTTTACACTCTGAATCTCAAGATTTTGCATTTGCAGCCAATAGCAATTTACTTTATTACTTGTAAGCTAAGTTCGCTTAGTATGATTGTATCTAAAAAACATTTTGGAAATAATCTTATCCCTGTTCCTATTAATGATGCTCATTTTTACCTGCTTTTTAGTAAACTGTAGTTTATTTTTGAAATGCTTCCGTTCTTTCCAACTACATCTGAATAAACCTCCTATTGAAATACTATGATCAAATATGTCATACAATCCAAGATGAATAGTATCAAAGACTAAATGTACCTTTTGTTAAGAACTGAAACTAAACATACCAATACACCCACCAATACTAGTTTCCACTTTGTACTGGCTTCCAACATTCAACAACAATCATTAACAAGTCAAAATCACAGACACATTATGTCAGTTTACAGAAGAATTTGTAAAGGTTATAAAGATAATGGTGAAATGGACAAACCAATAAGGTAATAAACCAAACATTAACATTCTTTTTGGTATTTTATTTACTGTTAAAGATCATTGCTTAATTGACTAAAAGTTTTAGACAGCATCATATGGGGAGTGATAGATATAATGGAGTCGTAATATTCCCATATCTGATTCCAAGTCAGAATAATTATAAAGTTGTAGCACTGTTTAATCTTTAAATATTTAAAATTGTCATTTTGATGAGGACATATTTCCAACAAGTCATTGTCACTCCGCAACTTATGGAAGACTTACCCTCAAAGTGAATATGCCTGGAAATCAGAAAGACACGGCATTAAATTTGGGTCACATTTATCTTTTCTACTTCCTATTTTTGTATTTTCTATATGCCGAAGCATTGTGTTGTATGACACTTCGTTTTGCTTTGCAACAACACAGCTGTAACAGCCAAATATATAGACACAATGAGGCTTCTTTTGTAAAGAATAAAGGAAACATCAGGAGAGATCTATAGTTCCACTGTAATGAACCAATTCAATGCATGCTTATTCATCATACTAACAGCTCACATGGGAAAGCCAGAAGCTCTAGCACCGAGAAGAAAATTAAGAGACTGATACTTTATTTTACTTCATGCCATAGCTGTTTTCAAACTCTGGTAGCTAATGGGTATTTCACACTGCATTAATAAAAAATAAAATTGGCAGAAAACTGAAGACTCTGATCTTCAGGGGTGGGGAAGGGAGGGGAGGGGAGGGGAGAGGAGAGGAGAAGAGGGGAGGAAGAGAGGCGAGGCTAGGCTAGGCAAGGCGAGGCGAGGTGAGATTCATGTATTAGTGTACTGCAAAAAATTATGCAATTGAGATAGCTCTGTTTTGGCAAAGAATTGCCTTGAGTTAGGATTCTTTTCAGTTATTTTTATCCTTTTTTAATGGTAAAAGAATAAGAATTCATACTCACAATGAGAAGCTGTGGAGATATTTATCCAGTACACTGCAAACTTTCCCATACCCTCCATCTAGAATCTAAAAAATGTAGTGAATACCAAACATGTCCAAACTGCATCCCTGTACCCTATAGCACAGGTGGCTTTAAAGTACTAAAGGTAATTCAGTTGGAATGGAAGCCTCAAGCTGATGTTGTTAACATCTGGGTATTTCTCACTCATTTCAGACTTTATAATGCTTCCAGAGCACTGTAAATCTGCTCATATTATTTGGCACTCCGTAGACTTTTTTTCATTATACAACCATTATTCAAGATTGATCATCATCCGTTAAAGCATGTTACTTCTATCAATATTAATTTCAGATTTAATTCCACAAAGACACATTACTTGAATGCATTCAACAAAACTCAGCTCTCAAGCATTGATTTCCCACACCATTCCTCACTACATTCCTCCTCAGAGTATCTTTCCATCAGCTCCCACTCCAAAGTTTTGGAAGAGACTCTATATGAGTGCAAACTAGTGCTTGTAGGTACTCTAAAGTTTCCTGATGCTATGCACAGATGACTACGTGCCATGAAATCAGAGACATACAGAAGGAAAACTATCCATAACTGACACTGTGACTGAAAGGAGAATTAAATCAATGCAGTATCATCCCTTTTGAAAGAACTTTTCTGAATCCTGTTGCATATTGCTGATTAATATAATTTCTATTTCAGTGCAGCCAAGAAAAGATGTGATTGCTAATACAAATACCAGTAGTTTTTTGAAGTTACCATGTAACACCTCTAGCTCGGAGTATTCAGAAGAATCAGAGGGCTGTGCTTTCTGTATCACTGGTAATACAGAGAGATATGTGAAGTGACTCATTTCCTCTTATTGCCATCAATGCAGAAGAACAACAAACCCTCCCACCGCTTTTCTTGAGCCTCCATCTCCACATTAAATAAGCCAGATCTATTCCTCTGAAAGTGACCTGAGAAAAAAGGAAAATATTTTTTTTTTTTTTTAATTAATGTCCAGCTCTCTTCTGATGGGTTAAAATTACAGCCATTTTATTACCCAAAATTATATTAAAGAAGTTTCCTAGAAGACAGAACAGGGACCTACTTCATGCACATTTTGAAAGATTCTTTACGGTTTCACTTCCTTTGGTATCCAATATTCTGAAAAATGTAATCCCAAAATATCTTTATCTCAATTCAGCTTGGATGCACAGTGAAGATATCTATGTAGAAAATGTACTACAAACATGAATGTGCTGAACCACAGACTGGTGTCTTCTAGATTCTGTGTGGTTATAAATTATGATCCCCATATATGAGACAGATAAGAGAGATGGAATCAATGCACAAAAATGTCATAAAAAGTAGCTTCAAATGCTTTATTTTCCCCTCTCATGTTTTGGGTATTGGCCACCTTTGAGGAGCCCCATGGGAGAAACAGGTTGCTGATCAGAGAGTAGTTTAAATGAGATAACCCTTACAGCAAGTAGTATAAAGCATATGCTTCACTGTCAGGCAAGACAGCATAAAGCTTTCTCTTGTTCTGATAAAAGATCTATCCAATGGGAAACACAATTTTAGAAACAGATCATAGGAGACCCTTACATTTAAAGACATTTTTCCCAGCTTTGTCTCCTTTTGAGACAGCCTGACAGGCAAATTTGAAAGTGTGTCTTTTCCTCTGAGTTTTGGAAGGTTATCTTTTAGGTGGATTTTATGTTCTGTGAAACATTGATAACAACCTGCCAGAGCTGATGTGTTTACATCGATTTTTCAGAGATAGGAAACATATATATCTTATGAAGTGAGTGGGTCTTAAAACAAAAATCATAGTGCTTCAGTAAAAATCACAGTGTTACAATTAGAGCAAAAAAAGTCTAAAAAAGTCTACTATGGCAAACTGCTATTCTGAAAGCTTTATCCACTTAGAAATTCCTGGTAGTGTTAGTTAGCCTATGAAATTTTATGTTTAATTTCAATTAAACAAACAAAGAAACAAACAAAGAAACAAACAAACAAACAAAAAGAGTGACTGATTGTCCTTCAGCTTACCACATATTTTGTCTTCACTATGGTAAAGAAGTCAATGTCCTGGTCTGGAGTGAAGAAAGGAAAACAAATATGAAATTAAGATGTTACTCTTTTTCATTTGTGCTAAAAAACCCCAAAGAACCATAAAACTACAAATGAAAGTTTCTCTGCAATTATATATTATATGCATAACTTTATTAATAGAACCTGTAACTGAAGAATTTATTACCCTTTTCTAATAAAGTTATTTATAGGAAATGCAATGTTTGACATTGGATCTTGCAACACAACAACACAGAGATACTTTGTGAATAGTTACCTCAAATATAAACCTGGATACATGTTAAATTCCAAATACGTATGAGGAAGGTGCTGTACTAGCTTGATTGGAACTGAACATGCATAAGAAAATAAGAGCTAGCAAAATTTGAAGACACATTTATACCTTTTAATCTGTCCAGTCTGCTTCTCACTTGACAAAATACCTTCAGCAATCTGGAAAGATCATCCATGCTATGCAGGCTTTTTGAGGGCTCTAAGTGCTGTGAAACATTACTTGGATTCTCCACTGAGAACCCTTCATGAGTGTACATTCTCTTCAAAACCCTTGATGCCTCATATTGGGGTTACTTAGTTGGATGTTAGAAAGTAGATAAGTAATTGTTTTTCCATGCTGCTTGTACTTCAGAAATGCAGACACAGTTTTAAGGCTTCATTTTGCCTCTCTGTTTTTTTTTTTTTTACTTACATATGCAGCATCAATATTTCATCTAGAAGTATCTAATAGAAGCATTCTACACATATGTATAACTCAAATCTTTAAATTAATTTTGAACATTTGTACAAAGATTGTAGTTGATAGAGCGAAAAGGGAAAAGTCAGCTCCTTTTCAAGGAGGTTTGCCATATTGGCATTACCTGATGGACTTACCTCTCTAAGCTGTCCACAGCATAATTGTGAATCGCCCTACAGAAAAATCTCAATAAAATAGAAAATGTACAAAAGGCTGATTTTGGGGTTCATGAATCCACAGACAAATCAAAATGGCCAAAATAAAATCAAGCTACTAAAATAAGTGCTTTAAAGGATCACTGATCTGATCTACACTAAGCCTTTCCTGTAGACATTATTGTAACAGCAGCTTTGAGATAAAATTGTTTTATAAACATGCAAGTGCTAAGAGTCCTTTGGGAATGTCTAACCACATTTACAATTTCTTCTTTTAATGTTTTTTTTTTCCAGTTTCTCTGGCCTCCTGTTCACTGACACCTTTCTCTGAACTCACTTTAAAATGTCGTTTTCATATTTTAACAATCCACTACTGTTTTCTTGTTGATTAATGAAAAGAAAATAGCCTTCTTTTGCAGAAATCTTCAAATGTATGCTTTAATTTTGTAAGACATTTAAAAAAAAAAACAAACAACCCACTACTCTGATGGCACTAAGACTGTTTTGTTGCTAACAATCTCTATAGACTGTGGCTAGGAACAGCATCCTTTTTAGTATTGTGCTGGTACGCCACCTCTATCATCCTGTTGAAAGTATCTATGCTCTTGACTTTCTGTGACAACTGCTGAGTGCCTTGTTTGCCACAGAGAAAGCTGAAGAATAGGTTGAAGTTCCATCAGTATTCCACATCTGTGAGAGTCAATACATCTTAACAGCTTTGACACATTCCTTCAAAGAAACTTTCCATTCAAGCAGTCCTTTGCCTAACTTAAGGAGGTCTTTCTTTATAGAGAATAATAATAGTAATAAAGAAGACTAATTTTTTACAGATATTCCATTTTCTCTTTAAGCATCTGAAGGCTTTTATGTAATTTTCATGACAGTGTAATGTGGATTTTACAGGTTCTCTCTGCATGTAAATCACATGACTCTAAAACATCCATATATTTATCCTATGATCCAAAGTTTTCTTATTATAAAGCAAATAATCTGCTAACATTAGTGCTCCTTATTAAGGCTAAGAATTTTCCAGCTTCTTGAGATTCTTACTTAATTTGGCACATATCAGCAGTTCTCTACTGGTTTTCAGTTGCTACATCAAGTTTTGAGCTTATATATTTTCTTCCTGTTATACTTCCTCCTCAGTCACTGATCCACTTTTTACAAATTACTTTCCAAAAGTAAAATTTGGGTTTAATATCATGTTTTGAATGGCTCTTCTGAGTTTGCTCTTGTAAGATTTTTGTCCTATTTTACAGGCCTACGAGGAAGTAAGGCAAGACATCTCAATTTAGCCAAAAGAGCTAAACTGCCAAGGATGTCCACCATTTTAGCATAACACAATTCCATGTCTAACCAACATCTGAGCCTGCTCAACTGTCCTTAAAGAAAACAGAACATAAAAGAAAAAAAAAAAGAAATTACTTGAAAATGGGAACAGAAGGCTGCTTCAAATTTAGGGGTTTTTACCCTGCCATAGAAATAATGTCATTTCAGTTGATACATTCCTATAAGAACATCCCTGCAAATGTTCCTATATATATTTAATTGAAGTTAGATTTTGCAACAGAAAAACATTTTGTAGAAATATTTTACTGGCTCTACCTAATTCTGTTTTGTTAGATAACCCTGCTGTTTCTTTCCTTTTATGACTGGGAACATTGCAATAATTGTTTCCTTATTAAAGACATGTTGTCCTTACTGGATGCCCTCACATCTCATACCATAAGTACAAATGTAAAGTTACGAGTGATTATGGTGTGGAAGGAAATGTTGCATAAGACTGGGAGCCTTGCAGAAGACATTGTATTGAGTAGCTGGTGTCCTTGAACAGTCCCAGTCTCCTCTACTGGGCCTTGTACTCCAGCCTTGAGAAGCTGGTATGCAACACGAGCAGCTGCTGCAGGGATACCTGGTGGTTCACTGATGCCATCTTGTGCTTCCCTGGTGGGTGGGTGGTACAACAGAGGGAACATTCCAGCCTGTCAGGAAACTCTCTGTTAGCTGAACAGCTTCCTAATAGAATCTGTAAGTTGTAGTATGTTTGGGAACAGCAAAGTCTATGTGGATCAAGCTGTGCAACAAGGTGATTATGACCATGGGTCTACTGTGCCTCAAGGAGTTGGTGATCCACACCACAGCTACCCAAGCACAGGCAGACCTGTGCTATGTTGAGCCACCTGTTCAGAATGGTTTCAGGCTGTGTGGTGCTGCACAAATTCTTGGCCACAGGACTTAGCCAGTTGGTTGCAACTGAGGAGCCTCCAGGCAATTGCTACCTAATTCCAGTACCAGGAATTATGTGATGTGCACAGTTTTGACTTTATCTAAGTGAGAAGCAAGAAGTTTCTTCGATGCAAACATCCATTCTGTTTGACAGTTCCAATGATGAACAGACTTATTATCTTTTAGAAAATTGCATACAACAGCTCGAATGGCCAAAATGGAGGACAAATCTCCATGGACAGGATCTGTGCAGCACACTGTTAGGAGATGCATTAGTGGTCTATCAGATGATACATGCATGCAGGCATGTATCCTGCATCTGAAATGATCTAAGTTTTTCTTGTTGACCATATTCCTCATATTATCTTATCTTGTTTAAACAGCTACTTTATTAGATTTATTGTATGCTCTTTCTTACCGAGATCCAAACATCTCTTAATCCCTTAAAATACCAAGTGCAGGAGAGTAGAGAATTCAGAGACAAGGATTTTCTTCAATAAAGGATTTGAAAAATAGGAAAAAGAAAATATGTTGGTGTTAGAGTATGTTTGAGAATTTAATTAAAGATTAGTGGCACCATAAACCAGAAAGTATCATCAAGATTCAACATCATGGAAAAATCAGTTTAACTTTGCATAAAAGAAATTTGACCCTTTGGATTGGTACGAAAGCTTAAAATTCTCCATAGGAAAAAACTGCAGTCAGTGTAGAGCAGGACAAATTTCTTAATCTGGCAAAACATGTTTAGTAACTTGCAACACAGCTATAGAATTGGCACTCTGCAAATGGAGACTGAAAGATCAAGCTGAAAAGGAAATTACAGTGAATGGTGAATGCAAGAAGGATCTTATTTCAGTGTAAAGAGGCAAGACAATTGCACCTGCTATTTGGCTGCAAGTCACAAAGCAAGATATTGAAGTGTATTCCCAATAGTTGTTACACTAATAGCAAACTAATAGACCTAATACAAGCACCTTGTGCTTGCAATACTAAATGAATATTGTCTTTCAAGCACACAAACAAGGAACAAAGGAAGAGTTTCAGTGCTTCAGAAACTTAATGGCAAATTACTGCTAAATCCTTGGCATAAATCAGGAGAAAATAGAGGTTATCAATACAGCCTCCCAGTCACCACAAACTCTAAGGATCACGTTTTGAGGATGGGTAATTATAATCATATGGTAATATCAACTGGAATAGAAGTTCTGTTACATATTTGAAGCTTAATCATGAATACTGTGATCAAATTTAAAGCTATAAGTGATCCAGAGTTGCCTGTAGCTTATGAGTCTTTAATGAATAGAATGGATTCATATTTTCAGTTTTCTTTAAGGATTATATACAATTACACATCAAGAAATTTTACTGAGTATCACTTGGTCCTTTTCTTTCCCCACTGAAATCAACTGGGAATCAAATGATTACTAAATATTTTTTTGAACTTGTAAACAATGAATTGTTTCTAAGACCTGCATTTGATAGCCTAAGGTAGGTACACATACATGGAAAAATTATGAATTTATGTTATAATTTTCAATAAATTAAACAGAAGTATTTTTGGCATATGCAAAATTAGTCAGCATAATTATTCTCTTACAGAAAAATACCTTCATTACCCACTTATTAGATGGGTATCTATTATAGAAAAAAATGTCCAGAAATACAATATGAATTCATTTAGTTCGGTAAAGGCAGAGTAATTTTTTTAAGAATATTTTCTTCCCCTTGAATTTTTGTCTTCTTGAAAATACACTTGCAAAATTTCAAGTATGGATTTGCAACTTTATTATTAAATAATTTATTATTTTAAAATATATTAATTAAAAATAACATGACAGTGAAATCACTTTAGAATAAAAATAAATAAATACACTTCAGTACAGATTACTCTGTAACCATCAGCTATTTTCAAGTCATGATTAAACCTGAACAATCAGAGCAGGAAAAATTCTATGAAATTTCCAAAAGTGACCTATATCACCACTACCAGCAAGCCTTCCTTTTAGCTCTAACTGCCTACACAGAAAATTAAGCAGAATTTCCAGACCCACCATAATCACACCATGTGGTAACACCTCTGAGCTTTTTGCACTGTGCGTTTTTTGCTGGTTCATTCTCTCTAATACACTGGGCTGAAAAAAATGCTATACCCTTTGAAGTCCTGAATAGATCATGTTAGGGTTGCTCTAATTTTCTTCATGCCATTGTTATGCTAAACAATTGTAAATGTTTGAATTAAATAGCCATTGCATTAATATTTACCCACCTTCTCCAAACAGACAATATTCTTACACATAAATATTTGCAAAATATGGTTGGCATATTTCTAACATCAATTGTAAATTACTGTCTTATGATACTGAATTACAAAGTAGTGATGAGACATTGATAACAATGCTTCAAAAAATTTCTAGAGCTCCATAATTTTCTTTGTTTTTTTTACATTCTTTCTGTTGATTTGTCATCATGAGGCATGATAAAATAACCACATTTGCAGGAGGTAGAACAGATGAGTAAAGGAAACTTGGTGGGCGGCAGCACCAACAGAGGAGGCAGGCATGAAAAAGATGATGAGTTTCTTAGAAAGTTATTTTACAGGTTTCTTTGCAGCAGAACACATTTGAAGCACAAAAAGAACTTTGCTAACTTGAGAAAAGAGAAAGAATCACATTATTTCAGCTCTATCTCATAAAGTAAGTAACTCTAAAGTAATAAAGCTAATTTTGATAGAATGGTCACTAAAATGTAACATCTTTGGCAGAAGAGATCTGGTGATTTTTTGAAGTAGTTCAAGACATTGCTGAATCTTTGTAACAGCCTATCATTTTAAGGAATAACTCAACATATGCAACCTATTGAAATATCTCCCATTCTCAGCTCAGACTCTTGGCCTGAATCCTGTAGTCGAAAAAGAAGCTAATTTGCTGAACTAAACTTCAGCAATTGAAACACATACACATTCTCCATTCTGCTGACTCTACTACTACAGCGACAACATCTGAAAAAAGGGAAATTGCAAATGACTGAGAACTATGTTAAAGGGCGGCAGTTGCTTGCTTGCTTGCTGAAGGTGATTGACTTGAAAAAACTGTATGTAATTCTCATTAGTTTCATGTCTGAACAATCAAATAACAATATTTATATATTCATATGTCAATAGCTGCAAAGCAGAAGTACTCAAAACTACCTGGTTTTGCAAATAAAAGATGTTCTTTGGATTTTGTAGTAAGATTTATCATAAAATATTAAAATAAAGCTCTTGCAGCCTATCAACTAATTTTTCCAAACTAATAAATTAACAGCTATGTCTCTCTATTTAGGATCTTTACTTTAAAAATTGGTAGTTCTCTTTATCACCTTGATCAATGAAGAAAAACTATCTCCAGTCTATCAGAAAAGATCTTATCTAAATCTAATTTTACTTACCAGCAAACAAAGATTTAATTTTATTTTGCTTCCACAGTGACTGTACATTGAAATGAGATAGAGATCATGCAATGTTTTGGCCCTTATTTGTAGACTGCTTTTCATCTTAGCAGATCTCTGGAGAATCCAAATTTTCCAAAAGTCTTTTTCTGTAGACTGGCAATAGGAAAGAAACCCTACTTAAATAAAATCCTGACTGTCTTACCAGAGAATTCATTACATTCCCAATCAGAAAATCCATATCAATTAAAAATTCTCCAAAATGTCTGAGGAAAATTTAGGTGGAGCAGGCACAACAACAAAACCACCCCACTCCATGATATTTAATCTAATTTTCACTATTTCATTTTAAGATTTTTATCATGCAGCTTCATACATTTCTAAAAAACAAAACTGAGACAAAACAAAACCAAGCCCAGAACTGCCAGCCTAGTTTAGACCACTTCGATATTTCCAAGTCCTTTCTCATGGCCCAGGGCAGTTCCACATCAGGCACTGTAGTCTACCTTCCTTAAGAGGCTTATTTTTCAAATATTTATGGCTTGGTTTTGTGGTGGGTTTTTTTTTGGTTGTTTTTGGTTTTTTTGGGTTTCTTTGTGGGTTTTTTTGGGGGGAGGGGAGGGTTTACCCAAATAGATTGTCATCATAAGCCATAACCATTATCCATGTAGTCACAGCATTATTTCTTTGACTTTCCCCATTCCTAAGGTAAATCAGCAGTTCATGCTTGGGTTACTATCTTTCCCTGACCTCCCGAACCCATAATGTTCTAGGAAGGTAATGATGTCAACAGTCCTTCTTTCTCTTTGTTTCTTTCCTCTGCAAACTGGAGTAATCTTTATAGGGGGCAGATGTAGCCCAGGTCTCACATTATTTTTAGATAAGCTTCACCCCATGGCCATGTTATAAGCAGTGAAGTTTCCCATAAAAAATCTTGTAGCTACATCTGTCTGAAATTAATGAGGAAAGTATCAGAATCCAATTAGGAATTTCATAGAATCATAGAATGTCTTGCGTTTGAAGGGACCTCCAAGACCATCTATTTCCAACTCCCTTGCCACGGGCAGGGATTTCATTAAAAGTCAATGAAAGAAAGGACAGTAGGAAATGGGGAGAGAGAGCTAAAAGTTCCTGGAAGAAAGAAACAAAAGCAGTTTGGGAACCAATTTATATTTGGCTTTGCAACACTCAACAAAATTTCATCAGAAATGGGAACATATCAAGCAATAAAACTGAAATCCACTAGCCCTTGAAAGAAATTGTGCTCAGTATAATTCCCTGAGCACTATGCATGAGCACCAGTTCATAAATGCTTGTAATGTTTATAAATCCTTATACAGGAATGCATTTTAAATGGCTTTGGAAAGAAAGGTGCAATTATGTTTCCAGGGGAAAAAAGCTAAAACCAACAAAACCCACAAAAAAAGTAGCCTTCATAAATGAAGGCTTTTTATGTTAGGAAAGGTATAGATGAAGCCGCAGTTACCTTCTTTATATTAATGTAGGCATCACACTTAGCATGACTAATTACTTTATTTTGTGAATAAATAATATAATGGGAATATACTTAATTATTTTGCATATGGAAAAACTCATTTTAGATTAATAATAAAAATTGTGAAGTCTTTTTTGTTGCAAAATCAACCAAAACACTTTAAAAAAAGTCACAGATTACAATGATTTCCTTATTTGAGCTAACATTTGCCTGAGAATAAAATATACAAAAACATGAATATGAAAATATGAATTAAAAAGAGGAATCAAAAATGACTAATCAATGAATATGCATCCGTTTTCAAAGCAGTTATAATCCATATCTTTCTCTGAGAGCCAGCAGATTTTAAACTGGAACTAGATAGAGCTCATCACTGAGATAATAGATCTTTCATTGAGCTTAAAATGTATTTCAAACATTTAGCTTTACAAATTTTCTGCTTATTGAGCCTTCATTTATGTTATTGTAAATCAGAAATAACTTTGTTGATGTCAAATGATGTTTTATAGGTTTCAAATCAAATGTAAAGGATGGCAGAATCAATCCATAAGCTTGCTCTAGTTCTGCTTCAGCATTAGTATGTTGTGGGTGGGACTTAGAGTTAATTTGTTGCAGAAAAGCAAATTATTTGAATTACAACGCATTCATTTTCAAAGCACTATTTCCATCTGCTTAGCTTCTCTGGAGGGTTAGTTCTGTTTGACACATCATTATATTTTTAGTTATAATCTTTTATTAACAACAAACAAATATGTTGACAGTGCAAAACATTTTCTTTCATGAGCAGTAAAAGATAGGCAAACACTACTTAGGAAATAGAAAAATTATATGACAGAGTTGAGGTAATACAAATAATAGGTTACACTGAACATAAACAGTGTCATAAGCATTAGATCAAAGTCTCGTTTCTAATTAATTCATCCCATTTGAATGTTTCCCTAAGTAATGTTGTTCCATTGCTACATGTTGCTAGCAGTATTTTTATTTCAACTCTCTTGTGTCCCTTATTGCAGTAAGCCGTATTCCTTTAGGGCTCAATTCTGCGGTCTTCACTCAATCTAAATTCCCAGTTCAGTCTGGGGGCAGGATTTGCTTGAACAAGGACAAAAGAATTTAGTCTCTAGTGTGTAGTTATACGAGTATCTCAAAGCCTAAATACATTATATTTTAGCAGAGTCTAGAGTTTAATATGGAACAGAAGTGTCTTAAATTCTACTCCGCTTTCTGCTTCTGCATTTTGTTGGATAAGTTTCCTTAGCTTTCTTTTTCCATTAACATTGCCACCAATAAGATAAGTATAATAATGAGCATTAAGCTCCTCTGACAGATAATTTGATGAAAGGCTCTGCATACCTATTGCAGGTCAGAAACTGTGAGAGAAATCTCTCATGAGTATAAAGCTCAGATCACTCACTTAACATTTTCCTTTTTATGTGATTAGGAAGGGATTCCAGAGCAAAATCTGCTTGAGTAACCTGGAGTCAGTCACAAAGGGTTTAAAAGACTAGTGTTACCTTGCAGCTGAAGTATAAGTTAGTCCCCAGGAACCCATGACTTTGGCAGTGTGGAAAAGAGGTACACAACTGTCTCTGCTTCTCACACGCCAGCTGTAGCAGGCAGAGAAGAATCACACTCAGTACATGAGAAAATATTGCTACTTGTTTTTCCCAAGGTCTTGCACATATTTCAAGCTCCATTGCCTGGCATATTTTATTCAAGTTAAACATCTACACTCCTACCAGAAAAGTGTCATATCTCAGCTTCTCCAGGTCAAATAGGATATAGCACAACTCACATTATTCTGTTCCAAATATTTAACTGGGGAACAAATTAACCATCTGTAAGAATATATGCAATTATCCTATCCCAACAGAATTGTGCCATGTACTTTGAACTCAGATAGAAAATGTCCTCTAAATCAAGTGCCTTTTGGTGTTATAAACTTCTAAATAATATTTGAAGGACTAAAGTTGAAGTTACTTTAGATTACCACTCACAGTGACTGCAATTTCCTCTAACGGAGCTCAAATACAAATTTTAGATGGCTGCAGAGCACAAAGCAGGTTCACTGAGAGAGCAGAGGTTTTCTGAATGGCTGAAAAATGTGAACTCGTCCCACATTACACTCTCCAGCAGGGCTGTAACATTCATCTTTATCAAAAAGTACCATATGCCCTTAGGAAAATGTTCCTTGTATGTGAATCTAATATACATTTGTGGAAAGGAACACAGTAAAGTCAGATTTAGATCACATATACCATAATCTGATATCTGTGTCATTGATGACTTTAAAAGCCATAGTCAGAATCCCTTTCTTTTCCCACATCGGCTTTTATACAGTTGTTTTCTATTTTCTGTATGACCCAGAACAATTTAAAAAAAAAATAAAAATCACATACCCATTTATGTCATATATTACATTTTTCTAACTTGCTTTTCCTAAATATTTTGCTTCGTATGCAATGCAGGATTTTTTTAACACCTTCCTTCTGCCATACTCCAGAATGTTCAATTTGTTTTAATTTCACTGTTACATGATCCTTCTCATTAATGTAACTTATTTTCCTGCTTGAAACCCTTCACTTCTGTGAAATTAAGCTAACAAGATACAACTGAGTAGAATATAAAGTCACTAATGTAATGTGTAGGCATGTCATAAAAAATAACTTTGCCCTGGCTTACCTGTTTTTTTAGAACACTATTATGATGTTTTGGAAATTATTTTGTTTCCCTAAACTGCAACACAGAACAATTTCTTTAAAAGTGAACAAAAAGTTCTGATCAAGAAAAAAGAATTTTGATCCAAATGAACTTAGTTAGATGAGGAATAGTATATGTTTTTCCATCTGTAATTTCTGAATGGATTAACACCCCTGAAAGTATTAATTACATTGTAGAACTTAACACTGATTGAGTTATAGTAATAAGAATTTTAACATAACAATTTAAATTTTAAAGTGAAAAATTATATTTCATATGTTTTATTCTTCTGATAAGAACAACATATTTTAAGATCATGCTGGACTATACTTGTGTAAGATTTGGGTATCATTGGTACTCAAGTGACTGTTTCACCAAAGAAAACTTCTAGAAAAACAGTAGGGGAAGTTAATGAATATAAAGCAAACTCTCATTTTCTAATGTACACATTTTTTCCAATCTGAACATTCCTTATGTATCTTTAATAATGATTTATTTTCCAAGATTCCGGTCATGATATCACTCTCTATATCTGAATATTGAAGATGGTTAGAGACGAACTGCTACTTAAGCTTAATTATTGTAAACTATCTCTAACTCACATAAAAGCCAATTAAGAGGCAGCATGAGTAGCCATACTTAATATAAATAATATAAATTGCTCATATTCTCTCAGCATTATTCGGTTTAAAGACTTAAACTATGAATAACTACAGAAAATTTTTGCAGAAGTCCTGAAATAAAATACAGTTGCTTATAGGAGTATTTCTTCAAGCTACAAAAATTTGCATTTATATCTAGACTGTTGTTCTAAGCCACAGGTATCATGAACAATTAAACATGTCTGTCAAACCCTGGCAGAATCTGAAACACATGAATACGGTATTATTTCATTAACTACTGTGTGAGATGAAGAAGTTTTTCTGCAGAAAAGAAAACCCAACAATGTACAAAAAAAAAAAAATTGAAAAGGGCAATTGTTGAAATTAACAATCAAAATTATGTCAATGTGTCAATCAGTTTGAGTATTCCAAGGAAAAAAATCATCTTTGTACATGTTAGCAAAATGTCAGCAAAAGATACTGTTATATACTTCTTATCCAACACTTCTTGTGGAAAGATTTAAAATAATATCCTGCCTATTACTCTGTAAGTTCAGACAATTTTGTCATGTAGCTAAATCCATGTTGGTACACTGCTGCAGAGAGAACTTTCTGCCATTTAATTTCTGTCCTCCATGTCAAATATGACTGTCTTTTAGCATTACTGATTATTGGTTTTCCTCTCAAATAACCCGGCTGTGCAGAACTCCACAATATTCAGGATAGAAGAGAACAGAGCTATGATTATCTGCCTAAACATCTAGATCCAGATATTCTGGTCATTTGGAACACTGCAATAGGGTAAATTTAAATCAAAATAGACGTTTTCAAAAGCTATCATTTCCATAAGTATAATGGTCAAACAAACCCCTTGAAGATGCTGCGCTCTTCCTCAAGGAGCAAGGGAGGAGTGGATGGTGACAGATATACGTGTCTAGTGCTCCAGAAGGCCTCCTTAACTCAAGGGGTATGCTCTGTCCTGCTGGCTCAGAGATCCTCACACAAAAAGGGTAGTTCTGCTGCCAGCACAGAGTCTTGGATCTCTGTCCACCCGAGCTGTGATGATGCTAGGCAGAACCACAGATAAAATTATAACATGCACACCTTTCACCAAAAGCTCCTGATGCAATTGAATAATACCTTTATTGTGGTTTGGAAAACCAGCATTAAACAGCTCCTGGTACTTGAGTTCTGGCCTTCTCAATGGTGGATTATTTTTTTTTTTTTTCCTTTAGAAATTACATATCTAGATACAGGGAAAAGATGTTTATTTACTGTCTTTCTCTCAACTATTAAGAGGGTGATATACATCTACGTGATGTACATCTATGTACATCTTTGTGATTTAAGGAGTATTCACAGTACAACGAAGAAGAATTTTATACTTTGCTAAAGTAGGTTATTTAATCAAGCATCTTTCTCACAAAAGCTGCAACAAAAATCTAATTAAAATGTAACCTAGGGTGGCTTCACCAAGTCTAATCTAATGGGAATTAATCCTTGTTTTAGGTAAATTAACTCTCAGGTCTTAATTGGCTCAGATTTCCCTTAGAGTCTTCCTTAATTAAGGAAAGAGTAGCTAGCTAGAATGTTTTGGCCTTCCAGAACAGTGACTTCACCCCCCAAATATTTGCATAAAAGATGAAGATACATTCAATATCCAATATTTTCTACATCAAACAACCAGGTGATTTTTTGAGAAGTGAATATCATCAAAAGCATTATTTAGGTGAGTGTGTGTGCACTTGTTTGCTCTCCCCTTCTGCTGCCACTTCAGTTGTCTTAGACTCAGTATTTTTTACTGGTCACATAGGACATGGTTGAATTATTTGATAGTAAATAAGTGAGGACCACTCCATATCATAAGACACAGTAAGACGAGTCAATAATCTCAAGTAAACTCTGAATCAATAACTAATGGGCAATGAGACAACTGAATAAGACCTATTTATGTTTGAAGCACTAGAAAATACTACAAAAAGTCAGGAAATTATTTGACATTGCTTATGATTCTGTTTAAAATGCAAAAGCCTCTGGGATTTCTAAAGACAACTAATCTAGAGGATGTTTATGGTCAAATGTGCACTATTTCTAGTTTAAAATTAATCGTTGTACTTCTCACTTTTTGGTCTGTTCCACCTATCATAACTAGTCTGTCAATTAACTATCCAGCTACACTGGACAGCATAGTTACTCTTTTAAAATTTCTTACTTAGTAAAATTTGTAAAAGTTACTGACTGACCTCAGGGAACAATATAGGAATCAAAAGAAATGAAAACAATTTGAAAAAGACTGGCATATAAAAAAAACCAAACCAAACCAAACCAAACCAAACCAAACCAAATGACAAAGCCCCAAAGACAACCTAATCAGATTCACAACCAAAATAACTGACAGATAAAATTCACTATAGTTTTGTCTACTACAGCAACCAGTATGTGAACCATAGAAGATAGAGAACCAAAACCAGAATGTTTGATGCTTGAAGATTTATATATATACATAATTAATAGTAGTACATTTATTTCCTGATATCATAGTCAATTCATATAATGCTCTTACATGTTTGTGAATACTGTTTTTATATTAGTAAGGCACTTAAGGACAGTGAAAGGTCAAGAGAAAATCACAAAAAAACCTGACAGAAGGATCAGAGAGAAACAGAAACAGCATTCTCGTGAAAGATATTTAATATTATGTTTAGATTTTATAAATTTTTTGCCCCTGTTTTACATAAAATAAACACAAAATATGCAAGTCTATCAATAATCAATTTTAATATTGCTTTAAATCAAGTTCTGTTCTTGAAGTGATCTATAACTTCTTATTTTAGAGAGCTGGTCACAAGAGGGCAACATAGTTACATACATATGGAGTAGTTCTGACATTCCACCCAAATTGATGTTAGTAGTATGAAAAAATACAAGAACAGGGTATGAGATTGGTTATTGGTTCATGTTTCTAACAGAGTAAATATCAGATTAAAATTATAAAATTTAACCTTAATGCTATCCCTCTGTAGTGGTTCCATAATACAATCTGGTCACAGTGTACCATTTCAGATAATATGTAAAAGTCCCATACAATTTTCACAACATTCTTAAAGGATATGCCCGCTCTTGTTGGAAATCTGTACAACTGCACAAAGTGACTCTCATATCCAACAAGCAAACAAGAGCAGAGTTTGAAAATGCAAATATCATTAGAATTTCATGTTCTGCAATATTTTCATGCTCTCTTTTAATGCTTTGATTATATATTGTTTTTTATCTGTAGGAACCCTGCCTTATTCAGAATGAATAAACTAGATATCTTAGTAATTAGGGAATATGAGCTGTGTGGGTAGAACCTGGATAGTATATTAAACTTTAATTGTCTCATTGTTTTCTTAGTGATTCAGTTCTTAAAGGAATGATTTGTTTCAGTTTAAAAACTCTCCTTGTAAAAGTAGAGAAAAATCTTCCAAAAACACTTTAAAATTAGTTTTTTATGCAGAACTAGACTTCAAATATTCTGATAAAGGTTTGTAGATCTGATATTCTGAAAAGAGAAAGGCTATTTTCTTAGTGTTGATTGTCACTTCCAAGGTAGTTCACTATGTACTGGATTTGAGTCATACAATACACAAAAGATCCAAGAGATTTTCCACCATAGATGCAGCATTGATCAACAGTATTGTCATTATTAATTACCACAACAATACCACCACAAATTGTGTACAGGAAATCAACTGGAACAAAACTTCCAAGGACTCTCTGCCAATGTCAGACAAAAATATAGTTCCAATCACTATAGTAACAGCTGTGAACAACATTTTGGTTATGTTGCAGTCAATGGCAAAACTCCCACAAACATCAGAAAAGTCTCGAGTTCATTTTCTGACAGTCATCCATGAGCCACACAACTAGCACTGACATTTTAGATATGCGATAAAAATAGTGAATTTCTCTACAATTTGTTTGTAGATGAACTCACTACATTGTCTAGAATCCTTGAGTGCCTAAATCATATACTGAAAATTCTGTAAAGCCAAAGTCCAACCTTCTTCAAGGACAGAGACTTAAATATGCAGATTTCACTCAATACCTTTCTGTGATGGTTGTGTAGACTTTTTTGTTACCTTTTCACAATCAGCCTACCAGTCTTTTCCAGTACATTTTAATGTTTTCAAATTTCTCTTTTATCTGGACTGACAGAAAGATGGGAAGAGGAGACAGAGTAGTGAAATAATAAAATTCAAGAGAAAGTTCCAGAAAAAAATATGGTTATATTTATTTAACAAATGGAATATTATATTACAAGAAGAATTAATAAAAATGTTTTATGAACATTTTAATTTTTCTGAAGTTTGATAATTTTTACTTTGAGGGGGGAAAAAAAAGGGGGTTTTAATTATTTTTTTTTCCCATTTCTAGCCACCTAAAGCAAAATTTGGACCAATGAGTGCTTCCTTCTCATCACACTTTGTTATATGGAGAACTTATTGAAATTTTAATTTAGTGTCACATTATTTTGAAACTGTGGTCTATAACACACCAGTTCATTTAACTCCAGACCTTCAAACATCATGATCTTTCTCTGTATCAAAGTCACATAACAGGAAGACAAAGATGAGGTGTTAGACATTTTTGTTGCCTTTTTTAGGAATACTCTCATTGTTTTTCTTCTTCACATTTACTTATGTAGCACAGAAGGCCCATTAGCTGGCTCCCTTGGAGCTATCCTGAATGAGATCATCTTACATTGTTAACAGCTCCCTCTCACAGACTTTCACATTTTATCTCTAGTTTATCTCTTTTATCATCTTGATCTTTGTAGCACTTCTCTAATCACACTTCTCTGCAGATCTTTATGATCCAAAACATGCCCCTTAATGCCCCAAACCCTGAGATTTCAGAGAATTCATAGTGCAGAGTCAATTTTTTTTTTTTTTTTTTTTTTGCTTGCATATTCTCAGATGAATTCCTGAAGGTTTACCCTAGGTTTTAAGCAGAATTCAAGATGCATAGTTACTGACCTGTTACATAAAATAATTAGATTATCAGTCCAAGAGCTGTTAAATTACACCCTCTCGATAGATCACCTAAGATGAGCTAAAAATACAGCTGCATTAGATCTAAGTCAGGGAAAATAAAGGCATGTCACACATATGATGAGTCCCACTGATGGCCGTATATCTGTGGAATCTATAATTAAGACTAATGGTTTGCTTGGAAAAGAGCAGGTGATGCACAGAAGACAACCACAACTAAACAAAAATGCATGTCCTGGTGACTGCAACCTAAAGGAAGAGAAGAATGTGCTAAAGACCTGCTTAAAGTAAAAACCTCATCAAACTGTAAGACAGAGAGAATTAAATAGGAAAACAATGTAAAATGGTATCTGTATACAATAGTATGAATAGCAAATTACAACATTAATCCCTCCCTATCTGCAGAGTAGAAAACCAAGGAGCTGTTTTAATTAGTAGTTACTACTAACGCTAATTTGAAACAGCTCCTGAGTACAATAATTGGACTAACCTTCACTACTTGAACAGTAATATCTCTTCAGCATGCAGGAAAACAGTAGGTAGATGATTCCAAAGAAATAATTTTTAATGTGCTTCCTATAATTTTACTTTGTTGCACATATCAAAAAACAAACATTATAGCAAAATATACAATAAGGTCTGAGAATGGTAGTGGGCTGTAAATGTATAAAGTATTCAATTTCCCATATACTGCAGAGTTTTACTTTAATCATTTTGTATTCACTTTCACTACTCCTGAGATAAATCTTTGTGCACTCTCCTGTGGAACACAAACCATTCTCCAAGGAGAGGTTAGCTACCTAAAAACTCCTTCCACTGCTTTCTTCGAGGAACTCAATAGGAGCGAGTAATTACAGAAATTTCAACAAGCACGCCTGTCCTCTCTCCTACTGTTCAGGTCTTTTAAAGGTACTATTATCCCCTAATGACCTGTTAAATCTCAGAAAGAAATACAACACATAAAAGTCCAGCTGCTTTCTTTCTCTGCCTAGCTTCAGCATGATGGAAATCAGGAACCCCTGACTGTGTTATGGCCCTATGTCAACTCTTTTGCTGCTGCTGTCACCCATAGTAGCTCTCTTTTCCTACTGCTGGTGTAATTCATGCACCCCTTCTGTTATACTGCTGTTTTTCATGCTGTCACTTACCTAAGACTAAGGGCATCATTCAAAGTCCAGTGAATTTTGGATCTGACCTGTGACTTGAAAAAATATGAAAATACTTATTTAATTGATTTTTTTATTGTTTTCCTGCTTTTACTATATTAAATATAATTTTAAAAGTCTTTTTCAAGAGCAAAGGAAATACACACTGACATTAATCTTTTTACCGTGTGACAATTAGAGAGAAAAAAAAATATTTGCAATGGAAAAGACACCATAGAAATTTCACTGTGGAAATACTGTGAGGGACAAATAGGTGTAACGGGCTGCTTACAAGGTCTGTGGGAAGTGCTAAAACACTACCTGGTTAGAATATTTCCCAAAAAAAAAAAAAAAAAAGTGAGTCCCACTAACTCAATCTCTAAATAGCAAAGATAAACATAAAAGAAAGTTGATAAAGACATTCTGAAATAGATTTTCATTAATAATTGTTAATATTTTGGTGATATTCACAAATGGCTATTTATTCTAACATTTGCACGCATGGCTACAAAAGCCTAAGTTCTTTCAACCAAGTCTTTACTTTTCATAAATACTCAGCTCCTGTAGCTTCTTATGGAGCCCAGTGGGAGCCAGATGTAATAATCATTAAAACCAGGACATGTTTCCACATTAACTACAAAGACACATATTTTCAAGTAGATTACAGATGTCACAAAGTGAAATGTTTATCTCACTGAAGTAACCAAATTTTAGAAAAGCCAGCACCTTATTTGAACAAAATTTTTAAAAGTTCCTCTATTATATGGTTTAAAAATTGGTATATATGTGGAACCAGAAGATGTTTCCCATGGTAACTGTTCAAAATACTACTATTTTATAATTTTTTTTTATAATACTTGGTGGTGCAATACAGTAATATTCCTAATGAAGAGGTTCTGTTCATGGTACGCATCAACAAATGGATTCCACTCAGATTTCTTAGTGATTAGTTTTATGGGTTTCTTTTATTTTGTTTCCTACAAAAATTCAATAACAGGAGCAACTAAATAATTTATATGATAAATAATCTTCTTAACCTTAGCAACCATCGCATTTTACTGACAGGGACTTTCACTTACGTGAAGAATCCTAGTATGTGGAAACATTCGAATCAGTAAGGTTCCACTCTATTCTGGAGTTCAAAATTTCACATGGTTAGAAATAAACCTCAGTGATTTGACTTACTACATTCTGGGTCAGAGACTCAGGATTTAATCCAAATGATTTTAGTAAGTTCCATATTTAATTGTCTTGGACATGTGCTCTGGAGAGATTGGAGCAATAGGCAAGAAAAGCTTTTCCTTTTAATATCTGTAAAATGCATAGGTAGCAGGTAGATCATGCTTCTAGCTGTACTATTCTCTGCTGTTGTGCTCTAGTAAAGACAGCAGAACTCAAGCACAAAATTTACTCAAGTTCAGAAAAAGACAGCAATAGTTCAAATTGTCCTGATAAGAAATGGAGGAGATGAGTAACACCCATTTGTAACTCCTCTGTCCCCGAAATATTTTAAATATATTCATTATCAGACTGAAAGCATTCTGCATTTTGTCAACCAAAACAATACTATACATTGTCAGATGCACTGAATTTCCACAGCTCTGTTTTTTTGACAGAAAAGACAAGTAAATAACCCCCAATTTACCTCTACTTTGCTTAATTTGTTTCTGTTATCTCAAAGCAGACTATTATTGTGTTTATAAACCAAAATGTAATGTTTCTTAACTACATGACAATATCAAATAGGCTGAACAATTTGGAGGACTACAAACTGCATACACATCTGCTGGTGAGGCACAAAGATCTGAAAACTGGCAGTGTGGTGCAACTCATATGCTTCCCTGTCATAAAGACTGTAGTCAGTGCTATGTCAAGACAAAGACTAAAAAACAAATAAAACACACCTCCCCCCACCCCCCCAAAAAAAAAAAAAAAAAGAAAACCCACCAAAACAAACCCCACATAAATAAAACAAACAAAAAACCCCCACACACTAAAAACCAAACAAACAAAACAAAAACAAAAAAACAACCAACCAAAAAAAAAAAAAAAGAAACAAAAAAACCAAAAGAAATCAAAGTTGAGGAGCAACTTAATTCCCAAACCTAAGACTTTCCAAAATAATATTAAGTTATGCAACATCAAATATTGGGTTGCAGTACTGAGGAGAGCCTTAAGTCAATTAAGTGAAGGGAAAGACGACACATGTAGGATGTTGTCAATTGACAAATTCATAAAAGTAGACTGTATCCCTCAGAAAATTATCATACTTTCCAAGAGCAAATCTACAGTATTCCAATATAGGGTAAACACAAATAAACCTCAGAAAATCTTCAGCGATGGTTTGCTCATTTCTTATTGAGCTCTGGAAAGCCTAGGTTTTTCTCTAATTCATGCTAGCAAGACTGAGCCATAATCTCTACTCCAATTGAATAATCCTCTACAGATGTTCTAACTCCAAGAGTTACATACCTGAATATCAGTTTAACTCCTTTGGGCAAGCATAGGTATAATTTGGACTGGAAAAGCCCAAATCCATTTTTGCTTTTCATGGGAAGACTTCAGTAAGGAATAACCACGTGGGCAAAAACCTTTTCTGACTACACAACAAAATCCAGAATTTGGATAGATCCCTTCTCTCTTTCTGGGGATACATTCTTTGACTTGAGTGTTTAGCCTTAAAGTCATATTCTCTAGTCCTTCAAATGTTTCATTTAAGATCCTCATGATACAATTTCTTTGTTTTAGTTTATCTGGTTAAAAAAATAATATATATATATAGCAGATTAAAGCAGAAATAAGAACATTCAGTAGTGACAGAGGCAGCTGCTGATATCAAGGAGAGGTTTAATAGGTTTACTTGTTTTATGCCAGTATGTAGGAAAGAATTATTTACAAAACAAGATTCATTCTGGCCTTCCAGATTTTGTTCAAGAAGAGCAGACTTTGGATACAGCCAGCAAAAATGATTCCAAGCACTTTTGCAGACAAATGAAGAATGAAGATGCTTGACTAAAAGTGGAAAATGGAATATATTATCATATAATACTACTTCACAAATTGAAAAATGCTGCTTGAAAACATTTTTCTTCTTTAGAAAAGTGCCACATCTTTTGCCTTTCACTTGTACAGCAAGGCTACACTTCCCCTTTCTCTCTCCACTCCTTCTCAAAATAAAAAATAATAAATGTAACGTTAGGAAGATGAAGACTGGCATCAAAATATCAAAAACTACAGACATTAGCTTTGTCATACGTTCCCACAGAATTACTGGAGGAGGTGAACAATGAACACTATTATAATAATTAAAATTTTCATTATGTCTATAATAACTTTGACTCTCAAAACACTTTCTCATATCTTGGGAAAATATGTTTTTACTTTGAAAAAGAGCTGCAATGAAATACTAATCCAATAACATGAAAGTATGTGTGGATATTTTGAGAGGATGATTGATGTTAAACAAAACAAGTTAATCTTGGCTCTAGACAAATTATTAACAATTTTTATTCACTGAAAAAAATAATCATGTATTTCATTCTCATTTATTTTGTCACATGAACCTTAATTTGAGCTCTGGTAACTAGAGATTAGGGGATATAATACGTTAATGAAAAGTATGAATTCATAATGTTATAGATTTAGAATTGCCATAGACAGAGAGGAAATACTTTATTAATGCAGCTGGTGTTTTCTAGCAAAAATGAACCTTAAAGCAGTGATCTCATGTAGCATAGCCTGGAATTATGGAAGGCTCCCTATTGATTTTAATGGTTACCAAATGATCATAGACCTTAGTGAGGTTTCATTGAAGTTTTAGACTGTAAAATCTTGACTGCTAAATCTGTGATTTTGCTGAGGTAAGTTAAAACCTAACTAAAGTTGGGTAATAATTCTTTATTTCATACCTCGAAGACATTCATAATTTACTCTCAGGCATTCTGCATTTATCAAACACAAAATGTTTTAAGAGCAGCGGGGAAGACAATCTAGCTTTGATCATATTTTGTGTTATCTGTGTTTGTTACAGAGCACTTCTGTTTGCATTCTTCATGACTCAGGGCCCTGAAAAGGGATTCAGACTTCTCTCTATGCTCTATTCACTGCCGTGGGAATACAGCAAACATGCTCAGCTCAACTGGGAGAGCTTTGCTGGGCTTTGTTGATTTTGCAGTTTGCTCTCAAATACAGCAGGAAATTTTGGCTGATGTTTTCAGGGTTGCCTAAGGGATTTTGATGACCAGTTCCTACTAAAATTAATGAGAATTGAGCATACAAATCCCATTGGTAATCTTACCCTTTATGTTATTAAAACAATAAAAGTTGGAGAGGAGTGACATGTAAAATAAAATTTATGTTGCATTTAAAAAGAAAGTCATGCTATCCGTAAAACCATTCAGCAGTCCCTTTCCCTCAACCTTCACTGAAGTCCTCTATGGACATTCCATGAAAGCTCTTTTATTACAACTCAAGAGTCTCATACTTGGACCTTGCTTTATGTGGGTTATTTGACTGATATTTATTTTATATTACAGTATACTTCTGAAACTTTGACCTCTAATTTATTACACCAAGGAGCTATAGTAATAATAAAAAATGGTAATAAGAGCTTCAGGTTTTAAAAATTTAGCTGATGCTTTATATCTTTCACATTGTACTTTCATTGACTTAGTAAGAGTTTCTGAGCACTAGGCATACCTTTGCTCTAACTATTTAGGAATCACTCCTGTATGATGCAGTCCTAGAAATGGAAAATAGGAAGAACATACTTGAAGAACTTAGTGCTGCCGTTAAAAAAATTAGTTGTAAGCTGCAGGATGATATCACAGAAGACTGAGAAGAGATATACTGATACGTCACAAATACATTCAAAAGCTTTCTCAGAACTGAAAGATATTTAGTAACCAGCTCAATAAAGCAGTGAGTGACAGGTCTTAATTTTATATGATACATATAAAATATGGAAAAATAAATTTACCTGCATGAAACAAAATGAAACAAACTGAAATACTGTTGAAAAATATTTATTCAAAAGTCAGATGAAAAGTTAAAAAAAAATCAGAAAACTAATAACAGAGTTTATTTCTGTCTGTCATTTATTTGACAGAAAATATCTTCACAAGGTCACTTTCTCCTGTAGGAACCAAAACTGACATAACTTTTCAGGAAGAGCAGTCAAAAAGATATAATTTAATTTTCTTGATGGAATTTTCAATTTTTGAGAATAGAAATCTTTCTAGTCGGAAAAAATGATGACACGGAAAATATATAACAGTAAAATTATTTCTGTCAAAAATACAGAACAGTTCATACAATCTATTTCATCCTTTTATAAATAATAAATAAATACAATTCCTAATAATTATATGATTCCATGTAATTATATGATTTTTATTATTATCTTTCCAGAAACTTAAACTAAATCGTCTATAAAAGTTCAGCTTCTCTGTCTGCACTTCTTCCTCTTTCCACTTATTTCAAGAGAAGCTGTATGCTTGTTTTGTAAAAGAATTACCTGCAAGTTTGGGTGAACAAGTTAAACATGATTCAGCAGAGTCCCCTTTCATTATAGAAGTTCAAACATATACAGAGAGATAGAATCATAAAGGCAGACTGGAGGGTATCTCAAGAACTGTTTAGTTCATTCCTTTGCTCAAAGTATGGTCATCTGTACTGTCAGACTAGGTTACTCAAGTCTTTATCCAGCCAGGTCTTGAAAAATTCCTAAGACAGGAAATGCACAGCCTTTCTGGGCAGCCTGTTCCAGTTCCTGCCTCTACTCAGTGAAAAAGTATTTCTTAACAGCCATTCTGAAATCACCTTACACCACTGTCTCTCTCATCTTCCCACCTTTTACCAGTAGGAAGAGTCCCCTTTCAATTTCTTGATAACTCTTATATAGGTGCTGAGGCATTTTTGTTAAGCACCCCAGAGATGATATCTCCTTTAGGCTGGACAACCCTCAATTCCTCAGTCTCTTCTAATAGGGCAAGTGTTACCTTCCCCAGCCAGTACCCTCTGCTGAACTCACTCATTCATCAATTTCCTTCTAATGCTGAGGGACTCAAAACTGGATGCAGTATTTCAGAGAGGATCTCATGAATTCCAAGTAGCAGGGAGTAATACCTCCCCTTGAAGGTCTGGCTATGTCCCTGTAAATACCTCCCAGGGCACCATTTGTCTCTGCAGCCAGGGCACACTGCTGGCTCATGCTCAGCTTGTGTCTGCCAAGGCCTCCAGGCCACTTCCCATAGGGCTGCTCCCAGTCAGGATGTCCCCAGCCTATGCTCTTAAGAAGCAGCAGCACTCAGCTTTGCTCTTAGACCATTTCATGTCATTCCTGTTGGCCAATTCCCTCCACGTCTCTAGATCTCACTGGATTGCAACCCTGCCTATTGACTAGTTCCCTAGTTTGGTGTAATTTCCAAACCTGATTAAAGATTCCTTCATCACATCTGCCAGGTGACAGATATAGAGGATGAACAGAAGAGGTCCCAGAACAGCCCTCTGCACTACTGCACTTGTTACCAGTCTCCACAAGCCAAGTATCTACAAGCCATTAATCACTACTGTCTGATCCCAAGCTTATATGCATTTTTACCCATTCAGTTATCCTCTAATCCAGACTGTTATGTTCCAATTTGAATAGAAGAATATTTTGGGAGATGGGATTGAAAGACTTGCAAAGGCAAGGTAAGTAACATGTACTTCAAGGGATTCTGTCAGGTCTTTTTTTGCTCCTGGAAGACCAAAACTGTAGTACTGTGGTCATTTTGGCTCCCCTGTAAAAGAAAAACATTCATGTACTAAATCAAGTTCACTGTAGGGTCACCAGAATAGTCACGGGTTTGCAAAACGCAGTATATGAAGATAAGCTGAGAGACCTGGATTTGTTCATCCAAAGTGAGAGAAGGCTACTGAAGAATTTTACCTTTGTACAACTCCCAAGTGGAGTGCACTGTTTTTAAAGTACACAGTGAAAGAAGAAAGGGGAATGGGCCCAAGTTACAACATAGGGAATTTCACCTAGATCTAGGTATAGGATCTCCATCCTTGGGAGCATTTAGGACTCAGCTGGACAGCATGACCTGTAAAGGTCTCTTCCAACCAGCATTAGTCTATGATTCTATTATTTTACTATCCACTACAACTTCCCTAACACAAAATTATGAAAGACAAATATACAGCAGATCTCAGTGTCCAACACTATCATGCCAGTAATCTCTAATTTATGTTTTCATCTTTGTACCTTTCTGTTAATTGTGTTTAGAATTGCTAAAGAAATTTCTTCACCCTAGGTGCAGCAGAATCTCAAAACTCTGATTCCAGGAAAAAACAGTTTAGTAATGGAAGGGTACCACAATAAAGACAGTTTGAGCTGTGTGTCTTTGAAGAAGGCCCATGAACAAAGAAATCCCTGGGCTATTATACCTTTACAATCCAGGTTTCCCATGCCTTGCATAACACTTTTGTTGGATAATAACACTGGGGTCCTCCCTGTTGGTTCTTTTCACTGTCTCTAGTCAGGCTGTTTCTCCACTTATCTCTAAGGTTGCAGCTTCTCCTGACAGGGTAGTGGTCTTCCTTTTTCCCTTATCTTCCAACATGAACTGGCACTGGGGTCACCTTTTACTTAAGTAGGTTTAAAGCTCAGCATATCTTGGAAAAATTTGACAGTGTGTGGCCTGAGGCTTCGGCATGTCTAGTTCCCATGCTGAGCTGCAAATTTCTTTTATGTCTTTAAAACATTAGTTATCTGCACATTAATGAGCATTTAAAATAAGGCCTAATGATAACAAATAATAATCTTGATTATTCATGTACAATTTTCTACAAGTAATGGGGAAACCATTTCCTCAACTTTCCACCTACTCTAAGCACACATACAATTTTTTTCTATTGCTGTACATATTATGCCTTATTTGTTGTCAATTTTTTATGATTCAACTTCCTGATTCTCTTTTTGCAGTTGCACTTTCTATTGTTCCTATCCTCAGTAATTTGACTTAGTCACTTTTTATGACATTATTTCTTCAATCTCTATTTTTTGAATATAGATTGGAGAAAATGATACATCTTTAAACTGACTTTTCCTTCATTTTTGATCTTAACTTACCTCTGACATTCTCTTGAACTCCTTCTTCCTTTAGAATGATGCCCAGTTAACCCTACACTACCTTCTACCTTTTTCAAGTTACTGAAAATTGATTTCTCAAAGTCCATAACTTGTTTTCATGTGGAATTTCTCTTATGCATACCGTGCTACACATCATATGCATTTATACATGTCACAAAGTACAAGAAATGTTTACCATGAAACTCATACTGGTTTCAGCTGGGACAGATTTAATTTTCTTCCTGGTGTTGCCGTAAGGAGAGAGGTAAAAAACTTTCCAAGACAACTTTATGTGGGTAGAGTTCTTTTATTTATAGGGTTTTGGGGTACAGAATATAAAGGAGTATAAAAGAGTATAAAAGCATAAAAGAGTACAACACGTGTTGAC
>JAWWEE010000074.1:70891467-70925708 GCA_035221455.1 Xenops minutus
TGCTGTCTTCCTTTTTGCTTTTCTTCTTATTCTTCTTTTTCCAATTCCTGTAATCCTCTGACTGTACTCCCACAGGTTTAGATTATATGTTAGGAAGAAATTCTTTACTGAGAGGGTGGTGAGGCACTGGAACAGGTTGTTCAGAGAAGTTACGGCTGTACCAACCTTGGCAGTGTTCAAAGTCAGATTGGATATGGCCGTGAGCAATCTGGTCTACTGGGAGATGTCCCTGCCCATGGCAGAGAGGGTTTGGGACTAGACGATCTTTAAGGTCCATTCTAACCTCTTAACATTCTATGATTTGTTGACAAAGCATTTTGCCTACAATTCCTAACCAGTGAGACCTAATAATAACAACTCATAAGCTAAATAAAACATATTACATATCACAGGTAAGAAGAAAATTAGTCAGAAAAGTATATTTTTATGAGTCTTGGTCTTGAACAAAGCCAGTTCAGAGAGATTTCAGACACAGATGAACATGATAATGAGGTAAGTGAAAAGAGTTGATTCTTTCCTTATCTGCTCACTGATAAGAGAGGATCTGTGGTGTTGGTGCCGTCAATTTACAGCTTTTAGATGGCCAGATATGGAGTGGCTAAACCCCACATGGGCAGTGCAAAAGATACAGGCTTATAAAGAAAAATGGATGTATGTCCATTGTTATTTTTTTCTTTATTCCTTGGACTCTTTCCTGTATGTTCCCAGAGACTGTTTACTTAAAATTCACTTTCAGCAACGTGAAGGTCAGCCATTGGTTTAATGAAAAAAAAGTTTGTCAGATAAATTTTTGTCATAACAACACTGAGACTTATAAATTAAGCAAGCCTGTACTATCTGTGGGGGTTTTTTCTGGTTATTTGGTTGGTTAGTTGGCTTTTTTTTTTCCTTTTTGAACCACATAATGTAGGCAAGGGTGAGGCCTCACTTTCTTTTAGTAGTTTTATCTGAGTTGGAGAAAAAGACCTATATCAACATAAAATGCACAACAGCAATTGGGTGCAGCTTTTTTGGGTTGGGTTTTCTAACACATGGAATTTGAAATAGAAAGAAGAAAGATTGTGAGATAACCCTATTTATTTGAAATATTTCTCTTTTTTCAGTCCCAGTATTAAAATGGGAATCATCAGGTATACCCACAGCTACTTGCCATTCAGAATAATTTCTAATAAGGAAACAAAAAAGTCCTTAAGCTTTTGGCTGACAGTTGATGGTATAATATTATGTTTTGTATTATAGAAATATTTTTTTATCATTGAATTGCTATATCACTATGTTGTGAAAAGTAAATTGCAAGTAAGACTCAACTATTGCATACATTCTGTGTGGTGCATTTATCTAAATCTCAGCAATTTTCTTATTCAGGACTACTTTTTTTATTTTTTTCCTTTTCCTTTCTCCAGCATCCAGAAGCTATTTTGAAGAACTAGGAAATACACTTTCTACGATCATAAAAATTGGGATGAGATTTGAATGTAATTGTTGAGATTTGCATTATTGTTTTCCCTGGCAGTAAATTAAAAAAAAGAAATTAAAAAATCTGCAGACCAATTGACCAAGTCACTCCAAAATCTGACCCTTTTGCTATACTGTATTGCTGTACTGAAGTGGAAGTGGTTATCTTAGGGTATAGGGAAAGAATAGAGAGAAAGAAAACTAAAGGCAAACCATGCTATGCCATCCATACCAGACACACATACTGATAAGGTAATGGATATTGATAGACTTTTGTTGAGGAACATTTTGGGACTTTCAGATTCAAAAATGTTATATTTATTTATTTATGCTGCAAAGACAGGAAGACAGAATTCTATTGTTTCAGTGTCTGTTAAGTCTGAGTGAGAACAGAATAATCATTAAGCACTTGTAGAGTATGTGCTTGCATTTTGTAAGAGTTTTGGGTGAGGGCGATTATGATGGAACTAAAAATTGGGTAGTAGCCTTTTGAATTTTAATTGCATCTACTAATGCAGTTTATGTAACCTTCCTGGAATCCTGGAAAGTATTTTGATCTGAATTACTGTAATCATTGTCCTGATTTTTTTGCATCATTATAAAGAAGCCCTCAGAGAAATATCTAGCCTATGTCTTTGGATTCTACTTCTTTTAAACACAGCCACAAATGCATCTGTCTTGCTCAGTTGTCATTCATTAATGTTTTGTTTCAGACTGTTGAGATGGTATTTTACCATTTTAACTTAAGTAATGGACATTGTATTTGTTTTTTGAAGTAAAATAAGGCTTAATATCAGCAAGCATTCTTGTGAAGAGGAAAAAAAATCTCTTATAATGGAAAATTAAAATAAAAGTAAATTTCAAAGGTAATTTTACTGGCAATGGAGCAGAAGAACCAAAGGCAAATGAATGTAAGCAGAGGAGCCAAAGGTAAATGAGTTAAGCATCATGCTAGCAATGATCTATTGGAATACAAGATTAAAGGAGTTTGCAGAGGTAGATAGCTTACATACATAATTTTTCTAATGATAAAAGTACCTAGGGAAAAAACATAATAATACTGGATGATCTTTGTGGTTTTATTTTTCTATATATTTCATGATTACATGGATTATGATGAAGATGAATTATCACATACTACCCAAGTACATGGTATTGCATTTTAGATGTTTTAGTCCTTTCTAATATCTTTATATTCCTTAGGTTAATTTTTTTATTATTATTGTTGCTGACTGATCTTTTCTATTTATTCACTGGCACAAAAACAGTGCCAGCAGCTATCCTTGAACAAAATTAAATCACTTTTTTGTCCATATTCCCACCCACCCTTCTTCCCGGCTCAGCTTCCCTCTTTCTTTCCTAACTACTCCACCTCCCACCTCACCCTCTCCACCCTCAGTAGCCCAGGTGGATGGGAAATAGAAGTTGTGATCAGTTCATAACTGTTCATTTCTGCTGTTCCTTCCTCCTCACACTTTCCCCCTGCTTCAGTGTGAGTTCTTTCCACAGGTTATGACTCCCTTTAGAACAAATCTACCTGCTTATGTGTGGAGTCCTCCCAAGGCTGGAGTGTCGACATCTGCTCCAAAATGGTTCTCTCCATGAGCTGCAGGGAAATACCTGCTTCACAGGTAAAAGGCTGAAACCTGTAATAGATAAAACAAGATTCTGAGATGTTGTGGAACAGTATATCTCCATCATCTTAATCAAATCTATAATAATTTTGACTGATTTATATCCTGGCTTGAGGTGTTTTACATTTTGGATTTTCAGTGTAAATTCTTACTAAACTATATGAGTGTAATGAAAATATGGGACTTCAAATTCTGTCATGCACTGTTACCTAGCCACTCCCAGAGCAATCTGTTTGCTGCTCTCAAAAGGCCAGTGAGAAGCCACTAATGCTAAATCGATATGCTCTCTTGCCTTTGTGTAAGGGGAAGTAAACAAAAGAAACACACAAGCACAAGGCTTTGGTCTTGCATAACATGTCCACAGCCCCTAAAGCCTTCCACTACATCATTTGGCTAAGAAGATGCCATAAACCACTTCAAGTGTTGCTAGACATCAGGTGAAATGAAAGAATGGGAAATTATGAAATGGTGGTACGGTCATTGCTACACCTGTCTTCACAGTATATGTTGGTAACACCAATTCAGGTATTAAGACTTCAACCCATAACAACAAAGCACACCAGCATAATATTTGGCATTGTCTAAAAGTAACTGTTACACAATAGCATAAACTATTTTAAGATCTCAGCAAATTATAGTGGGTATTCAGTCCTAGGTTTAAGCTATAGAACATATTTATCTTCCCTGACTCTTTTTTTAGGGAGACCAGGACTGAAACAACCACGTTTTACACACTGTTTCTGTGCCAAATCATTGTTTTCCACACACTAAAAAAAAAAAAAAAAAAGTTATTTTCTCTTCTAGAGGAAACATATTAGGTAAGATAGGCACAATAACTTACCAAATGATACTACAATGATACTACACTTCTATGTTGAGCTACTTGTGGAAGATACCAGTTGTAGTTTGCTATTAATGAGCAAACAAAACCTCTTTTTCATGCACATTTTCATATGGCATTTCCTTTTCTATGAAATTAATTTTTTGATTAAAAAATATTTTTCCTACTATGCTTGTCACTGCCTAACACAGAAATAATAAGGAACTGGCATCTCAGTTTAGTTAAAATGGTCTTATTTTTTGGGAAATACCTTTTCTGAAATTTGTTCCCTGAAACCTTATTTATCACCTTCTACCTGACAACAGTTGAAGAATGATAGAAAGAAAATTTTAAGAGTATTTCACATGCATATAAGAACATGTCTACTCTATTTTTTCTGACTGAACCTCTTTGCGAGAGTAAGACAACACTCGCTGAAATAACTTGCTGAAATAACTGTTACTACAAATGTACCTGAATCCTTTACACGTCCTTTGTTGTAAGTAGATAAGGTGGAGGTAGGAGGAAACAAACAAACCCATCAACCAATAAAAAACAACAACAAATTTAAAAGCTTGCAGCATTAAAGGACGAGAATTAAGGATCCCATTTCCCAGGTATTTTTTATTTGTTGTGCATTTCAATGCTTTTATAAGCTAGAACTTGTTCCCCTTAAAAGAGAGGCTGTTATAATGAGTAACATGATGGATCCACAGTTTGGCTTTCAATCAGTTAGACATGCTGCCTTCAAGAAAGGCTCTCCTTCATTTAAGTAGTCATCTATGTTCTTTGTGAAATGTGTTTACTCATAAATATGTAATCCACTGGTGTATTGTGCTATGTATCTCTCTCAAGCACCTGGTCCACTGAGATAACCACTTATTTTTGTTACCATCTGTGATAATTGTAACAGTGGAGCTTTCGTGGAAGAGATTTATGCTATAAAGCTGACCGTCCAATGCTCAGATGCAGACAGTGATGACTGAGGAGAGGCATAAATATACTTCTACCAAAAAAAAAAAAAAAAAAAAAAAAACCAAAAAACAACCAAACAGAAGGTATGCATTTAAATCTGAGACAGTGCATGTAAAAACGCAGCTGTTAAAAATTTGTCATTACGATTACGAAAGCATAAAATCACAAATATTAGAGAGTTATAGTAATTAATAATTCTGTCCCATCCTATTATGATGTCATATTTTATTTCACAAAATCTAAATTTTTTTTTTTCAAGAACATCAGCTTCTAATGTGGATTACACCCATATCAAAATAAAGTAATAATAAAAAAAAAAGCCAATTACATTTTGTTTCTTAAGATAGTCCTAAAGATAATCCTTGGGAGCTTACGGGTTCTTAATCATTGTGTTTAGCAAATGGCAAGGTGCTCTTGCAACCTATTCATACAACTATGTGCATGTGTAAGCCTCTCTGACAAATAAACAAATGCGCCCAGCTAGTTCTTTATATACATAGCATACTAATAAGCAATGAATCAACAGATCTCACCTAAATCAAATTGCAAATGATCAGTGGCGCTACATGTGTTTTAGCATTTGTTCAACATTCAATACAATTAATGTATTTTTCAGTAATTTTTAATATTCCACAATTTTTTCATATGTTATAACAATAGTTTTATCAAGTTTTTTGTTTTTTTTTTTTTTTTCAAACATTACTCTTATTTTTAGCTAGCCTACATGCTAGCCTTGAAGTTTCTTATGTGATTATAACTAGTTAAGCTAAGAGGTGACTACTTATCACTAAGAAGTTAAATAGTTTGGAGAAGCTTGATCATTATATGTAAATATAGCCTTTTTTTTTTTTTTTTTGTGGTGTTTATTAAATTATTTCAAAATTTCAGTAAACTGCATTTAAGAATAGTTTGGGGGTTTTTTTTAACACTGGTAATACTAGTTAAGTCAACATCATTGTGTGGTGCTAGGATAGAAACAAGCTGTTCTGATGAATTGTCTGATGCAACTAATAAATTTTAGATTAATCTCATGCTTTCTTTTTTAAACCTTACTTCCTTTCTTTGAGGCAGTTAGGCAATTGTTTTGTTTATCCTTCCTGTTAATGATGATAATTCTGAGGATTTGCAGCCAAAGGAAGAGATGATAAAATGAAAACAACAAATTTCTACAAACTCACATTTCTATAACCAGCAGATATGTATGAATGAGCCTAAAGCTTTTCAAAAACGGCTTGTAAATTTTCTAAGCCATTAAAACAGAAACATTTGAAGACTTCTTCTAAAGTCTGGAGAAGTCTGTTCCTTGAGGGGCAGACAGAAATTTTAAGAAATATTCCAACTTAGACTTCATCAAGTTTTTGTAGGGTGAAATGTATAATCAACACAGCAAAAACAACAACAACAAAAGTAGCTGCATCGTGAAAGACTCCACAGGGGATGCTAGTACAGAAGGAAAGACTGAATGCATCCTGCTCTGATGGAAAGTGTCCCTGCCCACGGTCTGTAAGGTCCCTTTCAACCCAAACCATTTTACAATTCTGATTCTACAATTTCTGTGAATGAGGTTTAACATGAAGAAGTGAATGAAATTAAGTTTCTGACAGAAACATTCCTTGTTTGTGAGAAACTAGTGTAAACTACAAAATGAGAAAAAGTTAGACATATTATTTCCAGTAGGACTACATTTGTGGTATTCCAGTATGGCAAACAATTTGCACTATGTCCTCAAATAAGGCAGGGCTGTGTGTGGAGCACACAGGATGCATAGATATATTGAAGCTTTTGGTCCTGGATACATCTCCCCAGCTCCTGTGTGTTGGGCTCCCTGGGCACAGGACCAACTTAATTTTTTTTATTAGGTTTTTCTAAGAGATAATGGCATGTATAATTTTTAATAATTTTCTTGTCTTATTTATCAAGAAGTGTAACTTAGAAAGGATTGATAAGACTGACACATTCACAGAGGAAGTAAAGATAATTGGCCATAACAGCTGTAACATTTGGTTTCTACTTGGCAAAGCATAGACAATATGCTGTCTTCAGACAGCTGGCCCCAGATGGACAGCTTATTTGTGAAGTAAAACACAGTGGTGAGTGGACAAAACACTTGTTGGATAAGGGACTCTCTGGAGTTGCATAAGGCATTCCCTTTTCAGTGGAAGTAAGGCTTTGTTTCAATTCCCTCCTCTAAACTACAACAAGTTAGATATTTAAATATGTCCTGTGGTCTAAAGGATTGCCCTAGCCATGTGTTTGGGGCACTTGAGGAGGAAGGAAAGCTACCTTCTTTTACTTTTGGATTGACAAGTGAGTCTTCCTTTAAAACACTCGCTTTGTTTCTACATTTTCCCATGATTTTAAAAATCATGCAAAAATAGAGCTGATTTAATTTTTAAGCAAATTAAGTATGTCTTGATTCAAACCAAGTGCTTTACTTCAGTGGAAACGATTGCTAAAGCTTGATTTTGAGATGGTAGAAAGCTACTAATTTATCTATTCCATTTCCTGTTCTTGCCACTGAATTGAGAAAATGCAGACACATGCACACATACACACACTTCCTTGAGAAGACTTAAACAAGAATCTAGCCTTGATCACCACTAGATAACAGTTTCTCAAGACTTTGGCTTGCCAGCAGCATGTTTTCCATTTCTTTACCTTTCAGGGCAAACAAAGCAAAGCACAATAATTTTCTATCCTAAAATGCCTGTGTATCTAAGAAAAACTTGAGCAGATAACTCTTTTTACTGACTCTAGGAATCACTGAAGGAAAAATCAGAAAAAGAAAATAGGGAAAAAATGCATTCATTATTAATAGTAATTTTTTTTATGTTTAAAAACATTAAAACTTTTTAAAATTTTATATATTCCTTTTTATCTGCTTGGATGAAAGGCACTCTCTGTTACTAGGCTTGAACTCTTGACACACACAGAAGGTGTAAATCTTGGAAAGATTACATACCTGTAGCTCACAAATCCCTGAGTATATGGATACAGTTACTGTCTGGAACCATTCCCTTTGTAATTATCTTCTGAAACAGATTGTTAATCCACCACCAGGAGTTTCCTTCCTTCCTTCTTCCCTTCCTTCTTCCCTTCTTCTCTCCCTTCCCTCCCTTCCTTTCTCCCTTCCCTCCCTTCCTCCCTTCCCTTCCTTCTCTTCCTTCCCTTCCTTCCTTTCCTTCCTTTCCTTTTTTAATGGCATATTGAAAAAACTCTATAACTACTTAAATATAGTTGCCAAATTCAATGTTGATCTCAAAAAAAAAATATTTTTATCAGAGAGTTTTGACAGCAAGAGGTAATGAAAGAAAAGGAACACTGAAGATAATATTAGCAAGAGGGTAATTTTTGCAATATTGTCACTTTCAGAAATTGCTTCATTATTATTGGTTAGGGTGTTTTTCAGAAGATATGCATATGGACTAAGGACTACTTTCAATGTTTTTTATGAATTTCAGTGTCTAACATAATGAAGAGCTTTATCCTTTGCAAATGCTTTGTTAACATATTGCAGATGATGTAGCAAACAAAAGTATCTTGGCCAAGAAAGCATTCACTTCTTACATCTTAATTTAAATGTCACAGGGGAATAGAATTCATAGTAGACACTGATCTTGAGGTATAATTCCGTTACTGGCATGGACTCTAATAGGAGAGCTGCATTGTATAGGAGTTGTTCATAGTAATTGTAGTTTTATCTTTTGCAGAATTATAGATAGTTCCATAATTCCACCTGAATTTAATGAAATATATATATATATATATATATGCACTTATATTGCATATGACTGGTTGGCTCAGGAGGTGAGACTCTTAAGAAGTACAATTTTTCCCATTTGGCCCTTTTTTGGAGTGGCAGTCGTACTAAGATTAAGACAAAAGGTGCATGGCCAATGCTCATCAGAAGCAGCATTAATATCAACAGCACCCATATACAGTATCTAACCAAAGATTTATCCTAAAACATTTTCACTTGCAGGATTATCAGTAGTTGGTTTTCTTTAATGACAGAATAAATTTGATCTGAAAGTGCCCAGTCATGCATCTCTATCTAGCCCTGTTTAACTACCATAGGATTTGGGTTTGACTTTTTTTTTGTTTTGTTTTGTTTTTTTTAATCACAACATGTCCAATGCTTTCTGACAAAGCAAAATTTCTTTTATCACATGTGGAGCCAGAATCATAAAATTCATGCACTAGTTTTGGAGTGTTTAAGTTAGTTATTTATAGACTTGATGAATGAAGGAGGGAAAAATAAAATACCCACCTACACACACACTCCAAAAAGCTCAGTCACAGTCCTGGCTGATATGAAAAGTTATGGTAATTCAGGTAACCATATTTAGGCAGGATCCATAAAAGAACTCAGAAACCTAAGTATCATCAAACTGTCTTTGTAGATTCTCTTTTCAAAAAGACAGAATTTTTTAACCACCTACTACCCATACCAATTACCACTCCTTATCAAAAAGTCCACAGGAACCTTCCTCTTTCAAGGCATGACTTGAACTGCCTAGGTTGACTTCTACACACAAATGGGGTATTCCTCTTACAGTAAACAGCCTCCAGCAGATATTTCAGAGAAAAAATGATAACCACATATGTGCAACATTTTCCCACAGAGTGGGAGGGAGCCATGAAAATTTCAGTGCTTGGTAATTACCTTACCATGGATTCAGATGGCTCTTCCAGCTTGTACATTTGGTGATAATTAAACCTTGAAGCATGAACTTTCCCTAGTATTCTCTGATCTAATCAATATTTATTATCCTGAAAACAGAATAATTTTAAGGGATAATTTTGTTCCACCAAAACTTATGCGTTCTGGCAGAGCATTTAAATTGAGGAAAAAAAACCATAAAATTCTCTCAGACAATTTAATCCAGTTCTGCCCCACTTGAGTGTATCTCTTATAGCTATATTACTCCATCAAAGGAGACAGGAGTGTTGCCTTTCTTTTCTATATGATTCTAATAGAAATTCTAATGCTTACTTACTTGTCTAACTGTGAGAGCAGAGAACCCATAGGGAGTTGCAGACCAAAATGCTAAACACTTATGTCAGGAGAACGGGTGTTTCTCTAAGCTTACTCCCCTTCTTATAATTTCTTATTTGGCTGTGAATATGGGCAGGATCCATATTTCTTTTATAAAGACAACCTTCTACAAGGAATAGGTCAGATAAGACACTTTACAAGAAGAAAGGGATCCTTCCCTTGGGACACAGACTAGAAAGATAAGACCGGATGAAGCAAACATAGAAGAGATTGTTGTAGTGAGACAGTGAGGAGTAGGAAATAGGCATCTGGGTCTCAAAGGAGACTAAAGCTATGTAGGAATTAAAAGGAACAGCATAAGGCTTATTGTAACCTTGAAAGCTACTCAGCATACTGAACCCTTCCTGCAAGGTTTTTAGGAGAAAAGATAGACTTTCTCACATAAATTATTATATTTTTGTTCTCTCTGACCAGTGAGTGGATCTTCTAGCCTTAAAAAATTGTCTTGTTTACATTCTGCTAAAAACTGTCATTTGTCTAACCCTCTCTCTTTTTTTTTTTTTTTTTTTTTTTTTTAAATCTACTTTGAGGAATGTACAAACATAGACAAAACCATCTCTTTGCTCTGACTGATACAGGCTTCTATCAGACATATCTATACCTATCTTCACCTAGAATACTCTGATTTTCAGTTCCATTCTAATTTTCATGTATTTTAAGCAGGTCATGACACCTCACTTGAGATTGTGTATTTCTCTAGGCAAGAAAGAGAAAATGGACAATAAATACACTGCGAGTACAAAGGAGAATCACCTTACAGCTACTGTGGTTTGAGTCAAGCAGGGTTTAACTCACAGATAGAGAAGACATTGGTAAGGAAGCCATCTTTTATGGAAGAAAGCTCCACAAAACAGTGCTATACTGATTTTCCTGAGTGCTTTGGTTAATGGACAAGATTGTAATTTTTGTTTCTATTGCTTACTTTATGATACAAAAAAAAATCCTGTTGGCTTTGAGGGCATTTTTTGCATTAAATATTCACCAACTTGAGAATTGTAAAAGGTAAGCCCAACTTTCAGAATACAATTAATATTTAATAAAATGGATGCAAGATTCTGTCTGATTGTTATTCAGATGTATAGTGGTCAAAATCCTTCTGCACTTATAATATCTATATGAAATCCACTGAAACCTTCAAACCTTCAAACCTTCATCACCTGGCATATACAATTAAGAAAGTAATTAAAAAAAAAAAAAAAGAGAGAAACAACAATAACATCAGTATTTTTACTAGTAAATTATCTTTGTGTTGCTACAGTCACAATGTCATCAGTCCTGAGCTTCCTGCTACTGCTATATTATTCACATAGAGGTTTTATTATACATCTATTTTAACAATGCCAAACTGCAAGATAATTACACAGAGACATTCTAGCATCCTTTTTCATAGAATCATAGAATGGCTTGGGTTGGAAGGGACCTTAAAGATCATCTAATTCCAACCCCCCAGACATAGGCAGGCATGCCACTCACTAGATCAGGTTGTTCAAGGCCCCATGCAATCTGGCCTTGGACACTTACAGGAATGGAGCATCCACAGTATTACATCTCAGTAAAGAATTTCTTCCTGACTTCTAATCTAAATTTCTCCTCTTTTTGTTTAAAACCATTCCTCCTTGTCCTATCACTGTCTGCCCATGTAAAAAGTTTCTCTCCTTTTTTAAGCCCCCTTTAAATACTGAAAGGCCACAATGTCTCCCTGGACCCTTCTGACTCTTCTCCAGGCTGAACAACCCCAGCTCTCTCAGCCTATTATAGTAGGAGAGGTGTCCAGACTCTGATTATCTCCTTGGCTCTCCTTTGGATCTTTTCTACTGGGCCCACATCTTTCTTGTGCTGAGAACCCCAAACCTGAACACAGTACTGCAGGTGGGGTCACACAAGGGTAGAGTAGAAGGGAACATTCACCTCCCTTGACCTGCTGGCACTCGTCTTTTGATACAGCCCAGAATGCGGTTTGCTTTCTGGGCTAGAAGTGCACACTGTTGGCTCATATCAGATTTTCATCCACCAGAACTCCCAAGTTCTTATAGTCTGTACTCATGTCTGGGACTGCCCTGACCCAAGCGCAACACCTTGTACTTGGACTTCTTAACTTCACAAAGTTCTTCTGACCCCACTTCTCAAGTTAGTCCAAGTGCCTCCAGATTGCATTCCTCTCCTTCTGTTTTGTCAACCCTATATTTGTCAACTAGCACTCCACTTGGTGTCATCTGCAAACTTGATGAGGGTGCACTCAATCTCACTGTCTGTGTCATTGATAAAGATATGAAAGAACATTGGCCCCAAGGCAGAGCTTGCTTCCATGAGGATTTGTTCCATGGTCTTCCCAGGCACAAAGGTGGAGCTCCCCAGTCTGTAGTTCTCTGGGTCTTCCTTTCTTCCCCTTGTAAAATAGGAGTGATGTTTTCCCTTCTTCCAGTCACCAGGGACTTTGACTGACTGCCGTGACTTGTCAAACAACATGAAAAGTGGCTTTGCAACAGCATCAGCCAGTTCCCTCGGGACCCTGGGATGTATGTTATCAGGTCCCATAGCTTTTTTGCTAGCTAGGCTAGAAATTTAGGTAAAAATCAAAAATCTGTAATATTTAACAGATCATTGTTAAGCTAAAACAGTTTCTACTGTTGTATCTCAACTAGGATAAAAATAATAATAAAAAAGGTTAAAAAAAAGCTCCACAAAAGTTAATTTTAAGATCCAGTTCAATGACTCATAAAAATGTCAGTATAACATTGTCTATAATAGCACAATACTGAATTTGATGATCTTGGCGGGCTTTTACAGACCTGTGATCTGATAGAATCAAAATAGTAAATAAGGAATCAAGAATGTGTACATCAGTGAGACCCGGGTTCTAAATGTTATTTATCTTTCAAACAAAGAATTTTAAGTGTATACTTAATTGAAATGAGAGGAGATCCTCTTTGGGTTTTTTCCTTAAATGTCAGAGAAAGAAAGAGTGATTTGTTTATGTAAATTTTTATGCCATTTCAGGTTCAAAATTCAGAGGAAAGAAAAGAGAAAAAGAGAAGTCAGAGAAGAAGAAAGAAAATAAAAAAGAATTTCAAAAATTAACTCCTTTGATTACACAAAGACTCCTTTCATTACACAAGTTCAATGGGTTTTTAAAAAAAAATCTTTTTGATTATTTTTTAACTAAGTCTGCAGTAGATAAAAAAGTGGAAGACAAAAGATTCACTTCCATGTCAGAATCCATGTTCATCTGGAAGAAAAAATCTTTGTTTAAAAATAAAATAATATTCCCCTTGGAGACATAGGTGAAATTTTACCCTTCTCTTATTCATTCTATGAACACACCAAGTACACTGATCCAAAATGTTCACATGCCTGATATTGTGTTGTCTTGTACCTTTTGCTTAATCTACTCATTGCAAACTGGCTTAAAAGTTAACAAATGAAAATAACACTCATGCAGATCTTGCACATTGCATGTAGCTTGGCCTCACAAAAATGACCTTGCAGAACTTATTCTGAATATTCAAAAACTTCTAAATTTATTGATATATTTGGTTAATCACCATCAGGCCTTTTTCTCTGACATTTATACATCATGCAAACTATGACCAACTAAAAATAGTAGCATTTTGCAGCCAGTTCATATTCAATGACCCATGCAATTAATTACTGGAATTGAGCAAGTTGACTTACAGAGGAAGGAAACCCGCATTTAGACAGATAATCAATCATTTTCATGTTCAGTTATTGAATCAGCAGTTGTAATAAATGGGAACATAGCATATATACATCCTGATTTTGCATTTCGGGATTTCAGAAAGTTTAGCAGAAATTAGCAATTAAAGAAGAGAATGTTTGCTTATCCCTTTCTCTCACTCTCAGCTCACAGATCATAGTAACATAAATTTTATGCTTCTAACTGCATAAAGATATAGTTAGGAAAAATCAAAGACATGATTATGTTTTCAGATAGCATTAGAAGTACTGTCTGTATTAAGTGTTTTAAATAGATACTCTTGATATGGACATGAATGTGCCCTTCTATTTGTCTCTTCAGTCACAGCTTCAGTCTTTTCCTCCACTGTGTCAAAACAGCATTCATTAAAGGTAGGTCGGAGCTGTATTTTATTACACATGGGCCACATAAACCTTTAGCTCCTACAGCATGAATTTTGCCTTATGGTGAGCTTTGCTAAGATCTTCCAAAAGTCATACAGTTTTTCCTAGAGAGCAGAAGGAGTTACTGCTAAGGGAAATAATCATTGTCATCACCGAGGCTCATATTTCCCTGTGAAATTGTATACTAAAGAACAGAGTGGGAATGAACAACTGATTTTTCATTCTGTCTAAAGCTATGACATTTTTATGTTTATACGGAAATTCAGAGACAGTTCAAAAACACCATCCCGACTGAAGAAAACAGGAGATACCAGAACAACATTGAAAGAAGTTATTTCAAGGCTTATTCTCATATTTGGAAGACTGTGAGAAGTACAGATCAGAATCAAGGACCACATTTTTTTTCTCAGATTTTTTACAAAACAGTGTAAATTCAGTAGAAATGGGACTGACATTATGAATTTATTCTCGTGTGATGCTACTATACTTTACTTTCATTTAATTCTTTTAACATTTTTTTTTTCATCAGTAACTTGAAATGTCTGTGCATAAAATATTACAGTAGTATATTTTCATGAAATAGCTTTCTTTTTAGGTAAGAAAATTTGGAGGTAATACATTCTGGTCTAACAGATGGGTTTTCAGGTTTTTTTAAATACATATATATATTTATTGATTATTCTAATTTGTTTGCACACTAATACTGTATTACAATGATTTTGTATTCAGCTTCAATTGATCATTTGAATTTTTTTCCCCCCACAAGAGTGAGTATATAATTCTTTATAAATGGGTCCCCAAAATCAATGCACTTTGCAATTTTTACTTTAAAGAGGTAAGTGACTAAGGCTCAATATAGATTATTTTCTCATTACAAGTGAATTTTAAGGTTATATTCAGTATAAATTTGATGGTTTGTTCAGTAAATTTAAATTACTGAAGATAGGAGAATCAACAGAGGGTTGTGTTCACTTCTTATAAAGATAGAACAGATAGCCTAGAGTACTAAAAGTTTTCCATGTTGTTCATGCATTAGTGTGAATGACTTCACAAAAAAAAAGGCAAGACAGAATTTAAATTGTCTGAAAAGGCCAGCTAAAAAGTACTCTTGAAAAATCCCATCAAGATAGTCTGTGATAGAGGTCTTACTACTAAACACCGTAGAGAGAACTAAGAAAAGGTAAGTATCTGAGGAACAATCAAGATGCAAATAGTGACAATAAAGACAGACAGATGCATTGAGTGAATGAAAGAAAATGGGAAAAAATAGCAATAATATGTGACATTTGCAGAGAAGATGAAAATAAGGTGAGTATGGGGAAAAAATTGACAAAGTGCCAGCATCTCTCTGTGGTCACAAGTAAAGAGTATCAAACAGTATCTCCATTAGATGGAGAGAGAAAGAATGAAAGAGGCCAGAATTATGACTATCTTGGGGAAAGTACCTTCAAAATTTGAATCTTAACTCAAGATAAATCTTTTCTTGAATTCAATCACGTTGGGAAGAAACTGTCTTCATGCAATTAACTTCAAACCCAAAATTATTTATTACCTAGCTAATCAGCCTTAACAAAAAGGAAAAAAAAAATCAGCCTAATTAAGAAGTCATATTTATGTTTCTCAGCAAGAAGTTCTAGACAGAGATTCAAGACTGTATTTCAGATCTCTGTCCATGGTAGCTCTCCTACATTAGAGTGAGATTGCTGGGTGAACAACTGAGCCCGGAGGGTGGTGATCCATGGCAAAGAACCTAGCTGGAGGCCAGTAACTAACTGCCGTTACCCACGGGCTGGTATACTGGACCGTATACCAGGTCCAGTCCTGTTTAACTTCTTCATTAGTGACCTGGATGATGGGGCAAAATGTAGGCTCAGCCAGCTTGCAGACAACACAAAACTGGGAGAAGTGGCTTATGCACCAGAGGGTCATACTGCCCTCCAAGGGGAACACAACAGGCTGGAGAAATTGTCCAACAGGAAGCTCATGAGGTTCAACAAAAAGTGCAAATTTTTGCACATGTGGAGGAACAACACCATGCACCAGTATATGCTGAGGACCACAGAGATGGAAAACAGCTATGCAGAAAAGGAGTGATTCAATATAAAACAAGACTCATTTCAGTAAAGCTTAGTGATGTGCCATGTAAGAAGACTGAGAAACAAAACCATTCAAATAAAACATCAGAACCTAGTACTTTTATTTCAGTCCCTTACACTGGCCAACATTTGAATGATGTTTTAGAATTAAACAGCATAGTAATAGAAAAAAGTGCATCTATATTCCCACGTAATATATAATTTAGTTAAAAGAGCAGCCAAATAGTGATTGATATCGGCAAACCTAAACAGCAATAAAAACACCATTAATGGCTGTTTTTTATAAATAGAAGGTTATAATAATAATGGTTTGTTACAATGAAGTTGAGTAGTCTCTTTTTATGCAAATGCCCTGAATACAATAACGAATAAGGAGGTTTATGTGTTAGCTGTGAATGAGAAAAGATAAGATGTATCAAAGCAACTATATTATGATGAAAAGCTTTTTCTAACTTTATGTTTGTGAAGCACCTTCAACAAGAGTTATATAGTCACTGCTAAAACCAAGATGTTTGTACTCTGTTGTAAAGTAAGTTAACAACATCCTAGGCCTTTGATAAATCTTGAATTGGCCATTTTCTAATACTTTTAAAATGGATTAAAATGCTGCCTGTCAATAATTGCAATTTTTTTTTTTTTTTTTTAGTTTATATAACAAAAAAATTACACTGTGTGCTCTTAGAGCACTGTAATTCTTATCTGTGTTCTGTAAAAAAAAAAATGACATTAGGGTAGAAACAAAAACCATGAAAGTGCTGAACGATTTAGAAAATGTAACCTATGAAGAGAGGTTAAGAGCACCGAATATATATGGCCTACAGAAGAGATAAGTAAGAGGTGATAAGATAAATATATATAAGTACCTTCCAGGAATTACAAAAAAAAAAAAAAAAAAAAAAAAAAGGCAAAAAGTTAAGCACTTTAACTTAATTTGTTCTTGTAAGTAAAAGAATAAGTAAAGACCCGAAATTAAGCAAATGGAGACCAAAAATTGAAAAAGCACTGTATAAAAGCAAGGTCAATTAGATAGTGGAATAACCTGCCAAAACAGCTATTATCACTGAAAGCATTCAGAGGGAACCTATAAAAGAGATTTTAAGTACAATCCTACTTCTATATAAAGATGAGTCAGATGACCTAATCAGTAATTTCTGAATCTAATATCTATTATTTAGGGATGATACAAAACAATAAAACACCAGCAGTATAAACAGCAATGCACAGAGGTAGATCTGTCCTTCAGAAGGAATACTTTCATATGTAATTTGCAGTTTTTTTAAAGAAAATGGTTATCATAAATTTGGGTTAATTTCTCCCATATCAATACACTCAAGGTTTGGAATACTTTGTAGAATTTTTTAATTTTCTTTTTTTTTTTTTTTTAATTCTAAATAAATATCTCAAAAATGCATTTATAATTATTAATTAGCAACATAGACATCTTAATAAATTGTTTAGGTTGATGTTGCTTAAACGTGACAAGACCTTTCGAGGGTAAGAAGGAGAAGCACACTCCAGGCAGGAGTATGATGGAATCGTTATGGTGGAATGGCACATTTATTAAAACGGTGACGGCTTATATAAGGGTGGCATGGAACTTCCTGGAAAGGGGGTGGAATTCATGAGGAGCATGCAAATCCTCCTACGTAGAAGATAAAAACAGGGGAGGATCACAAACATAAAGGGTATATCACAAGGGTGGAGATAACCATAAAAGGAAAGGCTCCACTGTGGCAGAATCTGTCCAATCAGGGAGCAGAGATAACATGAGGGAGAAAATCAAACTCCATTTTGTATCGCATGCAACGATGCTATTTAACTTTACAACTGTGAATGCATTAACTGGGAAACCCAAAACAACACAATATACGGCAATAAACTTTCTCTGGTGCAGGATAGCATGTTCTTGTGGCTTTCCTTGATTCCTCTGTCTCGTCAAGTAGTCTCATTGTCCTTTTTCCATTTTGTGTAACTCCATTCTCCTACATAAAAGTGCTACAGCATCAAATATTCTTGCAAGTTTAATGTTGGTTTAATGTTGTGCAAAATGATCTGTTAGCTCTGCATTGAAGCCTATATTGTTTTTAATCTGAACGCAAGCAATTTTTCAGTTTGATGTACAATACCATTAAGTACTTAAAAATACTAATTTAACAAAGTTTACATATTAATATTCTGAGAACAATTTCTCTGTAAAGCATGAGGGCTTTGCCATTAAGTTTAGCATCTTAATGTTTTTTCTTCTTTTTTGAACCTTTCTCAGACTCTCAAATCAAGAAATCTCGTTCTATTTTCAGAACACACATCAAAAGACAGCTTGGCAGGGTTATAGGTAACTTTCAAAGGTAATGTAAAGTGCGGATTCTCTTAATGGGAGACCTATGCTCTATTAATGCATAATTTTCTCACAAATCACAAAAGTTGGTGGCATGCTCCTTCACTATTATATGCCACAAATATAGTTAATGGTTAAGAAAACCAGTGTCACCACCATCACCACCACCAAAAAACCCACAAACCCACATTTATTTACATTCACAGAACAGGACATGCAAAAAGCCCCTGTGATACAAAAGATCATAATTCAATATTATGTGTTCCCTGTTTGCATAAAACCAAGTAAAACTTAATATTTTTAAAAGGTCTATAATAAGTTATTTTTTGCTCAAAATTTTCATCATTTTTAGGCATCAGTTTTCAGCGGTTTTGTGCAACCCTGGAAGGACCAAAGTATTTTGGAAGAAACATCAAAGTAAAGAAATTTCTGCACAATAAATGAATACAAACCATGGGCAGTTCTTAGCTGACATATTCATATGAAGTTGCTGATCTCACCTCAATACTAAGTGTGGTGTCTGATAATGTCATTCCTCTAGGATTACTTTAGAACTCTAATTAAATTTTTAAAAAGTATTTAAAATTTATTTTGAACAGAAGATGTTTGGAATTGCAGAATAAGAAAAATACCTTAATTAAATACTACAGTTAAACAACAGGCATAATAAATGAAACATAATCTAGTTATTGGAGTTAATCAGTATTTTTTTTTTGCCTTTAAATAATAGCAGAATTAGTAAACTTTATTTATGTGTCTTCATAAGAATTTCAGTTGCAGTTGAGATATTTCACAGCACACTTTCAGAGAATTTTGTCTGCTCCCACCTCATGAAGAAAAAAAAAAAAGCCTGTTGCATAATAAATTTAGATCCAGCTATGCTCTCATTTTTGTAAATTAAAATTATAGTGATAGATGTATGCTTAAAAAAAACCAGGCACCCATCATTTTTAATACACAGAACTGCTTGATGTTGCCAACTGACAGAGAATGCACAATAGTTCTTATAGTATATCTGTTTATTTTATACTGGTATTCTTCTACATAGTTCAATCATTTTCAAGATGAATGTGTTAGAAAATAAATGCTTTAAAAAGGTCCAAACACTATTTTTCTAGAGTGTCTCTGACAATCCAAAGCAAAACCAACCAAGCAAATACACAAAACCAAAACCAAACCAAAAATCCTCAACCAATCAAAACCCAAAGCAAAGCAAACCAATAACAAACAAACAAACAAACAAAAAAAAACTCAAAACCCCAAAAAGCACCAAAAACCCCAAACCAAACAAAAACAAACAAACAAACAAAACAAACCAAAACAAACAACAAAACCAACAAAAAACCCAACCTCTCACTAAGATAGAATATGTAAACCAATCTAGGAAGGTAAAAGTTTATGTCAACCATTCAAAAGAAAGCATGGTGCAACAATAATGAAGGATCTGAATGGAAAACTTACCTTCTGACCAAATCTCAACATTTCCATTTCTAGCTATATCTGTCTTGATTTTAGTGCTATTGTTGAGGATTTAATCTTGTGTTAGAGACCAAAATTTAGCCCACAGCAAATTTAACATTTTGGGGAAATGCAAATCTTTTAAAGGAATGATCATTTTGTGTGGCAGAACTGACCAGTAGTATTGACTTCCTGAATGTGCAATGAATCAGTGTAGCTTCTCTGGAGCTAGCATGGCAACTCAGTCTACATAATGACGTCTTTAACTTTGCTCTAAGATTTCATATATTTTGGAATCCCAGCTTCTACATAATTTTCTAAATGTGCTTTCCTATTGCATTGAGTAATAATATAGATTTATGCTTTTTTAAAAAAAATCTGTATTCCAGAGTGCCTTTGGCATCTGACAATTTGTCCACAGTGCTCAGATGTTTGGATCAATTGGTTTAATTATAGGATTTTTATTGCATTCATACAGTTACAGAACTTAATCCTTTTTTAATTCACTGCGCTAACAGTTCTTATATAAAGTAAGTCCAGGAAGGAAAAACATTCCCCGAAGAAGTAATTTACATTGCTATTTCATATTTGTCTAGATAGATTCAGTTCTTAAACATAAGAAAAATGAGGCAGGAAGAGATAAAGTAATGTATTTAAATTAAAAAAGCAGCAAACTAGATCAGTATTGACTTATTTACTTGTAAGAGTGTGGCTTTGTTCCCATCACTTTCATTACTTAAGTGAGAGCATGAGGGTCTATTTTGCCTTGCAGATTTGAGAAAACATATCCATTTCTTTAAAATGCAATTTCTGTCACTCTATTATTGCTGTCATTTCTTGTTCATGCACTGATTGCTTTATCTCACTGACGTTGATAAAGAGACACCACAGATGTCTATTTTGGGGAAAAAATAATAATAATAAAAAAAAGTTACTTTCATTGTTACTGTGGGGAATGTATAATATGTTTGAATGTGTGACTAAAAACATGTACACTGGTGTATTTTAATCATCTGCCCCTGCATTCTTTAGTATTTTATGCTGCTTTACTTCTAGGAATTAAGTGAAAGGATACTGTTAGATAACAACGCAATGTTAAAATAAATAAACACTGACCAGGTTCCTTGGGAAACACCAGTAATGTTTCTGCTTTGATATGTCTCTGGCTGCATCCAACCAGTCAGCTGAAGAACACTTGGAGTGCTGTTTGGCCAGTGTTGGTACTGAACCTCCTAAAAAACTCATGGATGAGAACAAGCTAGCTGATTTTCTTTAATGTAAGTAGAAATTGATACAGAGAATGGAACTGTGCTGAGATAAGGAAATATGTAGTGAAATGTCTGGTTGTGCTGACTTTCCTTGATAATGTGTTGTGAGTTGTTTTGGTTTCTCTCTCTCTCTCACACACAGAGCCCAGAGAGAGAATCAACCCATTTATTGGAGAGTCGTCTACCTAGAGAAGTGATGTTTACCAGGTCTTTTATTACAGTGAAAGAGGTTTCATAGCATTCACCTGCTAAACATGCTCTTTATAGCAATTAAAATATATTCAAACACAATTAAAAATTAAATTGAGGCTTTCTTTCATGAAAAGACATTGAAGCAAGCTAACATAAAGTAGCAATGCTAAAGTATAATCCCAGCTATGCTTTCAAATTTATTTTGTCTATACTGACACTTATGAGTAGCTTTACAAAACAGAAGACAGGAGGACGGAGCTGACAGTTACTGTAAGCTGCTTGCAAATTATTACCCTCTAGAACAATGTGATGTTATTGAAGCTTTCTGTAGATTCTACACAAACAGGTATTGTATTTCTACTCAACAGCTTTCTTACCTGACTAGTAGTAGTTTCTGAATTTCAGAAAGACAAAGAGGTCATAATCTATCATTGCTCACACAAAGCTAATTTCAGTGAACGCCATTAAATGAACAGAGATATTTCTTATCCAGCAGTGTAAATGAGGGCACAATTTGTCTTTTGCATTTATTGTTCCCCTGTAGAAATCAATGAAAAATTAAATTATCTAGAAGGCATTATTTGTAGAGAATTCTTTGGCAGAGATGTGATGAGCATTATCTGAAGTAGGAGGAAGCATTTGGTTGTGACTGTTCTAAACATTAGTGTCTAATAATTTAATAATTGATCTCATGTTCTTAACAGTCTTTGAAAATAGAATTGCTGTCAAAGGACTTAAGTCTACTAGACCCCTGCCTCCAATAGCAGTGCATTAGAGTGCTAGAATGTTTACAAATTCTATTTATGCTATATATGGAATACTCATCAAACAGTCTAAAATCAGGAGTTTTCAAAATTTAAATTTATTTGCAGTAAATATAAGTATTTTGAAACATTTTTAATCCTTAATAAAATAACTCACAGAATGTAAATGCTACTTGTAGGAAAATTGTAAGTCACTGAACCTCAGAAACCAGCTGTTTATTTGTATCCCCACTTCTGTCCCCCCCAAAATAAGAATATATATAAGCTGAACATCACAATCACAAAGAAAGAACACTAAAGGGCCATCAGGGCACTTTCAGTGCTGCAATTACATGGAAAAATTCTGTACATTATTTTACAAGTAGTAGCAATAAACTGCATTAAGAGCTTTTTCTTTTAACAATGTTTTATAGTCTTAAAATACAAATAATTAGGTATTGCAAAATGTTTAGTTACATTTAAGAAATTGCTATAGGGCACTCACTGCAGGCTGTCAGTAACTATTTCTTTGTATACATACTCATTACATATAGGCACAGTGATAGTTTTAATTTATCAAAATCATTGAAAATATGGATAATGTAATTCTGAAATGAGGAATACCTGTGATTTAAATTTATTTATTTATTATAAAACAAGGTAGTTCTTCTGTTAAGACAAGAGAGGATTGTGAAGTGCATATCATATATGAACCAGTGTACAAATGACATTATTCAGAAAATAAAATCAGCCAGGATTGTACTTAAAAAATCAGGCAGCTGTCCCAGTATTATTACAATGTTCTTAAAGCACAGACTTTCTCATTATGTTCAGGAAGTAAAGAACTGATTTTATTTTCATTTGTTTTCTCATCTGAGAATAGAAAATTATTACCACTATGGTATTTTTCCACTACATTTTCTTAAAGCCTTTAAAGAATTATGTTTTTATTAAAAAATAAATCAAACAAAAAACTTAAAACGAAACATCCCTAATTTCATAAATATCAAAGTATAGAGAACATATACGAGTTATTAATCTGGTTTAATACAGAAATAAAGGTACATAAGTAGTAAGGAACTTAAGGTTACCCCTATAAGCAGTCTTGAATAAATTTAGAGCTTTGTTAATTTCCCTTTTCACCTTAATGGAGCACAGATTCACTCTCTTCATTTTTTTCCCATCTTACAATTTTGTGGTCATCTTCCTACATTTTTAAGATTACCTCACTGTTTTGATACTGCCTTCTGGCAATATTTGTACCACTGCTTTAAAAATGCAAGACCATCATGCTTTCTCGTAGCATTCAGTATATTTGACAATCAAAATAAAAAAAAAAAAAAAAAAAAAAAAAAGACTGTACTTAAAAGAAGTAAATTATTAATAAATCTTTTATGTTTTTATATCACCATTTACACCTTTGGCATGAAATTAGGCCTTGGATGTGAAATACTGTTGGGGTACTTTGCTTAACTAGTAACTGTTTAGTTGAAATCTAAGTGGAAGAATTATACTGGAACTAATAAGCCAGGAACTAATGACTTGCATCATTTTTATTAAAATACCACCTCTTTGTAATTGTGGATTTCCTCATTATTTTAGAAACACTTTCTTCTCTAGAGCATATTGAATAGTGTCACATAACTAACCGAATAAATGCATGTGATGGACTTTTATGAGAACTTTTTTATTATTATGAGGTCTCTTTTATTGCTTTCCTCCTCTATCCTCTTTCGAGCACAGTCTATTTGCCAGCTTCAGGTAAAGAATTTTATGCAACACTTAGACAGTGCTGAGTTACTATGAATTTTGATTTACCTGAGGGGTCAACTTTCATTACAAACTGCATAAAACTCAGTCCATTAAATTGTCCATTTCAAGATTGCAGTAATGGGTATGGTTGTGATTATATTAATTAGTGCACCTTCTGCATTTCCAAACTAAATGCTTATTTTAAGGAATACAGAGGCTTCCTCTACTGGCATGGAACTAGTTTATAGGGAAGAAAGTAGTAGAGGGGATGGTAAATTTAGAATTTATTAGGTTAACTGAAATATAATTAATTAATAAAGCAAGGTCATTAAAACAAATTATTTTGTCAAAGAAGCTATCATATTGTATCAGCTACAGTCTAAAAGAAAAAAATCCCAAATCATTATTTTTATAACTTCATTTTTAAATTGAAGACACATGATTTTACTGCCTTTGGTCACAAAGTCCATTTAAGTATTCATAACACAAAGCCCAAAATCATATGCTCATATCTTCAATGACTCCTCTAAATACCTAGAAAATTTTAGGTTTTCTAAAACCTACTCCAGTATAAAATATATTTTATTTCTACCTTAGCAGTTGACAGAATGAGGCATACAACACCAGACCCAGCCAGTGCTCCATCCAGCTTGATATTCTACACAAAATTACAAAGCCTTGTATTTTGAAGAAGATATAAATATGGATTCTTTATATCTTTCAACTCATCCAGTCAAAGATCAAATTAGATCAACAGAAGGGTAGAAATAACAGATCTTCACAGACAGAGAGCCCTCTGTGTGGGACCACTGATGGATCAGATGAGGGCTGAGTCAGCTCCTGTGAGAAATCAGACTCAAATTCATTCACAGCATATGGAGCCCCAGCAGTGAACTATTTCAGTGATTAATCTGGACACTAAAAGTGAACTGCATCTCAGAAGCCTTACCCTAGTAGCCACATTTCCCAAGGAACAAAGATTTGTGGGGGTTTTTTTGTGATAACAGTGCCAATCTCACCAATTATATATGTTAGACTTCTGTCAGAGGAACAAATTTCTCCTCATTACCTTCTAGGCAGGTGCAAGAATCCAACAGCCAAAAGTTGAATGAGTCAATCATACTAATACTGGCAGTAATATATCTGACACCATAATATATCTGACACCAATCTACTTTTACTTCTGAGCCTCCCATCACTTCTAAGCTAAATAACATCAGCTTGCAATGTTAAGGACCTGCAAATTTTAGCTATCCACAGAGCCCATCGTTCCTTCCCTGATCTTCTCATGTCTAAGACATATACATAACATGACAGAATAAGCTAAGGGAACTTGAAACCGCATCATCTTAGTTTTACTGAGTTCTCCCTATCCTTTAAAGTTCTTGGTATGACTTTCTGTCCTTCTTTGCCCTCAACACATTTCTATCCAGGAACAACAGCTCCTCTTCCTCCGTCAATAATACCATTCAGTTAACATCACTGCTCAGGTCATGTGCCTAGCTACTGAGTAACCCTGCATAATCCATAGGGACTAAAACTTCTCCAGAGACTGGGTCAGAGCAGATGTTAGCTTGAGTATTCAGGTCTCTCATATCAGAAAGTTAACCTTCTCTGAATATATGGCAACATGAACTCCTACATCACCACTCTTTTTTACCTCTATCTTTCCCTTCATTTCTGAGTTGACAAAACCAGTAAGTCATGTCTTCGTGTGGGATTGAGGTGGAGGATGACACTGCTGATGGTTTTGCATTACCACTCTCAAACACCAGAAAAAACAAACAAACAAAAACCAAGAACAAAACCAAACAAAAAACAAACAAACAACCCCCCATGAAACAACGAAAACCAAACAACCCTGGAAGTAGAACTTTCCTTCTAGAAGGAATAGAAATTTGGACATTGTTTTGCATACCTTTTTTCTCTTCTACTGATTTCTAATTATATCTGCTCCTGGCAAAAAGTTGCCGAGTGATCAACACAGGACCGATACAGGCAGCAGTAGGGAAGCTTGTGCAGAAGCTTGTGCTTATGCAGTGTTTTCCAAAGCAGCACTTGCAACGTTTAAAAGATTCAGGGCTGGAAAAGAGAATGATAAAAAAGGGAAGGTACATAGCTGCACATCTAGACTGCCATTATTTGACCACAATACACTGAGCAGAGGCCATAATACAACACACATTAGGACATTTGTTCCCCAAAATGGAAGAGTCTTGATCTTATTATTCCTAGCTATTCCAATTATGCTTCTTTGACAATAAATTCATGTTGGAGAGTAGTACGTGGGGATTTAGATTCCTTCGAGATTGACTTCTCTGTTCAAAGCAGTCATAAAGATATTGTCTGAGAGACAGCAATTCCACTTCTAAAAATGTGCACCATCTTTCAAAACATTGTCCTTACCATACACATTGTTGCTATAAACCTGCTCTGACTGTAGGAGTATATGAGAAATAGCTTAGCTGTTTTTTTTTTTTTTTTGTCAGACTGGAAATTATATAAAACAAATATTTTTGATAGAGTTTATTGATTTTATTATGTTATAAGACAAGTTTAAGTTAGAATTATCAGTCTGTTTTTCTAAAAATATTTTTCTCAAAAATTTCAGTTTTCATAATCTTTTTTTTTTTTCCCCCAAACCAGTAACTTTGTTCTAGTTATTCTAGTTATTCTAAGCATATTTTAAAAAAAGTTAAACAGTGTTTGGAAGTCCTGAAAAACATTTTGTGTACAGAGAACAAGCGTCTGTAATTACATCTTGGGCAAAACAGCTTGAGAGTTCTGGATTGTTGAAAAAGCAAAAGCTCTTGGTAGAAAAAAAAAAAATATATAAAAACATAATTCTCAGTATGACAGGTTAAAAAATATGGGTTTGTCTTATTTTAACAGCTTTCCATCAATTTTGGCAAAATTGTCATAAATTATGAGGGAACTTATCACTTCAACAAGATAGAATTAAAGAAAAGAAGAAACTAGCATCTCTTATTTTAAACATATGTTAGGGACTGATTTTAACATACTAATATAGCAAAGATCCATATTTAGTATATGTTGTCAAGATATATAGAAAGAAAACCCCATGAAAGTAACATTAGATCAGAATGATACAGACCAAAATGGTGTTTAACTTTATCCAAAGTAATAATTGTACATTATACAAAATATCTGAATACAAGATAAATTATTTATTTGTTCTTCACAAAAGAATACTTTAGAGAAAATTATTTAAGACTAAAGAAAATCCACTGTTAGAATTTCCCAGAGAATGGACATTGTTAGCTGATTTTCAGTTAGACGTTATGAATTACTATAGAAAGCCAGGGTACTTTTTCTCTGAAAAAGAGATAGGCTCTATTTGATTTATTGACACAAGGCTTACTGCAACTTTGAATCTGATGTTCTTTTATAAAATTCTGAGAGTGAAAATCTCCATAAAGTGATGCAATTCCAAGTAAAATCAAACAATTATTGCACATCTGTATTTGCCCTAATAAAAACTATAATGTCCAGAGTGTTTGCATGTTGTTGTAATATAGGCACTTGGAAGGATTTACAGCCATATAGAAAGTAAAGTTAAAAAAAAAATATTTGCTCTTGCTAAAGCTGAAGCTGTTGTAGAACACATTTGCATAGTCATTAGTAGAGGTGATATAAGAATTATAGCAATTACATCAAAAACTGTTATAATTTTTCAAAAGCAATTTTATGTTGATGTCAAAAATCTGTGGAGGTCTGCTTGATTTTAAACATGTTAACATTCAGTATTAATATAATATGCTAGTAGCTTTTACTTAAATTCAGATGTATATTGTATTTCTGAGGTCTTTTTCATAGAGCATTTCAAAGATATCATGTGTTGATAGCACATAAAACACAGAATGCATGTCCTATCCAGATGACATCTCTTTTTTTTTATTATTCGAGAAGAAAATCTCTATTCTGACCTATAAAAATGTTTCGCATTTATTACTCATGGTATAAAAGAAACCAAAGGCTACCTTTCATGGTAGTTATGATACAAAGCACTAGAGAAGTTTTATCACATCACAATAATAAATCAAGTGGGAATAGAAGTTTAGATTAAAAAGAAACTTTTTCTTTTTTTTTTTTTTTTTTCCCATTTCACCCACATGGACAAGAATATAAAAAATATTACTGTTGCATTTTACTTCTGATTTTACATGCTCATCACTTGATCATTTATAGCTTCAATAAACTGTCATTTTTGTGTATTTCAAACAGAACCAAACCCAGCATTTTTTTTTCTATCAAACATGGATGTGAAATGAATAACCACATTTATTTGAAATTTTTTACAGCTCTCATTCTAATAGCACTTTAATATCTTCTGAGTTAAATGGATATGTGTATATATATATATATAAATAATTTAGATGGAACAAAATATTACACGTTTGAATCAGGTCAGAATCCACCTAAGCAATTCACCAACAAAAGCAAATGCCCAAAATGCCTTATATTCATGTGCAGCAGTCCATGCCTTACTCTGTCAGTGAAAATAAATTACCAAACTGCAAAAGGAAAAAAATAAAAAGACAAATAGCCGTTCTTTCTGAAATTCAAAGTAGTGTGAAATAGAGAAATCACAGCAGATTAAAAAAACAAATGGGAAGCAGAAATTCAGATTGCCATCAAAGATAAGAAAGTTCTAGGAGAATTGTTTTCCTGTGCTCTTTCAAGCTCTTGGCACCCTTTGCCTCAAAGCAGATGAAAGACTTGCAAAGGTTGACTTCTGGAGCACTGCAGTAAGAAACAGACAAAACAAGGTTGTCATCATACTCCGAGGATAGGGGCTTGAAGAAAACTGGCATAGTTAGTTATGCTTAAAAGCAGTGCCATTACTTGGAAGACTGGAGTCATGGGCAAATGCCGCAGATACCCTCCATTTCACTACTGAACAGCAAAGATCACTTCTGAAATATTTGTGCGTCTGAAGTCAGTTCACTGTATCTGCAACACATTCTTTTCCATCTTTGGCCTCAAAACAGGCAGGATGTACACTTTCAACCCAGCGTCTGGTTCCATGCTATACTTCCAAAGAGATTCCATGCAGTGAATTGGAAACTGCACAGAGATCACATAACAAATTGTTCAAATGATATTTGAGGGGATACAGAATGACAGCAAGTTAAAAAAAAAGGTCTTGCTTTTAAACAGAACAACAGAATCCCCAGCTGAACGCTTTTTAAAGTTAGCTAAGAGGAGCCAGCTCACTAGCATGTTGCAGGGTGAAAATGCAGTGCTGAGCAGTAGCAGTACCAAGGGAACAATAAAGCAAAAAACAAATGTGAATCAAGCTGCCACAGATTTTTGTCTAAAGCATTCCCAAAAATCTTTTTGAAGTCTGAATTCCGTGTAACATTTTCATCAGAGATTTATTTCCTAAATTGTTCTCTAACAGATAACTAATAGAATGACAGCACAGAATTGTCATAATAGTCTTAGAGAATTAATCATATCACTGAAAATTAGCCTCCTTTAGCTATTTATTCAGAACTGACCTTTAACCAACAGACTGATATTCCTAAGCCTAATAGTGAGTCTTTCATCATCTGGCAAATCCCACTAAATCACTAACACTGTCTAAGTACATCCAACAAAACTTTGGGTTTAGTATTCTTTCAAATGTTTTTTCCTGGAACTTTTTGCTTTATAATGAGCACTGCCAAAATTTGCCTTTAAAACAGAATTATTTATGCAAACATAATTCACTTTTTTATTTTGACATGCTATACTTTTCTTTTGACATTTTTTTCTAGGCTCCTTCTAAGCCCCCTTCACCTGCCTAGCTAATATAAAGCTAACTAAGACCATTTAGAATGTCTCTGTCTATTTTAGCTGCCTGAATAGTTTCCAAACAAAAGATTTAATTTAACAGCAGAGAAGATGTGTATGTCAGTTTATGTGATTAAAATCTTATACACACAGACACATACACATATGAAGTTGCAGAGGAGCACAGTGCCAGGTAGGGAACCCCAATCACCACTTTGAGAAAGGAACTCTGGGGTTTCCCACAGCTGTCCCAGATGAGTCTCAGCCCCCACATCAAAACAGGACAACCCATCACCATGAGCCAATGCAGAAGCTCTGGAGATCACCTTTCTAACTGAGGGGGATCACTGCCCAGAAATATGTGGCACATTATATGATGCAAGAGAAGAGTTTCTGGAATTGCTCAGGACATTCTCGGATGTTTAGGGGTGGAACCAAAGGTGGAAAATGGGAGGGAACAAGGTGAATTGGGGAGCAATAAGCATGGGGGAAAATAGAGAAATAAGAAGATAAAAAGGAACTGATCACATGTAAACAGGTGGTTGTTCTGTACAGCTCTGACCATACCATATTATCTTCCCTGCCCTCTTATTAAATTCCATTTCCAGCTCATGTGTGTTCATGGGGGCCTGAGTGTCAGCAACTGGAGTGAGTGTGGGTGTGAAACCGTAAGGGTTCTGCAAAAGAAGCTGAAGTGGTGCTGTGACCTCAGTGGTTCATTTGTCCAGATGCTAGCAACTGGGAAGATTTGGATCCAGGGGAAACCTATCGGCAGGTTGAGTGTCTGAGCCCAGCTGCTGGATTGGTCCACATTATTATGCATATGCAGGTACATGCACAAGTGCATGTGCATATGTCTTTCCCACTACTGAACCTCCCCCATAATCATTCACTGGGAGGAATGGGATGAGTCTGTTGGCACCATTTGAGCTAGTGTGAGGGATGAGTGTATCTTGGACATATATATGATCTTTGTGTCCACATGTGCATATATACATATTTGCAATATATGCTTGTGTTTGAATATACGCCTATTGTGAATCCTTGCTTTCAGTGAGGGAGTTACAACAATCTCAACTCTTTCAGGTTATAAGATTCAGTAATTGCCTAACCTTGAGGATCATAGTATATGCAAGCAGATGTAAAAAACATAGTAAAATCACGAGAATAGGTACATATGAATTTGGATAGACGTCCGCAGAGACAAATTGAGAAGAAGAACATTTCTCAAATGGAATACTCAATTGCTTTGTATCATATCTTGTCATACTTTTAGGTCTTACTCTTCCAAATGTTTAATTTTCTCATACCAACAATGCAAAGATGAGTATATATAAACCAGGTGGCCTAAGACTTAAGAGAGAACAGTAGGTCATTGTGCAAAATTGTAGAAGAAAATGCAAAACTCCTCTCATTAGGGCAAAGAGAAGTTTTTAAGTGAAAGAGACAATGGAAGGAGAAGGAAACTGAAAGACTTTCCTTCTTTTCAAATGGGTCAGCCTGCAAATTTAGGATCCTGACATTCCAGGTAAAGAAAATGTCACCAGTGAAATCTGTAAATAGCAGACTCTGTGTGGTGCGGTATCCTGTGATTTTCTTTAAGAAGCAGGAAGATCACTGAAAAGTGCCCTTCTTCTGACCAGCAAGAAGGAATGTGAAGGTCAGTGGGGACTGGCTGAAGCCTGGCTTCTGCACAGAGGCTAGGAAAGGCAGGAGATGCTCAGGATTGCCATCAGCAGGTAGGGAGTCAAGCACTGCTGCAAGACAATGATACATTCCACCTACTCAACAGTTTCTTCACAGTAAAAGAAAGAATACATTAAATTCATGTCAATTGGGAAAACAGATACTATTACAGCCTACATTTCTCCACTCTCTTAATTTCTTCCTCAACAACAGGGACTTGATTCACTTTTTGTGAGGAGACAGCAAAAGTCACTGAGCAATCAGTTTAGTCTAGTTTTCCCAGAGTTTGGGACAGAACTCAGACTGGAGTTTAATTATGGCACTTTGAAACTGAAGCTGGCTCCCATTCTTAATCATAGCATGGTAAATGTACTATGCATATACATTAATAGAATCTGCATATGTGCACATATATATCTGATTCAAGACATAGGGAGAAAGACACATTGCACAGATACTATTTATACAGAGTATATGAATATATATAAAAGGTATATGAATATATATAAAATAAATGGCTTCTGTTTAAGTTCTCTGCTTGAAAATAATGTGTTAATTCAAAAAGGTAGTTACTTATGAAAGATTCAACTTCTGTTCTCAGAACATAGAATATTTACTTGTGTCTCATATATGCCTGAACACCTAATTAAGTTAATATTTCCTTTTTGCTCAGTATGGTAATCTTTCTCGTAGAAGTGAAGAGGTATTCTATCTCTAAGGCAACAAGTCTTATCAAACAATAAGCAAAAATAACAGTCACTTATTACTGACTGGATTTTAATGATTTTAAATTGTCTTAGACCGTTAAGATGTGTATATCATGAGATGAAAGGTATTAATGAAATTATTGAATTTCCATTCTGGAAGAAATTCTACAATTTTAAAACATTTTAGTTTGTAAGAAAAACTAGAAGTGACAGAATTTCTTGTGAAAGGAAGACTTATTTCAAGTGGGAAAAAAACCCATATGCATTCTGATTTAACTTTTCAAAGAATTAAACAAAGTCTGACCCATCTGGGACCCAGTAGTCTGCCTTCAGTTGTGGTAAAACTGTAGCAAAATATTGAAGAAGAAACATAAGAATGTTTATATTCTTAAGAACATTGTTTCATGATATTACAGCTGAGGTTCCTTTATGCTGGATCATACCACAGGGACATCAGTTTTAATATTCAGCTTATAACAGCTGGCATCTGCCATTTTAGAGAAAGAGGAACAAATATAATTCTCTAAATTATCTGAATCATTATTCTCCTCACTTCATAAACTATGTCTGCCTCCTGGGTCTGTTTTATACTGACCACAGTTTCTACCAGTTGTCTGCAAATCATTACCAGACTCTTGTCCTTTTCTTCATGCCTTGTTCCTTCGCTTTATTTGAGAACTAAACATAACAGGCTAGCATACTTAATCCTGCAGCCCTGCCAGGTTTATATGTATTCATCACAAACACATCCCTTTGGATGTCTGCCAGTAATGCTTAGATATTCCTTTAAAACTCTGCCTTTCACATCTTTTAGAAGTCTCATATACTTTCTACTTATTGCTTCATTTGCCTACAAGCCTCAGATTCTAAGGATCAACTCTGCTGCATTGTAAAATATTTCTAATAAAACAGAATATCCTTGCTAAACAACAAACAAAACAAAACAAACAACAACAAAAACAAACAAAAAACAACCAAACAAACAAAACCAAACCACCCACATTGCTGTCCAAAGACTTAAGTTTTTAGTTTTTCTTTAATGTAAGTTCTTGTCAGCATCCAATGTCTTACTTTATTGTCAACACTATTTCTGCAGCATTACTTGCCTATCCCTCACTAAGACTACACTGAGTAGCAATTGTGTGTTCTCAGTGGAGTGAATCAATGTCTGGTACACTTATGAGTGTCATAAAATCATTCATGGTAGCTTGCAGCAAGGTGGTTATGTCCTAAGACTGTACTTAGAGTTGATCAAGAGAAACCTCAAACAGAAACAGATATGAAATGGAAGCTTTTAGAGCAAGGACTATCTCTTAGTCTGAATTCATTCAGTGTCTGGCATAGCATAACTTTGCTCTTGTCAATCCCAATGTGCTTCTTCACTTGGCATGGCTAATGACAACTAGAATGCAATAATAATAATAATTAAAAAAATCAACCACAACATTTAAAATGTTACTTTTACATTCTGTTGTTTATTTTGTTACTAAGCAGATAGACACACATTATGCTCTTTATCTACACTTTTAATCATCTGTCACACACTCTGAAATGTGACATCAGTTAGTACCAGCTTCTGGATGAAAAAAAAGATATTAGTTAAAGCTAACATAAATTAATTAAAGAGTATTTTTTAATCAGTATCACAACATCTCAGAATCTCAAACACATTGTAAGAACTGGTAGAGGATTTAGTAGAGAAAATTAATACACTGATTTTTCAACAATGTCACTAAGAATATAAAGAGGATATAAAACATTTTACAAAACATACAGAAAGAAATAAGGTAAGCAAAAGGATAAGGAGAGAAAAATACTGACTAATTTAAAATTTGGAAGCTAAACACTGAATATTAATAAGAGTACATGCTGGGCCTATTTTGAATTGACAAAGATTCAAAGTGTTTTTCAGATTAGCTATTTTTCCCTGGAATGGATATAAAATTTTAGGTATAAAGCCTATATGATTAATGTGGTGTGAAAAGAATCCCTTAATTTGAATGTCACATTATCATAACCTGCAGTGGTTTTGATTTACACTGTGGATATTGCAATATTGCAATTGATTAAAAAAAAAAAAAAAAAACAAAAAACTGGCAAGAAAGTAATCATAACAAGTACTTTGTTATGCAAGTCAGAAATGTAAATGGCTAAGACTAGAATA
>JAWWEE010000074.1:70931759-70942186 GCA_035221455.1 Xenops minutus
CCTATTGTTAACCCTTCCCCTTGAATCCTATTGGCTGTGAAGCCTATAAAAGACCTGGCCTGGTGAATAAACCCTCTTTTTGCTTTCCTGTCCTCGGTGTGTGAGTGTGTGTCTCTGGAACGTCTGGGGGCCACGCGGGCTGAACACGTGGCCCAGGGAGGGGACCGGGAAAGTGGGGAGCAAACCCAAATCAACCGTTCGCACTGCCCAGTCTGGCCTTGAACATTTCCAGTGAACCACAACTTTTCTGGGCAGCCTGTTCCAGTATGTCACCATTCTCACCACAAACATTTTCTTACTTATGTCCAATCTAAATCTTTCCTCTCAGTTTAAAAATGTCCCTTGTCCTGCCACTACAGATCTTGCTAGAAAGTCTTTCCTTCCTTTATGATAAGCTCCCTTTATAAATTGAAAGGCCACAACAGTGTGTTCCTGAAGCCCTCTCTTCTCCATGCTCAACAACTCCAACTCTCTAAAACTTTTTACATAAGAGAGATTTTACAGCCTTCTGATTATTTTCAAGGCAAGAGCACATTGCCAGCTCATATCCATTTTTTTTTACAACAGACTCCCCAGGTCCTTCTCTACAGGGATGTTCTCAATCCATTCATCCCCCATCATTATTTATACTGAGGGATGCCTTTATCAGGTGCAGGACCTTACATTTGGCCTTCATTTAAGCAACACTTCATGATGCTCAAATGGGCTGACTCCTCAAGCCCATCAAGGTCCCTGTGCATGCCACCCCATCCCTCTAGTACATCAATGGCACCACCCGGTGAGTCGTGCACAGACTTTCTGAGGGTGAACTTAATCCCACTATCTGTGTGATTAATGAATATGGTACTGGTTCCAGTACAGACCCTCAAGGGACATTACATATTTTCATTTGGTTTTCATTTGGACAATTTACAGTCTCTACTGTCCATAATTTTTTGAAATAGCCCTTCTAATTCTTCAAAACAACATAATGTTGATCTTTGTAAGTTACTGTTTTGTACCAATATTACTTTTTTAGTTTGGGAATCATCATTCAACATCAAGATCTGGTAGCCTAAGATATAGAAAACAAACCTTTTTCATATTAAAAATACAATTAAAGGGAGTGTATGTAGTTCAGATTTGTAAAAGGTTTGGGAAAGGCTTCTGTGCCACTACCATATAAATATTGATCAAAATATTTTTCAATTGCAATATAATTTGGTTCACTGAATGCTGAAAAGTTAAAGAGAAGCATCAGTTTACCCTCTAATGCGAACTGAAGAAAGGAACACAGAGAAGGTAATTACAGAATTTTAAGTTGCTTTCATCTTCAGAACGTACTTCTATTAAAAAATAGAAATAAATTGCCAGTGCTTTTATCTTGGACAAATATCATGATGAGTTTAAGAACCACTGTGTTCTAAAGTCCACTGTCCTCACACTTCACATCAAGCTTCTATCTGATCTGTGTGAGGTTATCATTCATCATCAACTTTTTTCATAGGTCTGTACTTAAAGCTGATCAGGATTCATTTTTTTTTGTCAGGATCATTGGTTTTGAAATGAGTTAGGCAATAGTGTAATATTACTTACAAATCTCAGGAATGTTGGTTTATCTGAAGCTGATAGTCAAAACCTTTGCTTCACTGAACATATAAATAAGTGTCAACATGCTTTTTCGAGAAAATAACGAGTCTGATTATTTTTTATTTTTAAGAGAGGATATTTGGAGGACATGCAAGTTAATCACTGGTAAAAATATCTGAATCAGACTGGTTTGTCTATCCAAAAATTTTGAACTCTACACCAAAGCTTTCCTGGACATTGTGAAGAAAAAGCTTTTTTTTTGCTCAAGGATTCTTAATGAGAAAACTCAATATGGGTAGCTGACAGATTGGCAATCCAAACCTCAAAAAGAGAAGGATTTTTTTAATGTAATGGGAATTCAGTTTCCTGTCAAGTCAGAGAAATAACTCTTAGTGCATAAAGCTAAACCTATGTGTGTCCCTGCAGAATTTTGACCTAGCATTATGAGTGAAGGATGAAATAATACTATATAAAAGAGCTCTGCTTGCTCCTATGACATGCTATAAAGTTTCTGTTTTGCTCAAAAAACAGAGAAATGTTTGGAGGATATGATTCTCTGTTTTATTAATGTACAATATGAGCTCACATCACTTTAGGGGAAGGTGGAAAATAGCGTAATTCTCAACATTTTGAGAGGACTTTAGTTCATTTCATCACACTTTGAAAAGGAAAATTATGCTTCCATTTGAAACTGCCTTTGACAGAGTTTTCATGACTGACATCTACAGTGAATGCTTTTGTATATATTTAACCGTACTGTAGCAGAACTATTTCTGCACGGTAAATTTCCCTGATTATGAAGGTCCTGAAAACTATCTAAATGAGGCTATCCCAGGTCTGTGTATAGTTGAATTAGCAATATTTAAAAAAAAATAAAATTCTATAATTCACTATCGTAGTTTAACTACCCTAATTTTAGCATCTGAAATATGCTTCCAATATACCATAATGCAAATAATGTAGTATAAAAAGGCCACGGTAACGTGTCAAATGCCTATGCTTTTTTGGTCTACTCTTCTGTTAACATAAACTCAATTAATAATAAATTTCTTCATACAGCATAGGGCAAGACCACTTTTGCAACAAAATATTATTCTGCTACAAGATGAAAGTCATTGTCAGAGCACTTCATTAATGTTACTGTACTGAAGGAAAAAAAAACATTCATTTTGTATTTAACTAATCACATTATCCTTTAGAAATACTTGAAAATTCCAGGAGCTAGTAATGGAAAAAATGTCAGTTCTTTGCTTGCTTAGATCTAGTTCATGCTCTTTAGTATTGTATTCAGATTTCTTCATCATGGAATAACTGGTTAACATAATGTGTTACAAACAATTCTAGGAATACTGATTTCAAGTGATCAGGAGCTGGGATTTCTTATCCATGGGAAACTTTAAGTCATCAATGTCTTTGATCTGACATTTTTTTCTATTAATCTGATGACCACAAAGCTAGATATCAATTACATACCTTCAAAATTTCTTTTAATTTGACAAACTGCATTACGCATGCATATGACAAGTTAGTACTTTTGCACAGATGAGAAGGACCAAACTATGCAAAAGAAAGGAAAAAATACAAATGTGACAGAAAATTAAAAAAAAAAAAAAATGGTGTATTGACTCACAGAAGAAGCAATGGCAAACTAAACAAAAATAGATAAGTGCCTCACAGGAACACAGTTACTGTTCAGAGTTAAATTTTGTTATTTTTCACTGAAATGTCAAATACTGTCAAAGGACAAAGAACGCAGACATGTAGGAATCACAGAGGGCATATTTGACCAGCACCTGTGTAATATTAAGGAAATGACTGGTCTAGAATAATAGACTCTCAGTCTCTGGGTTACCTCTCTAAATAGTAGAAAGGGGGAAAGATACGTTTGTTGTTGAAAGTAAAAATCATAAAATAAAATGTTTTGAAAATTGGCTGAAATAAGTACTAGTCCAGTGGTCAATGTAATATTCAATGTAAAGAAGATAGAGTTCACCTGGCAAACTAATCTGGCAATAATGTAAAAAAGAAATATTGAAGATAAATATGGTTTGGGTTTTCTTGTTTGGTTTTGTTGTTGTTTTAATAAATGGCAGGCAGAAGTAGTGCTGCACAGTCACATAAGAAATTAAAAAACTCAACCTGATAATGCTTTGCATATGTAATGATTTTCTTCACATGAAATTACAGAAAAAATATGTGGGATAACAGAACTGTTTTATGCTCATTGCCATAAAATTATACCTAAAATGCTGGGTTGTTTCACCTTAAAATTATCACAACTATTAGCTAGAAATGTATGTCAATAAATGCACTGGAAACTGCTTAAATAATAGCCTTATAAGACTCTCTCTGCAGGATGTCAGGTACCCTCCTGCTAGTAAGGAAAGCAAATTAGTTTGAAGCATCCATCTTCATTTGAAAGGTAGCAAAACCAGATCTTTCTTGTAAGACAGTAGTTGCTGGATTTGTCAAATATATAAATATAAATGAGAAATTGTTAATCAAGTTTACAATATTTCCTTTTTATTCTGCAGCATACACCTGAAATCTGTCAGTTCTAATATCCCTGTCAGTAATTATGAAGCCCTTCAAGGCTATTTGTTAGACGCTACATGGTATGTTTTACACAATAGCAGGTTCTAGGGAGATTCATATTTTGCTTCAGAAAGGTAATTAATTTTGCATAATCTCATAACCGATCCTGTACAGGAGTCCATAATCTAGCAAGGAGGTAAAGAATGAAATCTAAAAAGTAAAGAATTTCTTCTTTCCACTGTTGCACTTGAAGAAAACAGCTAGAAGTCTATTTTGAGTCTGCTTAATGCTTAGAATATCATTAAAATTTCATTGAACAGTTCCTTATGCTTTAAATTACATCTTGAAAGTTTATAGTGCATTAGGTTATTTTATGCATGGCTTACATTGCACATAAGGGGCAATACTGTCCAGATTAGTGTTAATACTGAAAGAAAAACAGTCTTCTTTCATTACACTTCTTGGGCAAAGGCCAAGCAAAAACTTCGTTGACATTGCAATCAAGAGTAGCAACACTACAGATGTAAGCACATCACAGATCTGAGCTGTTTCATTGACAATCTACATTCTGGGGAATTTCTATTTTCAAGATATTCAATCTTTCACTCTGTTTTCCATTAACCATTTTGAAGCTGTGTGGTGAACACCAGTAAGGGCAGCAAAGAAATAACAAATGGGACTCAAATAGGTGAATTATAGAGGATGCTTCAGATCAGTGATCGTGGCTCTGTAAAGAAATAAAAATCACAGTCAAATGATTAATTCACTCTCTTTCACAATCTCCCATTCCTTCCTAGACAGAGGCATAAGGCTGAATAACAATATACAAATGGGGCACCTCTGTGGCATTATTTGCTTTCTAGCTGCCTGTGTGGTAGTGACATGGATTTAGCACCTTTCTTACTATAGGAGTTCTAAAGTTTCTGGACCAAACTCACCAATTCATTAACTTGCTGTTTTCTGACACAATGATTGTGATAAATAGAGCATATTTTCCGCCTTAGAGTGTTTCAATGAACTTGTGGATGGTATGTTCTGCACCAATCCCTTACAAATCTTACTTCTACCATTTTCTTTTAGACAATTAAAATAGATTACAAATTTTATTTATTTTATGGACAATGGATCTTCAAACTCAGACAGTTTACTTCACTGTCCCCAGAAGTGCTGCCAAAACCAAGAGCTATGAGCAGGCATTCCCCTTAATTTAAATTAACTTGTGTGGTGACCAAGTGCTTATTTCACTGAAGGGAGATAAACATGCTCTCTGATGTTGGTAGGAGGCAGTGGACCTACCTTTGTATTATTAGAGTGAATGAAAGCAAATTTTCATTCGATGCACTAATTTAAAAAGGTTAAAAAAAAATTAGACAGGTACAAAGTTCCAGTTTTCAAAGAAAGATGCTTTAGTGACCTCAAAGTTCCCAAGGCAGTGTCAGAAACCAAGTGAAAGGTAAAAGACAACTAACATGAAAAAAATTGCTTGGCTTTAATTTTCAACATCAAAAATTACATCGTTGACCTTAGATCACGGTCTTGTACTTAGGTACTCTCTTGTAAGAACATCCTTAACTCACAGAAATATGAGGAAATCCATTAATAATTCTACTATAATGGACATAATATTGAGATTGCTGGAGATATGTCTGTATGAAAATGGAAATAAGGATGGAAATCAGGTTGGAACATTACAGCTACTATATGGTATCTACCCATATAGACACTTCGGTATTGCAGTAAATGTGGAGTAACTTTTAACCTCATTAAACTTGAGAAATTTACTATGTCAAAAAATAAGAATTTAAAATCAGTTAGCTAACTGTGAAATAAATTTGTTTATCTATGACATGATTGGTGGGTTTCTGACCATGAAAAAAAACATGGTCTTGAAAAAAAATTTGGCCTATGATTTCTTTAGTAGGAGAAATATTCTCCACACTCATGGTGTCATACAAATCTGTTAGAGTGACCCAAAGGCAAGATTTTGTAAAAGTTGTATTTGGGGCAAAAATTGTGTCTGTCTTCAACAAAGATCTTGAAATTATCAGCGACACTATTAAGTCCCTACAGTATATTCCGAAGTTAGGAAAGAAGGATAAATTATGGAACGCAGATGATAGAATTAAAAGACCCCTTTGAAAATAATGTACTTTTTCTAAAAAGCAAAGAAAAACAAAAGCACCATTTAAATAAACTAATCCAAAGCCTATCACATGACTCAAAATAAAATTTTACTTTTCAAGAATATGCACTGAGGGCAATAGCAGCAGGTTGTTGCTGTTTGCATTTTTATAAATCTAGGGTAACATGTTACATTAATTTTTATTAAAGGAGCAGGGGATCATAAGAAAAAGCCTTTCTATTTCATTTATGATCCTCTATCAAATTGCATTACTCTTTTGCAAAGTCACCTTTCCATATATGCACTCAAATGGTAATTGTGCAAACAAGTTCACTGGGCAGGATTTGAGATGGAAAGAAAAACAGAAAGAGTGAGAGACAGAAAGAAGTAGAGCTGCAGAGATAGAGATATAGGGGCAAGGGAAAGAGACAATTTCATTAATTAAACATATTAAAAAGTACTCAGCAACAATTTAATAAAAACTAGTATAATTAATAGTTTCAGAGCTGAAATGTGATTACTTATTCCTACAAAATCTCATATGAAATTTCACAGAAGATATTACTAGGACTTCTTTATCACTATAAAGTAAACTCTAGTTTGTGAGCCAGCACCTACTTAAAAGGAAGAATACAACTTAATAGTTATCCATTTATTACCTTCAGGTATGTTTAAGAGAGTGTATCATATTTCAGTTTTAGAAATAGCATCACAAAAAGCTAAAAAGGTTTGCCATTTGTGCAGAATTTGTCTATAGGAATAATTTCAAACGTTAAGTGAAGATTTTATCTATAGTATGTGAAACATTCTTGAATACTGGACTGTAAAAGAAAAACATATTTTCTATCTGTCATAAAGGGAGAAAGATATTATTTTTATGTTGATGAAAAATCACTATCAGCCTCATTTCCCAATGTAATTGATGCTGTTTTCTTTCTGCTTTCCTGTATCTTGAATATTTGTTTATCAATAGGAGCCTTTGCGAGATCTGCTGTTGTTAATACATCATGGTGCTTTTCAATTCTAGCCTGAATTTACAACGTTTAAGCTTACACAATGTTCACCTGAATTGAAATATCTATGACTTCACAATTATTTCATGTTGAAAGGGTTCAGAAAACATACCAAAATTTTACTCCTTTATAAAATCATTCTTCAGAGCTGTTTAATACAAATCTAAGAAATAAATTTAACATTGAGTCTGGCATGTACATTTGTTCAAATTTTCAATGAAAAATTGTTTTACACAATAAACATCTTTTCTTTAGGTATCAAGAATAGATATTCAGGAAAGTGAGGTCCACAATGCTACAGTTTATCATTTGTAACCTTGACATTAAATGTTCCAAATCTGGAAGTTTTAAAGGTAGTACAATACTCACCGTATGTACCAACCTTTTTTTCTGAAAAAAATAGAGGTGCTGAGGTAAGGGGCCTGTAGAAACATAGGTTTTTATTCATCTCATTAGTAACTCATTTTTTATCAATGTTCATATCTTTTATCAAATAATCGTATGCATCATTTCAAAATATTCTAGTTCCCAAATTCAGGAGACTCTCAAATTGTGTCCTGTTTCTACAGCGTTAACGCGCAGCTTTACGTCATCTTCCATCACACAGCCTGTTCTGATACCACAGCTGTTCACACATCTACCTGATCTGAACAACTGAATGTATGGTATGTGGTATATGCCCCTTCCAAGATTTAGATGTAACCTTAAAGTATCAGAATGCAGAAGCTCACTATAAATTATTATTTCTGTAATTTATAATAGGCAAATATTATTTAAAATAACAGCTACAAAACACGAATGTTAAAAATACGAAGCTATACCCCTGACATAAAGAAACAATGGATGTTAATTATCTATGTGATTATTACCTGCAACACATCACCTTGTTTTTAATAAAATTATTGTGATTAGTGTCCTAAAGAATAAAATATTGTGTTTGAGGGGGAAAATGGCATGTTAGCAAGAGAAACTTTCTCAAGAGCTTAATATTGGCCAATAAAAAAAATTAAAAAAAAAATAAAATCATGAGCTCTTGTTGAATGCAGGGTTAATTGTGTTTTAAAATGCTTTTACTTTATTTCCCTGACACTTGAATTCTTAACTGTACAATCTTCATGTTAGTTTACAAGATTTAAAAATAAAATAAAAATAGTTCACTGCAGTGAGAGAGAGCTATTAGACAAGAAAAATCAGTAGAACTTTTTCTGGTCTGGCCTCTTCTCAGTTGAAGTTGCACTGAAGTGATTTATATATTTGATATCTCTTTTATATTATCTAGAAATTGCTTACAGTGTTTGTAATGAGGAGATAACCTTTTTATTCTTTTATTGACTCCTGCGTTTGATTTAATATCTGCTTCGCAATTAATGTAACGAATTTAGTAGGAGAGAGTGGGAGGATAGAGCTGTTTTGGAGCAAACACCTGGCATATATCAGTTGCTATGGTGATTAGCCAGATGTGCAAACAAGTAGAGAAAAAAACCAAATTATTCAATATTCCCATGGTAAAAGAAAAAAAAATCTAATTGATAAACGGCAAAGTAATAGAAGTCAAAGTCTGGATTTTGAAACCAAAAAGGAAAATGTAACATATACCCTACCTAAGAAGCACTAGGAGGGAACTGCAGGAGTTTCCGTTTATGTTGAAGGAGTGAATAACCTGCAACATCTAGTGCACAGGATTAACAGATTATGCCTTGCTGTGCAAGTGCCATTTCCTGCTCAGACTTGTAAAGGAGAGAAGATATCTGAGGAGGAAAACATGTAATTTGCCTCCTCATTCACCCCAAATTCTCAGCCTTGTTCTCATAGAACAAGGAAAGCAGAAAGGGAGAGTGAAGACTTACTACTTCTCTTGCTCTGAAGAGATTGTGTCTAACAGTTATGTTTTCATCTATAGTCAGATTTTGATATGCAGCAGGTTAAACAAAAATAAATGTCCCACTACCCCATATTAAATTGTACTACTGTTTCTGTTCATGGTTCTGAGAGGCCTGTTTTGCTGCTCCTGTGTTCAAATCCACAGCTATATCACTGTTATATCACTTACACAAACACACAAAGGAGAAGGTCTTGAATATGAAATGAGACTGGTGAATCTTACTGTTTATTTCGCACTGCATCAGGATGTATTCCAACAACATACTTCTTGGGATTACTCTAGATTTGTCACAATGGAAGCCAACATAACATTTTGCAAAGTGGGTATTGAAGCTGATTGGAATATAATGATGTATAGTGACAATAATTGTTGGTAAAATAAATTTTGTGAAGATGACTGTTACATTAAATGACATAGAAATAATAGCTTTAGCATTCTTTCTCCTAGGGGTGCAGGCAGAAACAACATGAACTCTACCATAGAGAATAGTGCAGAGCCAGACAGATATTCCTATGTTAAGCAATGCCAGAAGCCACCAGGAAAGGGGAGAAAGAGAAATTAAACAACTATAGTTGAAAGTCTGCAGCTCCAAAACATCAAAACACCTCATTAACATCCCTTCCCCTGAACTCCATATAGCAGCTTTTTTTCCTCTCTCTTTTCCCACAGCAGCTAACAGATCTATCCTTGGTTCCCATATTTACTTCTAATAATATAACCTAGGGAGAATCAACAAAAATATGTGTCCTGCATGATACTTATTCTTAAAGTCACTTGTAATGGCTAATAAGAGTTTTAAGAGAAGGAACTATCTATTAACTGCATGAACACAAAGACAGCAGATTTCTAATTTCCCATTATTTGAAAGATGTGACAAACATGTTTCTCCATCTTGGCTCCAGCCTACAATTTTAAGCAATCTAAAGGTGGAAAATAGGGCAGCTAACAAGGTAGTTGACTGAATGAGATTCAAATTCCTGTCCCTCCCATAAGTAGACGAGAACAACTACATGCAAACAAATAAAGTTAAACAAAGTGAGACATCAAATGCATTACTTCCATCCAAAGCCTACTTTCACTCAGTTGTGTCTTTTTTTCAGATTATTAAAACAAGGAAGAAAGAAACTAAAGAACAGAAGTAGTGGACTAGGGAAGAGGAAGACAGGAAGGGAGGGAGGAAGGGAGGGAGGCAGGGAGGGAGGGAGGGAGGTAGGGAGGGAGGGGAGGAAGGAAGGAGGGAAGGAGGGAAGGAGGGAAGGAGGGCAGGAGGGAAGGAGGGAAGGAGGGAAGGAGGGCAGGAAGGCAC
>JAWWEE010000074.1:70967310-71009756 GCA_035221455.1 Xenops minutus
AGTGCCGACAGAGACTTTCCACTGTGCCTTTTGTGACCGGACTTGCCTATCTCGCATTGGCCTTTTTAGCCACCAGCATGGTTGTAGCAAGCGTGGGTATAGCCCTTGTAAATCTTTATTCGCAAAGCCTAGCCATGATGATGAGTACATAATTTATTCATGACTAAGTTTGCCCATATGTGACTGTGCACAGAGAGATTTGAGCAGGTGCAGTTCAGAGGAGTACGATTTCTAGTCTCAGAATCAGTAGGTGGGTTGACAGAAAGTCAGACAAGTGCAAAACTGTCATCAGTTATATTATCTGTGGTTCCAGAACTAGCATGGTTACTGCCAGCTTCAGAGTTATCCTGTCTACTCTACTGTATCCTGTGGACATGTCCTTAGAAGTCTAGGTATGTCAGTTTAAGATTTTAAACGTAAGTCTCACAGTAGCTGCTGCTTTCTGGAAGATCCTGAGGCACAAATTCAAAGCCCACATGAAAATCTCAGCTTGCATATTAAAAATTTTGCTTGTAATTCCTCAAGCCATGGAAAAAAGCTTCAAAATTTCTCTGAAAATATATACTGAAGGATAAGAAAGCTAAGAGAAATGCAAATTCCCAAATCTTTTTTTTTTTTTCTTTTCTTTTCTTTATGCAGTGTAATGGTTTATGATTGTAAAGTCTTGAGATGTTTTTGGGTTTGGGGCACTGAAAAAATTCGTAAAACAAAAGAGAGGAAAACAGTCAGGATGGAAGTAACACAGTGAATATGCTTACTTCACATAGGGGATATCCATGGGAAAATCCAGAATTTTTGGGGAACATGCAGCTTACAAAGGATGATGTATCTTCACTGTACCAAATATAGCTACTCATGTGTGCCTTTATTACACTCTACCTGTTAGAAAGTCAATAATAAATCTAAATGACATTATTTCCTGAGCACAGGTTCTACATTTGTGCAAACTATTTTTAGCATCCGCTACACCTATTATATCTTGTACCATAACTTTATGTTCTGAACTTGTCTTTTGATATAAATTTCAATTGTCAACCATTTGTTTATAATATGCTGAAGATACGTCATGAAAACAGGTAGCAGTGCTTTTAGCAGTAAAATGTTTTGTTGTGAGCTTTCTCAGGCTATTTAATACTCATGATTTTTCTAAATTCATTGGAAGCTATGGTTATTGCTTTGCATGATAGGATAGCACTTAGGAATGGAAACATGGCAAACATGTTTTTCTGACTGGTTATGTGGTGTTATGTTCGTATTCTAACACCAGTGCTTTCAAGGTTTGACTTTGTAAACTCAAAAACAAAAACATCATCAAGATCAAATAGTCTAACTCACCAGGAGAAAGAAAAAGTTTGTTGGAAGCTTTCAACCCCACTGCCTGAGCTGTTCTATACTATTAATTTGATATCTACTAAGTGCCCATTAATACAAGAACTTGTCATGGGGGGGAAAAAGGGACATTAAAAACATGACACTGCTAAGTTCACTGTTAGTGAGCAGAGCAAACGAGACGCAGTGCCAGGAAAAGCTTACCCTCATGCCCACACCCGCAATTAACTACCAGTGACTATGCAGTGACCAGCATAGTCCAGACATAGGAATACAACATTCACTCAGGACAGTCTCAAAGTCTGGTTCAGGACAGCACCTCAGCGCCAACATGCTACTTTTCTGAGGCCTTCTGCATCTCGAAGGCACTGGCTGTCCATTTAACAACATTTTCCCTAGTCTTTGTTACTAGTGGGGTTAAATAACAAGATTATAACAATTAAATCATTATCACAGTGTTACTTTTTGCATCAGTTTCAGGTATTGTTCTGTCATTTCTTGATCTCTATAATGGTTCATCACACTGTTTTCGTTTTGGTTATCCTGTCATTCACATATCATTTTGTTCAATTACTCAACTCTTGATCAAAGCAAGGCTATGATACTCCTGTGTCAGAAGTAAAATAAACCCTTTTTTTAGCATGTTCATTTATAATTAAATTAAAAAGTTTCATGATGAATCATTGTGCATATTTTCTTTCTTTTTACGGAAGAAAACAAATAACCTTACTTAATGGACCATATGTTCAGGTAAAGTAAATCTTTGTAGCATAACTGACTCTAAATACACCTAGTTCCAGGGGCAGACATACTTTTATTTCTCAGTTATTTTTTTTTCCCATCCCACCACCTCTCCTGAATTACATATTAGTTTGGCTTGCATCATTCATAAAACATTAATGGTTAAACACTATTAGAACAACCAAAATACCCTATCCCTGTTCAGCATGACTTGGTTGTTCTATCCCTCATTTTGCCTCTTGGGTCCCTTAATGTACCCTACAGTCACAGCATCAGTTGATTTCCTCTGAAATGTAAAAAACTTTGCAGTAATTTTTAGAAGCTTTCTTATAATTTTCTCTGTGTGGATAAGCAATTTATACTTATTAATCCCTAGCAGACACTGTCATATTCTGACAGACCTATTCAGATAGCACTGAGAAACTAAAATTGCATTTTCTTTATTTCTTTCTTGGGCCAGAAGCTTCTCTGTCTAAAAATGTGAGTGTTTCTGACAAACAATATGGCTTTAAACTCCACTTTCAGAATTTTCATGTGTAAAAGTTCTTCGGAATACTGATGAATGAAAAACTCTACATGAGGTGGCAATGAGTGCTTGCAGTCCAGAAAGCCAGTTGTACCCTGGGCTGGACCAAATGAGGTGAGGCCAGGAGATTCAGGGAGGTGATTCTGCCCATCTGCTGGGGTCCTCAGCACAGGGAAGATACGAACCTGGTAGAGTGGTCCAAAGAAGGGCCACAAAAATGTTTGGAGGGATTGAACACCTCTGCCTTTGGGAAAAACTGAGGAATTTGGGTTGTTCAGCCTGGAGAAGAGAAGATTCTGGGGAAGCCTTATTGTAGATTTTCAGTGCTTAAAGGGGAACTATAAGAAAGCTTGGGACAAACTTTTTAGCATGGTCTGTTGCAATAGGGCAAAAGTTTTGTGTTTTAAACTGAAAAATGATCAATTTAGATTAGATACAAGTTTTTTTACAATGAGGGTGATGAAACGCCCAGAGAGGTTGTTGATGCCCCATCCCTGGAAACATTCTAGGTCATGCTGGACAGGGCTCAGCAACCTGAACTAGTTGAAGATGTTCCAGCTGATTGCAGTGAGTTGGACTAGATGACTTTTAAAGATCTGTTTCAACATGAACCAATTTATGATTTTATGGTTTTCAGAAAAAAAAAAAATCACACATTTATGGCAGCATAGGGTGCCACAATATAATGAAGCAATTCATTGGCATTCTCTTGTGTTGCTTATGCTTTTTAAGAATGCATTTCATTAAAGTACCTTGGATTATATACCTTCGTCCATTGTATAAGGAAAAAACCTAAGCTGGGTAGTACAAGACCTTTGCCTTTGCACTTTTCATGACCAGAGTGATATGGTGACCCTTCCCCATGCTCAGAACAGCTGGCATAAATTTGCAGTAAACATGATTCCCACCCAATGTGTTTCCAGACTAGGGGAGCCTTACAATGTATTTTAAAAATATTTATTTTGGAGAAAGTATCCAAATATCAGATTGGGAGGCACCAATATGAAAAGGCATGAATAGGATGCAAATTTTACAATGAATATATATTTTTCACTGATGAGATGGATTAAAATAAGCCATTGCAAAATTTACTTTATATGCTTCTTGAAAACAAGTGAACATTTCATAGTTAATAATTAATATTTTTAGTGTATAGATTTTCTGTTCTGTCTTTCAGCCACTTCTCCTTCTGGTCTTTGTGTTATTTCTAATGTAGCAAGGATTTCTCATTTTTATGTTTATAGTGCCAGGCAACTATCTTATCTTTGACAGCATGAGTGAGGGTTGATTGCTCCTAACTACCTCACCTTTACAATTTTAAAAACTGACCTGGAACTATCCTGTCCTTATGAAGACTCTTTAAACCATTCTGATTATTCGGAGGCAAACCTTAAATCCTCTTTTGAAAATCAGTATTCTTCAGAGATACCTCAAAAATAGGCTTCAAGAAACAAAAGAACCCCAAACCACTTCTCATTTCTGAAAGTGTAGGCTGCAAGTAATGGGAAATAACATTAAAAGAAGCTATTCATACACAGTCTATAAAATCAATGTGTAAAAAATGAAAAAAACTTTTATTGGCCAAGAATTAAAAAAAAAAATAATATGTGAAACAGTTAAATTTCCTTTCTGTATCCTGCAGTGTGGGATGGTTTCTTTATCTGAAGGCCATCTGATACATGTTGTTTTGTACTTGGATTTTGAGAAAAGGATGAGTTGAATGCAAGAGATGGCAGTCTGGCAAAGAATAGACATACTTCTGATGCATTGAACATGACTCATGCTGTGCTTCTATCTTAGAAAGTAAGATGTAAATGTAAAAGTTCACAAGTGACAAATATTTCTTTTAATATATTTATATGAACATTTCTTGGCTGTCCAACATCCAATTATTTTTACAGTTATTTCTGTAAAGTGAAATGCTCTGTTCACAAAAGAATTACACCCTAGTCCATGCTTGAATTTATTCTGCCTTTTACTTTTTTGTAAGTGTGCACTTAAATGGAGTTGACATTCTAAAATGTGGCTTAGTCACACTGTGACTATTCTGATACGCAAGGAGAGAAGGCAAATACAAGAGGAAAGTGAGATAATTAGACATTATATACCATTGCTTGTAAACTAATAAGAAATATTATTTATAACCCAAAAAAAGATGACATTTCAAAAATTTGGGTATATTGCGAATGAAGCTCAAGGGAACTCAAAACTCACTCAAATTAGTATTTGAATATAACTAATGCTGAATTCTCTGTGGTGTCACTGTTGTATATGCTGTCGTTTTTCCACTGTTCATATCTATGTCATACAAGTTTCCAAACCAGGCACTGAGAAACCTCCATTAGATGCAAAAAACGTAATCAAGATTTTGGTAGGGAAAGAAGACACAAATATGTACACTGCTGTCCCTATATATATATATATATATATATATATATATATGTATATATTTAGGAGCATAGAAACGTTGACATGCTTTTCAGGTACTATCAGTATGTGACCTTGCAAAAACAAAGAAAACCACAAGAGAGGATGTCGATGACAATTGGTACACTCTGCTATCAACATTTCAGGTTTCTCTTCTGCAAAGCCAGCAGAATAAACTGTTGCCTGGTCATTTTATTATCCTGAGGTAAAAGGAAGACAATTGGAATACCACCTTCCTGACCTCTCAGGACTGTAAGAAATTACTTGTTACTTTTCCTTATTGAATTCAACTGCCCTTTTCGGCTACCAACAGAGCAATGATTAGGATGATGTTTCTTAGAGAGAATTCTAGCTCTTGAGTCTGCTCAAATAATCTGTCAAAAGGTAAATTTGAAATTAGAAGATGAAAAAGAGTTTACTAGGATAGACCCAAAGTTTTAGGCAGTTACTCAGAGATCCACTACAACTTTAGAAAATTATATGTTCCAGGTGTGATCCATGCTAACCTAATCCTCTTCTAGTTCTTCTCAGTAAGCTCTAAAGCAGCTTTTCCCTCTCCTGTTTTAATTCTGTATTTGTCCATTTTGAAAGATTCTAGGTAAGCAAGTAATGTGTAAGTATTAAGTATAATTATATAAGTATAATTTGAGTTTAAATATGAAAACTGTATTTTGTAAACACCTCCATTAGTGCTGACATTACATTTCAATTAGCAGGCAAAGTTAGCTCTTGAAAACAAACCACAGTGCTTTATCTATCAGGTAGACTCATCTTGTTCCAAGTACATACTGATAACAAGAACAAATGCATTCATTATTGCTAACACAAGGAAAACTTCATTATCATGTTTTATTCTAATTCCCTCCCTGTTCCTTTTATATTATTAAAGCACATACCATTCAAGGCATAGGAATAACTTTACATCTTTATTACAATATGTCTTTTAAGAAAGCAGTCGCTAAGATTTTTTTTGGCTTTCAGTAAAAGATGGACATTTTTCATAACATTTAGTTTTCTTCTTTTTGGATCGTAGTCCCACAGAATTAAGCACAACAAGAATTGTCTAGCTTAGTGTGTTGGATCATTTTTCTCAGAAAGTAAAAAGTAACCCAAGGACACAGATGTCCTAAACACAGAGAAGTATGCCCACATATGTTAACAGAATCACAAAAACACAGAACCGAGGGGTTGGAAAGGATCTCTGGAGATCTTTCAAACCAAGCCCTTCCTCAAAGCAGAGCCAACTACAGCAAGTTTCTTAGGGCTCTGTCCAATGAGATCTCAATAACTTCATGTATGGAGTCTCCACAAACTCTTGGGCTCCCTGCACTAGTGTTTGACCACCTTCAGAGAGGGGAAAAATTTTTCATGATTTCTAATTGCAGTTTTCCTTGTTGCAACTTATCTTTTTACTTCAACCCAATTCTATAACCAAGTCTGTTAAAAGCTTTTATATGAAGTGTCTCAACATAAGGACACAATGCAATGGTGGTGTCCTGGTTCCAATCAGGACAGGGTTCATTTTTGCAGTAGTCAAGAAGGGGCATGGCCAGGACCTGTAGGTTATTTTCTACCACTTCACATCTTTGCCGGGGATGGAAGAGGAAAGGGACTCTCTTCTGGGAAGAAGGGGTTCCAGTCCAGTAGAAAAAATGTGGAGGAGGGAACAGTCATGTATTACCTGATGTCATGAAGTCCCTGCATGAATTTTTTCTTGTACCCTCTGTTATTAGTCTTGTAGCTGTTACCGTTTGTCGTCTTATTGCTGTTTCCAGTAAATTGTTCTTAACCCATGGTCTTTGCCTCTTTTGCCTCCAATTCTCCTCTCTGTCCTGCTGGAGGGAGGAGGAGGAGGGAAAAGTGGTGGAGTGAGAGAGTAGGGTGAGGTCTGGAGAGTCTCGGTGGGGGCACTGAATTGGGGAGTACCATTCCTAAACCACAAGAGATGGCATATTACTCAGTGCAGAAATCCTGTTTCATGGTAGGATGGATATCTTGCTTGCTTTCTTTTATTTTCCTTTTTTTTTTTTTTATTTTTTTTTTTTTTAATGAATTGCATTTTGGTTTGTCTTCTAAGTTCTTGAGGGTTGGTCCATATTACTGTGGAGCTTTATTCACATATATACAGAGCAATGTTTTCACTATTTTAAATGGTTTATAAATACATTAAAATATTTATTTGATCTTTTACTGAGTACAGGAGATGTTGGTATTTGCAATGCTTAATCATAGGCAGATGAGAGCCAGAAAATAATGTAAAATGTGAATAACAAGCAAAAGCCATTATCCTTTATAAGAAAAAGGAAGAGTTTTCCTAACATGATTAAGTATACTCAAGCACTGTAGTCATTCAGTGTATTTATGTAAATATATATTTATCTGCTATCATATTTCCATTGTCGATCAAAACAAGAAAAAAAGTATACATAGAAGCAATGATTCATAAATATGGCCCTTTTATTTACGGAGCAATTTTTTCAAAAAGGAATTGTATTTCATAGTGTTAAAGAGAAATTAAGGACTGTGTTCTGCTAATTAAGCTATGGTGAGAATTTTTTATTTGTATTGATATTCTGAACTTAGAAAAATCACTTAAAATCTTTGTCCTTCAAAGTATTCACTTTGAAGACATGTATAACAACTCATGACTGCTCTACAAAGGTTTTATAAACTTTAATTTGTATTTGTAAAGCAGTTTTGATGTCATTGCAAGAAAAATCACTGTAATCATTGTAAAAGTGCAATTTTTTTTTTTTAGCTAAAGTACACATATTTTCACAGGACATGCCTTCATAAAAACTAAGCTTGATGAAATGAATACTAACCATTGATATTTAATAAATAAGTGTATATTAATATTTAGTGACAACAATGGACTAGTAAAGAGAAATCTTTGAAGCTCTTGATCTATTGCTCTGCAGAGATATCCAACCAAGTTTAAAATCAACAAATAACCAATGTGATAAAATATATAAAATGATGCTTGTCTTTGGGAGAAGAACCAGAATTGATTAAGTATTTTCCAGTACATCCATTTTAATATACTCACATACTTTGTAATCATATTAACTAAAGTTGAAATTAAAAGTATAACCACACGGGAGCAAATTATGTGAGAAAAGATGACTTTCAAGTCGTTAGCATAAAATCAGTCAGTTTAATGAAAAGAATTCAGATAATTCAATATTATTCTTTTTATTCCTTTTTAACCTTGTTATCTTTTCTAAGGCTAACATACATTGAACTTTCTCAAACGAGATACTCAATTTCAGAAGATCCTAAGATTTTCTTTTGGCAGTCATTATAAGTCAGACTGCCAACAGTAAAACCTAAATAAGCTCAGGAATTTTAAGGGCATTATCAGATGTCAAGCATTCTATACTTAAATGAGCTAAAATCCTTTATAAAATGTAGACCAACAATGTGTCCCAAAGAGTAAAATATATCCCAATATTTAATTAATCCTAGATTTAAGTAGGGAAATCCACTATATATGAAAAAAAAAAAAATCACGAAGTTGACTACTGTTGCCTCAAAAGTATTTGATTCATTAGAGTGTTGGGAGGTTTTCGTGTCTTCTTTTTGTTTGTCATGGTCTTTAACTCAAGCTTAAATAGCATTTCAGACTGTCTGTCTTTTATTCCAAAGCCCAGAAGAACCATGCCTGCTGTTTAAGACACTGAAGAATTATAACTTCAAAGATTTTCTAAATGACAACCTTGTTGCAGAGTTAGTGACTCATCCTCAGAAAATACAAAAAAGAAAGCAACTTCTGCCACAGAAAAGCAATGTTATGATGGTGAGGAGTAGACAGGCTGTGATACTTCTATGGTGAGGGTAAAAGAAAGAATGCTTGTTGTGTAGGACCAGGCATAAGCATGTTTTGTCTCAAACATTCTGATTGTTGTGACAGAAAAGTTGTTTTTGGAAGAGAGGGTCCCACAGAGGTGAGGCAGAAGTACTGTTCTGAGACACCTTCCTTTTCTGCCTTGACACTGGTGCTCAGTCATCCCCTGACTCCACCTGCCCTGCCTCAATTCCTGAAAGGCTCAAAAGGGCTGGACATGCACGTGTGAACGAAGTAGTGTAACAAATCTATTTTACCAGGTTAACTATAAAAGGAAGTGGATTGGTTCTGCTTACTCTTTTTCCTCTCATTTTTTTTGTCTCACTAGCCCAGCTTTGGTCCATCCATGCAGTAAGACTAAGATGCATCTAGGGACTGGTGATCTTCTGTCTTAATTTTGTCCTTTCTCTGCCTTTATTTCTCTCCTCTGGGCAAAGTGCAGCTATCATATTCTACCCCATACTCCATACTGAGGTTTGTTGTGAGGATTAGAGGCTTGTTGAAATGTGTTTTAATAATTAAGGGCTTGTTAGTCATGACTTTTGAGACTAAATAAGTTGCTGGCTGCTGGAGTTAAGACGATTGTTCAATAAAGCATAAGAGTTCCTGGCATGTGTCAGTTGATTTTGATCAGCCTGATGAAAATTTATAAGGAACATTGTGCCCCCCACTGGTGGGTCGTGACATGGCTGAAGGTGAACAACATCGGCCAAGGAAAGAGAAATGGTTTTTTACACCTTTCCTTCTGTAATTTAGTTTGGGCTTGTAATGTCACCTAACCATTTCAGACAACCTGCCAAAATAGAGATGATAAGAGCTTATAATAAATTGCTACAGAAATCATCCTTCATCTACTTAGTTCACTGCCACAGCAACTTTTAGCATGGAGAATATATACCTCTCACTTTATATTTTCCTAAATAGCTGAGATAGCCTTGATTGTTTCCATAAATAAATAAGCAAGGCAAAGAAAAGACAGGAAAAGCCCACAGCTTTCTCAAAGCACAAATAGATACGGATTTGAAAGCTACATACAAGCCACAGCTTGTGTATTAAGAATGCACAAAACACATAGCAATCCTATTATTCACCCTACAACAGAAGACAGTTATTAATGTTATGTATCCCATAGGCTACTGTGTTGGCTTCAGTTGGGATAGAGCTAATTTTCTTTACCATGGCTAGTGTGGGGCTGTTTTGGATTTGTACTGAGCATAGGGTAGATAATGCAGAGATGCTTTTGTTACTGCTGAGCAGTGCTTACACAGAGCCAAGGCTTTTTCTGCTTTTTGTATTGCCCTGCTGACAAGGAAGTTGAAGGTGCATGGAAGGTTGGTAGGAGACAAAGCTGGGACAGGTGTCCCCAACTGATCATAGGGATATTCCAGACCATATGATATCATGCTCAGTATATAAAGCTGAGGAGAAGGAGGAAAGGGGGACGTTTGGAGTGACAGTTTGTCTTCCCACCTAACAGTTAACACCTGATGGGGCCCTGCTTTCCTGAGAATGGCTGAGCACCCCCCTCCCCATGGGAAGTGGTGAATCAATTCTTTGTTTTGCTTTGTTTGCGTGTATGGCTTTTGCTTTCCATATTAAACCGTCCTTATCTCAAACCATGAGTTTTGTTGCTTTTATTCTTCCAATTCTCTCTCCAATCTTACTGGTGGGGGAATGAGCATGTGGTGTTTGGTTGCCAGCTGGGGTAACACCATGAAAGCTACTCAAATAAAAGAAGTCCTAGGTGGAGAATTGTGTTTGGAATTACCACCCAGTAATCAAGTAATTGCAGTGTCTGCTACAGAGGCAATCTCCAGATGCAACTCTTAGCAGTAAATATCTCAAAATTCTCTTGGTCAGGGTCCAGTCCATAGCAAGGGTGATCCTGTTTATTGTCTTTATTGTTCACTGATAAAGGAAATGCATCAATATTCATCCCTGAGTTTGATACTGTTGCTCATCCAGTACTACCACATCTACAGGAAACTATAAAGATGAGAATAAACACCTTCCAGTGATTTGGGTTGCTCTCCTGAGGCTGGATAAATTTTGCATTAAGCAAAATGATCCCTTCAATCCAGAATTCTTATTTAAAGGAGCTTTCTTTTTTTTTTTTTTTTTACAGATTTTTTTTATCATGATTCCTGTAGCTGAAATATTTTCCTTATGCCTTTGAATTGTAATAAAAGATCAATCTTAGTTACTGCTCATCACTTCATGCCTACTCTTTGCTTGAAGTTTTTCAATTAGCCTACTCACTCATACACAGAGTTGCACTTTTAAGATGCTGGAAAAATAGGTTGTAGCACAAGGCTTGTGCTATAATCTTGAATTTAAAGATCATGATCACCAAAGATACCTGTTGCTAGTTAGTCTTCTTGAAATTTTCTGTAACTCAATTATTGCAATGGAAATAAACTTTTCTATTTATAACTTCTAAAATAAATGATAGTTATGAAAAATGTAAGAGATTAAGGTGAGCTATCCTATCAGCTATGGACTAACTGAAAAACTGTGACTAGGGACTTTTATCATCCTTCATGCTTCTCAGTTTCTATTCACAGCTAACTGCTATGGCCTTTTTTCCCCCCCCTCATATCTTCTTATTCTCTCCTGTGTATTCACCAAATGTTTAATAACTGTCTCAGTTTAAAAGAAAACTAAGATACCTGTCTGGGCTAGGCAGGCAGCCTCTTCCCAAAAACCATCACAACCTTTGAAATTTAAGAGACTTCAATCAGAAAATTTATAGAAAAGGATAACAGTTCTTAACTACAAATATATAAACCAAAACCAGAACCGAACAAACAGGACAACTAACAAAAACTTTCAAACTAATCAAGTCCTATCTCTTCCCTTTCGGTGCAGTTCTGTTTACGGACAGTGGGAGGATGATGTCGTCGCTCAAGAGGCAGCAGCAGCAAAAGTCACTCGAGCTCTAGCGAGGCTGATTCTCTCTCTCTTCAAAGAAAACAAGCTGGGATGCGTGAAGTTGGTGGGGGGGTGGGTCGAGCCAAGGGAGCTTCCTCCGAAGTGCTTGCACCAGTTCGGCAAACGGTGGCTGGCACCCACACAGCAGCTCGAGCAGCAGAAGTGTGTGAAAAAAGAAAACTGGAAAAACCTCCCTCTCCCCTCCTTACCCCACTTTCCCAGCCATCAAGTTGGAATTCAGAAGTATCAGCCAAGTTTTGTTAGCTGTCTCTAAGAGCAGTGTAGTGGGACGGGGCTGTAGCTCCCAAACCTCCGTGTTGGTAAGGGAGAGAAAAGAAAATTCCATGAAAGATTTTGAAACTAACAATAACTCAAACAAAAAAGCTAAGGAATTCCACAGACAAAGATATTTTCTGTGCCACAGAATCACAGAATATGCTAGTTGGAAGGGATGCACAAGGATCATCGAGTCTAGCTCCTGGCCCTGCACAGGACCATCCCCAAGGGTGGTACCATGTGCCTGAGAGTATTGTCCAAATACTTCTTGAATTCTGTCAGGCTTGGTGCTGTGACCAGGCCCTGGGGAGCCTGTTCCAGTGCCCAACATGTCTGTTGATTTACTGTATAAATTGCAGTATGAAATGTACATTTTAACTGAACCTTTTAATTTATTCTCACCTGTATTTTGGGCATGTGTTTACTGAAACACAATGAATGGGGCTGGAGGAGGTACAGAAGGGCAATCAAACCATTGAAAAGGACAAAGCAGTTGCCTTACAGCGAGACACTGAAAAGGTTCAAGGTTTTCAATTTATGAATGGGAAGGCTGAGGGGAGATTGAGGCTGATGAAATCATGAGTGCAATGAAAAAAAGAGAGAGCAGAACTATTACCAAATCTCAATAAAACTATTAATATTTTTTTTTTTTTTTTAAAGGAGGTAACAAGTTTTTCTTAAAGCAGTGAGTAGCTTTGGATTAGCAACTGGTTGCCACAGGAAATAGTAGAAGCAAATGAAGTTAAAAAAATTCAAGACAAATTCACTCACAATGGATCTATTAAGAGTTACTAAATGGAACAAGCAGCTACCCTAATTCAACAGTTGTGGATCCTGGGATGGTACAGGGAAAACACTGCTCTGTTCATGTGGTTTAAACCAAACGAGAATCAAAGCCATGTATTGGTTTACTAATGATATGTAATTAGCAGCAATCACTGAACAGTCAAGATCAATCACAATACAACAGATAAACCACAACACCGTGTACCAACAAAACACATTTGCATTCCTTACATCAGACACTGAGACTAGATAGAAGTTTCTACTTCTCCTTAGCAGAGGAGGCAACTGATTAAAGAAAATTCAAAACTGAGTGTTCTAACTAGATTTTTAAAATTTTCTCTATTGAGGAATCTGTACTGTCATAAGTCATTCTGGTCATTCACTGTCATTCTGGTGTACCAAAACTGTGTATTGAAGCTTAGGAATCTATCTGAAAAATCAGTAGTGTTTCGAGTTCTGTTTTAGGCTGGGCATTCAGCTTTTTTAACTATTACTTATCTTTAAACACATAAGTAAGTAACAGTTATTATACATTTAATTAAAATTATCTAAAAAAGTAGCTTTAAATGGACAGATTTAGTTTAGAAAGTCTAAGCCATTAAAGGCATTAAAAAGGTAAAGCACTTATAAATAGAAACTGAAACAGTTTATCTTCAGGTTGCAGCAAAAGTATGTGCAAGAACTAATGAATATGGCATGAAATAAAAAGTTGAAAGATGTTGATACTATCTTCTTCTGATTTTTTTTTTTCCCTTTGGTCACTGTGAATATATAAAAAATTTAATTTGGAATTTACAGCACTAGTTACTTTGCTATATTCACAATATGAAAACACAGCAAGACATAAAATTGTGTCAGTTTTTGTATACCTAAAACAAATAAATTGTCAGATTTTTATAAAACAAAAATACACCAATATGAGCTTTAGGCAGTGGAACAAGACTAGGAACTGCAAAAGGAAATATTTGGTAGAAAATTTTGCTAAACTCATAAAACATCACTATGGTGTGGTGAACATTAGAACTCACAGAAAACAGTGAGTCTTTGATTTCAAATGTATTCAAATCAGCGGCACAGCTCCAAATGAAATCAGTCAGTACCTGGCAGATTTATGTAATGAAACTACTTTCTAGGCATACATGAAAGAGTATCTAAATTCCAAATTCCTATATCAGGCTTCTAATCAGATTTCATTTTTATGACTGAAAACTGCAAGAAAGAAAATCACTGTCATAATAATATTTCAAATACGGAAAGAACATAAATTCCAGTTTGCGCTTTCACATTTTTAGTGAACAAAACTATTCATAACTATTATGAAAATTAAAGTTTACACTAAAAGAGCCCATTACCATGGAGAAAAGATGCATAAATTGAGGACTTGACCTACAAGCAACTCTTTCCAAGCCTTCCCAGCTCCACTACAGATTATAGCTTATTATAGAGATCTGTTAGTGCTGCAAGTCTTTGTGTTTCAGCCACTTGCAAATAACAGAATGCTGTAAAATTCCTTTTGTCTCTTTATTATTCTTTTTTCCCAACTCAACTTTCCTCCTCTCCCCTCCTCTTTCCTTTTCCGCTCCTCTTTCCTGTCCCCTCTATACTATTTTTGAATTAGATATAGTCAAAAAAGTTATTTTAAAAGAAAATGGCACTGCCTGTAACACAGCAGTTCCAAAAGAGTACATGTGTTTGTTTCAAAGTGTCAGTCACCCTCTGAAACTTAAATCCCTCACAAACATAGGGAGAAATATGTTTGTGAATGGTTAAAACCAAAATCATCCTGTGTAGAAATCTGATTTGTTTCTACATATATCTTTGTTTTATGGTTTATGGAAATTCAAATGTTAAAGGTTTTACTATCTTATGGCTTTGTTAGACTACAAAAGGGAATCTAACATCTCTGAAACAATAATTTGGCTTCTCAATAAGCATATGCAGCAACTGATTCAAGGCCCCAGAAAACTTTGAAATGCTGTCATTAAAAATAGAAAAATAGATCTGACCTCTTGTTCTTATCTTGTATAGCACAATGTATATCTTTTAAATAAGCTTGGAATAAAATGGAATTAGGTTTGTTATATCCAATTGGAAAGAGTCAATGCTCCATTTTAAAACTAAGCCTTCTGTTTACTTCCGAGAAGCCCTATTTCATAGGGCACTAGAAAACAGAAAAGGAGAGCCTGGTCTCAAATTAATTACAAAGATATTAAATTTAAAAAAAAAAACAACAACAAAAAAACAAACCAAAACAAAACAAAAACCCAAACAAACAAAAAACAAACAAACAAACAAAAAAACCCCACAACACCCAAAACACTAGCTGCCACCTGTCTGCCCCAGGAAGGTAGCTGGGATACCTATAGGTAGCTTCCCAGGACACAGGAGGGGATTTTTAGCTCACGCTACAGTGTGGTCCCGGGGGCAACTGAAGGGCACCAGGCAGGCGGTCAGGATCCTCAGGGTCAGCACTTCAGAGCAGAACTTCAGCTATAGGTGCTGGGCAGGAGGCTGGCTGGATGGGTGGGAAGAAACACCCTATGTTTTAGGGTATTAGGGCACCAGGGTGGATACCAGCTCTTCGTTCACTGAGTGCTGGATTCCCCCTTTGATACCTGACAATCTGTGGTGAATATGCTCCTTTTGTTGACATTTTTTGACACAGAAGGAGGGGAGACCCCTGAGTAAATGGCAGGACCACACAGTGGGTTTGGGACCAAAATGCTGTGCATCAGAAAGAAAAAGTGGCAAATTGCAATCAAGAGCTGCTTTTCTGCTGATCCTCTTTCTGCGCAAATTACTATGCTAAGGTTCTTGATGCTTATTTTCTACTTAATTTCTGCATGAAAAAAGGCTGCTCTGTACCCATTCTCAGGAGTATTTTAGAGAAAGATTGAAAATATTTAATGCAGTGGATTTCTAGGAGTGCCTCATTAGAAAGAGCAACATTAATTTGATATTAAAAATTAATTTACTTCTGTTTGACTTAAAACCCTGGATAAATACAGTCTCAGATTTTCCTCTTGAGGCACAAGAGAAATGAAATCATTACTGACCAAATCTGGTGTTCCAACTTACTGCCTTTCTCTGATGGTAGTCCACAGTTTGAGTTGCTATCAGATGATCAGGTGGTAGTAGTTTCCTAGTACCACTAATGAAACCAAGGTATTATTAATGCTGCTTAGTAGCACCCACATGTTCAGAAGAGCAAGAATGTGGCAGGGGCCTGGCCAGCACTGCAGGGAAGGACTGGGTCTCAGAGGCGATTTCTGCCAAAGCCTGTCCTGGCTCCCTCTCAGCCAACACCAGAAATCTCTGCCTGATATTGTTATCCTCAGCTTTGGGTTCACATGGGATTCACTTTAGGCATAGTCTTAACAATCTGCTTCCTCCTTTTTGTGTTTCTTTGGTTTCATTAGTTCCTAGCTGAAGTTTGACCATGCTCACCCACTAGCTATTATTTAAAGTTGGACTTTTCCCTGGCCACAGCAACTATTGGTATGGAAAGGAATAATTTTTTATGCAGCAATAAACCACATTGATTTCATCTGAGCTGAGGGACAAACAGGTTACCCAGTACTTGCCTGGTCCTGAGAAAGCAGGTTTTACCTCAACAATACTGGCCAGGTTAGCCAAGCCTGCACGCGTCCCAAGACCCTGCACCAGTGACAAGTTGCTGGCAATTGAAAATTTGATCACATACCTTTCAAAATCCATTCCTTTTATGAAACCTTAAAAATAACACTGCTGACATGTCTTGGTAGCAGTGCTGCTATGTGTCAGCTGTTGTTTCACTGCAGTGCCTGGGAGTAGGTTTAAGCAGCAGCATTAAAGTGTTCAGACATGGTCCAAAGGCTGTATCAGGTAGTTCCTGCACAAAAGGAATCCATATTTGAGTAGATGTGTCAAAGAAAATCAAGATGGGTGCTCATGCAAGAGATAAGAAACTCTCCCCAACTTTAACAAGAAAGTTGCAATAAAAGAAGAAAGGGGGTGTGTCTCTTAGTGTTCAGTAGGCAGGCAAAACTATTCTAATTCTTTATTTTCCCTTTCCTCATGTCTCTTCCCTTCCATACACAGTATTCTATTTTTAATGCAGTACTTCCACAGTTTGGCAAGTGATCTGAGAAAAGGAGGAACAGCATGTTAAAATTGAGATTACATATTTTCAGGGGAGAATCCTCCAGCATCAGTGATAGTGTGTCTCACTACAACAGCTTCTTAAGAGCACTGATAGAAAGGGTTTGTCGGTAAGGATGATCTCAGGATTTGTAGTCTTTCTTTATAGCAGTTACCATAATTATAAGTTTAATTACATATCTTACAGCATTGCTAGCATCACTGTGTTAGCATGTTATTATTCTGACCAATCTTTCATTTCAATTGCAATAGATCTCAGGGCCCCAGCTGTGAGAGACCATTATACAAAGCATGGATGGACTTGCAAAATGAAAAGTCCTGTGTAGTGAGGTATTTAAAACTTGACATGTGGCAGTAGAAATTCCTTTTTAGGAAACAATTATATGTGTTTTGCAATACATTACAAACAGGCAAAAAATGTTAAACGTTATAGAAAAAGATAGTATTTTTAAAATTATTAGAATTTTTTAACATTCTTGTCTAAGAACAATGTTTTTAGGACTGCATACTTGTACATACATGTCTATTGAAATGTGTATAAATCTGTCCTACAAATACTCATTGAGGTATTTTTTCTCCTTGTTTTCTGCTGTCAATAGCGCTATAAGAGATTTTTCAAAATCTTTATGTAACTATTATTTCCTCTATCATGTGTAAATAATACAGATTTTCCAAACTCTAAATGAAATTATAGTCTACTACAATGTGTTGGATAGTGCCAAGTGTGTATAGAAAATTAGATAATCCATCCCCTTGAGTCCAAATTAGTTTGGTCACTTTGAAAATGTGACATAAAAACACAGGAAAGGCTTCATAGTTTGGATTACACTGAAAAATGTAAAATCTAATATATTTGTAAGTGGTAAAATGAAAAAATCCATGTTATGTGCAATCCATGTTATGGTGTTTTCCAGTGCCTTAAAACCATACATTTTTTTGAAAGGGATCTCAAGGGATCTATAGAGGATCTCCAGCTTATATATGAAGACCAAGAGATTTTATGAATATCAAACAAGCATAATTTATGCAGAAAGTCTATTAAAAACTCTGTTTGGCACTTTTACTTGCATTAGTAATATGAGAACTCCATTAAAATGAATTTTCCAAAAATGTGTTGGACCCCAATTCTCTCAACTCATTCCCGTAGTTACTTAGCTTTCATTGCCCAAGGACTGCTACTATATTAGTATTAACAATATCCTTTTTAGTACCTTGCGTAGAGATACTTATATGTTCTCTTGTGTGAATATATTTACATTTATTTATACACATATGTACTTGCAGATTCATTTAATTAAATCCTGGGCCCTGAAAAATAAATTTTTAAAAAAAATAACAACTTCAGCAAGAATCAGAATCTTATTCCTTGATTTCTGTATTTTATCATCAATACTTTTAGTCTCAGAACAGCAGATCAGCACCTTCTAAGTGTATAAATAGCCTTTATGGGCTTTGCATCTTCTTGCATGCAACCATTCTCGAGTTTGGCCATACTGGTTTATCTGATTTTTATTCATTCGTCTTCATTCACGATGTTGCACATATGTCACAGAGGCACACGGAAACAACTTCATGCACGTAACAGGCAAATTTTAATTCTCAACCAAAACCAATGGCCAAAACTAATGAATGACGAGGCTAACCACAATGACACTCCAATGACATTTAACTGGTTCCAGATTTACTGTTACCAGTCAGGGATATTGTTACTACATGGACAGGAATGATGACCCAAAGAGCACACACACTCATACACACATAGTGGGGTGGCCACTCTCCCAGAGTTACCCAGAAAATCAGTTAGCTTCACCCAAAGGGTCCTCAAATTGCTCAAGGATATTTGGTAGAACATGGGAGGAGTGGGAGGACACTCAGAACTAGGAAGTCTCCTTGGAAGCCATTCCAGTCCTCAGGTAAGGCTTCCTGTCACTGACCCACTACTCCAAGAAATACCATACATGGTTTCTGTCAGGAGCCCCATTTATAACCTGGTTTGTTGGGGCTCATGGTCATACATGGTCATGGTCTAGAAATTTTTCTGCCTCTCATTAGCTGGAGGCCCTTTCTGTTGTCCAAGGTATCCTCTCCTTTTCATTCCCACCACTGGGGGTGGGGCAGGGGGTCATGGTTATAGCTGCCACAGCCATAGTGCAGTGCTGTAAGGCACAAATATAAGTGTGCAAAAAACTGGCAGCAGCCAGGTATCATCTAGGGGAGTTGGGTGCTCCTGCCGTTAAATACTAGGCAACTGTGTTGTGTACTGTTCATTGGGTTTATTCAAAGAAATATTTTTTTTACTTTTATCACTTCAGATTTTTCCTGTTCTGGAGAGGCATGTAAAAGAAGCTTTTGTATCTTTTTAGCCTACACAAATCATTGCTAACAAGATTGTAGAATGATTTAGGAAGTTATACTAACTGATTATGTTTTAGAACTGCTCCATATTTCAAGGAATTAATGACTATCAGTATATTTTACTACTCTATAAAGTAAGATCTCTTACCCTATCTTATGCCCTATCAGCAGCTTGATCCTGCCAATTATCCTATTAACCATAATTTCAAATGTATTACTGAGCTATATAAGTTTCTGTCATTTAAATCTATTACCAAAAAAATGCTTAAAAAAAAAGGAATCAAAGTACATGAAGCAGTAAAGGTTGCTTCAGACTAGTATGAGAAACCTTGGCATACTTTAAGGATGGACTCGGGAAATACCCCATACATATTTGGTTAGATACAGAACGATACTCATAGTGTATGATTCATAACTCACAAGAAGCAGATGAAGCAGATGCTGCACCGAATTATGTCCTCTATTACTTCTTGATTGTTTACTGGTGCAAATTGGAACAGTTTATCTTTGTGACAATTCTCGTCCTGATACTAATCTATGTCTTCAGCTTCCTAAGCTTAGAAGATTTCTGTATCTATTTTTATAAAGAAATTGGAATATTATTATTAATACATTAATTACATACTAATTACAATTATAATTATGCATTAAGTAATCTGCTCATTGTTATTGGTCACTACATTCATTTGTAGGCAAAGGAGTTACTTTGAAGAGCATAATTCAGAGTGTGTGTAAGATACCAAAAAGATAAAATTTCTTTTTTTCTTAGTTTCTTACTCATTGTGCCAAGTATTTTTTTCCTCTTGGGTAAGCAAATTCTTTTTCAAAATAGTCACTGTATGACTCATTGACTTATTTTGAAATGTACAAACAATGTAATAAACAGAGAGCAAAGAGGGATGTTTTCTGCTAAGTAATGAATTATTCAAGCAGTTAATGATGGAAACAATGACTTCATTGAAGCTACAGCTCTCTAAGGCAACACTATGAAAAAAAAAAATTACTGAGACAGAACCATCCTTTAAGTTAAGAATCAGAGCAGGTGCAAGACTGTTGTCTGAGGATTGTCAATGCCAGCTAAATGGACTGTCTCAGCCTTGACTGGCATGAGTAGGCAAAACTATTCATTTGCACCATAACAAATGGGCAATGGTAAAATTATTTAATCCACATATCACAAAGCCTGAGAGTTGGACTTGGTTCTGCTGATAAAACCATAGACTAAGGAATGCCAAAGCTTGCATGTGCAATCATTTCTAAAACACTCACGTGAAAGGCTGTCCGCAGTGAAAGGCATGCAAAAAGAGAATCCACACACTCTTTAAGACACTATTCATGGTGTTTTTGTAAAGCTAGATCCAGTATAGGCAGAACTAAGTGATATGTATAGATGCTATTTCTTTCTTACTAGTAATTTTTAAGTAGGAGAAACGTGCCCATAAATCCTTTTCATACTTTTTGCAAAGCAATATAGCTTCACCAAGAAAAGAACCCAGAACAGCCAACAGACAGTTGTTAAGGCACTTACATGACAGGCAAGACATGTAATTTTCTCTCATGCTGACAATTGCTCTAAATTGAACCCTCTTGTGGTTTGAGTGAGTGCTTTAATAGCTAAGCTGTTGCTTCAAAAAGACTGTTGCCCAGTTAAGCAAGAAGAAACATTAGGCAGCTGAGGGTGTCAGCATAGAGTCCTTCTCTGAGAGATGTGCTCAAAATTCTGGGGATTGTATCTCAAGAGCAGCAGTATTTAAGCTACAACGTTTCATAGACAACCCATTCAGTAATTTAGTTTAGTCTAGTTGTGAGTCCTGATCTGAACCGATTGAGAGAGTGTTTACATCCCCTAACTGTGGAATTTAAGTTAGTCAATGTAAATCAGACACACTCAATGCAGAGAGCTAGTTCAGTCAGAGAATGATTAGGAGCTCTGAAGTTGTCCTCTTGTTTTCTCTAATGTGTTTCAGAGAAGCATATCTCTTGCAGTTGACAATGTATAAGAAGCTTAGAGACTGGTGTGATTACTGCCTTAGCATTTTTCCTTCAATAGGAAAATTATGTATTCAGTTTAGACTCTGTTTTGTTTCAGGAGTACAAAAGTTAAGCACTGCAGTGATGAGTATCACAACTGACATAACTCTGAATGTATCTATTCTTTGATGCCAAACCTTGAGCCTCATCTTGATATTACTTTTGACTCCTAATTCTTTAATGATAAGCAAACTAAGACACAATGTTCTTCCCAAGAGATACTAACGTCAGCCAGACACAGCTCGCTTTTTATCTGTTTGTAGAACCTAGATATACATTCTTATGACTTATACCCTGTAGTTCTCTCAGATGTTTGCTTCAGTACATAAACTTCAGTTTGTACAGAATTCAATGGCTAGGGTACCCTGTAAATGAAACTTGTATAAACACTGGATTGGTACTAAAACTGGAACACTGCTTCCTGTAAACTGCTGAACTGATTTAAAGATACTTGTAGTCTACGGGCTTATAAAATTGAAGTGGTTGTGCCCTACACATTGAACTATTGATTGTATTACCCATTACATTTATTTGTGATGTCACGGCTAAGGTTTCTTAGTTCCTCGAAGTATAACTATAGTCATCTGAAAGTACTCTTAAAACATTTTCTTGCAACCTAAAGTTCTTTCTTTTTACAAGATGTAGAAAACTTGAAATTCCTTGGACATTTCAGCCATTATTAGTAGCTGCATTAAATCTGCTTTGTGTTACTCATGTAGTTTAAATCAACTTTAAAGCTGTTAGAGAACTCTCCAGTGAAATAGGGATGATTTTTTTTTTTTTTTGTCACCCAGTTATGTAGAGATTCCATTCTCCCCTGCACTGTGATGGTCCCAGCATTTCCTGAGAGTCCCACAGAGCAATAAACACCTAGAAAAAAACATATATCCAGCAAGTTCCATGGTTTTCCAACATTAGCCTAAAGTTCCTCGTCAATGCACCTGAAATCTTACTGAATAAGACTGGACTCAATAATTATCCTGTCATCCCCATGTTACAAAATTTCTATTATTCTTTAGCTCCAGGTAGGATGAAGGATGTTGTCTTGTGTTGGATGATGTCTTGTGCTGGAGTGTGGGAAAGATTGACTGAGCAACTGTGTGGTGCTTAGCTGAGGGTTAACTCACAGCTAGTTATGAGACCAGTTGGGGAGTCAGAAATCAGTACAGCTCCCTCTGAGGCAGTAGAGGAGAACTGTACTAAAAAAAAAAAAAAAAAAAAAAAAAATTGTATATGGGGAATGTCTCTAGCATTTTTCTGTAGCTTTCTTATAGGAAGTAGAAAGTTTTCTATTGATTAGGACATTTAAACCCAGAATGGTTTTAGCAAGAAAATATCATTGCAGTGAAATCTTTGGCAGTTTGACAATATGATTTTATATTTCTGTTTCTGTGACAGTTCTGATTCTGGAGTTGTACTGAATCATTGACAGCCATGGCAACATGATAGGAAAGGAGACAGCAGCACTATGCTATTGGAGCTGTGAAGCAGAGACACTGTTGCTGCTTGAGTTGATTACAGCTACTAAGAAAAATCTTGTCACAATAATAATATCCTGACAACCAGAAACAAACCATCTTTTTAGTCCCCTTGGACCAATCAGTTACACTGTTCATGATAAAACACATCGACCGTATTGAAAGGAGCAGCACTGTCAACATGAGTGTTTTGGACAAATTGTAATCAGTTTTGTTATTTTCTTTCTCCTTATTAACTGCCTCTGAAATTTGATTTGGATGCTGCATATTCTTTCTGTTTTAAACTGCGTCTTCAAGATGATTGAGGTCTTCACTTTACATTTTATTGGATTATGCTTGTAATATATTTCAGAATCCTTCAAAATGAGAAATGTTACAGTATAGCTATTGCTTATCTCAGTTTTCGTGGCGTTACTATTATATAAAAACAAACAAACAAACAAACAAAAAGAAAACAAAACAAACAAAAAAACGACAAAGCCAAACATAACAGTGGGTTTTATTGAAAAAAAAAAAAAGAAAAAAAAAGAAAAAAAAAGTAACATTAAGAAACACTAAGAAAAAATTCAGGTACTTGTTTCTTAACTGCACTGTTCATATTTGGGTTTTGTTAATACAATTTTATGGTTTTCAATTACTACAATTTAGTTACTACTAATTAATTCTTACTGCTTTAATTTTAACTTTATTTTTTTTTAAATAAACTTACTCTGAAATTTGGTATTTTCCAAGATCCATATATTCCATATGCTTTGTTTTGAACCTGATAGTATTTTGGACAGCAGTGGTATCTAGTCTATAGAATTTAAGGAAAAAAGCAAATAAACAACAACAACAACAAAACCAAAAAAACCTCCAAAAATCAAAACCCAGCCAAACAAACAAGAAAAATCCTAAACCCACTCTCAGAAAACTCAGGACCTCAGTATATGCATATACAACAATTGTTCTATAGGTGTCTTTTTCATTGCAAGCCATCATGAATTCTGCTACAGTTAGAATACCAAATCTATTCTTGAATAAGAACATTTCCCACATCCCAGTAGAATACGTGGGGTTATTGTTCTAGGATATTTTCCCCCTCATTGATAGACAAGAGGATGTTTATTTTATATCTGTCTATCTGTTCTTTGACTTTTTTTTTTCTGTGTGTGTGTCTATATGCACTTTGTCTTCCATTATATGTATTCTTTCATCTGAAAAGTGCCACATTTTTTCCCTGCTTCATATCCAGTATAATGAGATTACCCACATATAGTGATTTAAAATGTGTATATGCATCTACCTACAAATCCGTGTTCCACAAACCTATAGGAAATGAAAGAACCTGTAAACTTCTGTAAGAAGGCAGCAATGTATCAGCTAGACAGTCTTATACTCCAGAATAATATTTTACAGAACACTAAAATTAGCTAAAATTATCACAGGACTATAATTTCAGCATAAGGTAGTTAAATCATATTGAGACCTCTAAGAGTATGGAGCCAGTATTGTATAGAGTATCAGAAAAAGATGTTTTTAAAAAACAGAAAGAAAATGTATTCTGTTAAAATTTGATTTGAAATCTGGGCAGCGTTCTGCCAATGCTCAGATTGTTGTGCCTGTGAACATGACCATGGTCGCAGGTGCATCCTGACATGGGTAACAAAATCTTCAGGAACACTCTGGTATGTATCTCCTGCACTCCCCATTAAGGACTTCTCGGTAGATTAATTCTACTAGAACATACAGATTTCTGTTGCACTTGTTATACATGCTTAATCATGCAAACTAGAAAGTAATGTATATAGAGCTCACTAAGTATGAGTTTTCCTTCCACCCCCCGTGACCAGGAGGGGCCTTAGGGGTCTCTGTCCTGGGCCCTTTGGCTCTTGGCATTTGGCCTATTTTTTTTTTTTTTTTCAACCCATCACATGCTAAAATGTAGGAGTGAATGCAAAACTTCCAGAATCAGATTAAAGGCTTGAATGACTGAGCAACTGGTTAGGAACAATTTGTATGGCCTGAAGGAATGGTACAGAGTCAGAACAGAGATAACGGTCACAGCATATGAGAAAAACCAGTGCATGTTCTGGGATTTTACAGTGTGAAAGTTATGTAAAAAATGGGATTTCAAATAATCACTAAAAATGAAATAATGAGATCTGGGAAGGCTTAAGAAAAGCAGAAAGAAAAAAAAAAAATTACCACAAGATTGTGAAGTGAATGACAGGGTGACTGGTTAGTTGTGTAAGATGATAGAGCAGTGTCAAATAAAATGATTTTGGAAAAAATACTGAAGATAAAAGAATGGACTAGCAGCAGGATTTCTTGGGGATGTATCACAGGTGGAGAGAAACATGATACTGGGCATATTAGATCGTCAGAGTTAAGAAAGTGCAATAGAATTTTCTGTTGACACAGAAAATTCTAACAAGGACAAAAGACTTCAGTCAACACTGAGAAAAAGTTAATGGGAAGAGGATCCCCAGAAGATGCAATGAAAGGAATAATCATCAAAACAGGACAAAAATGACATAGTAGATTTCAAAATAGAGAAGCTCTCCAGATAAAGTGATTGACGAACATAAAGAAAGATGAAGAGTGCCTATGGAGAGCAGACTTAGAATTTAAAACAAATAGATGATTAACAGTATTTTAGGGCCAATGTCATTGACCAATCTGTTTCAGACTGGAGTAGGTAGTACAGAAAATCAAAGGCAGTGCAAAAAGACATCTCCAAAGCATAACATGTTCTGAAAGAACTATCTACATCAGGCTGTTGAAAAATCAATAGAGCATGTGGTCATGTCAGGATTAGAAGTTGAGACTCATTTTAGTCTAACACCTGTATTTAGCAACAAGAGTTTACTTGAGTACGTTGGTAAAAATAGAAATCTCACTAGTAGATTTTCTTCCATCTGTGTGTTGTGGCTACAATGGTAATATTGTTAATAGACATCCCCAAATCTTTTTTAATAACAGCATTTTAAGAGATCCTTGTTAGAGTGGGCAGCAGTGCAGAAATAAAAATCAAAGGTAATTGGAATAAACTATGTGACTAGAGTGAGCTAGATTTGACCGAGACTGCCAAAGTGAAATACAATGAGCTGCTATACTATGCAAGAAATAGAAAAAAAAAAAAAAAAAAAAAAAAAAAAAAAAAAAAAAAAAACCAAAACCAAAAACCAAAAAGTTCAAAACAGCTTAAAGTTTCAAAGAGAACAAGAAAATCATGGAGTAACAGAATACCTCCTACCCCCAGTCAGTTAAGGGAAAGGAAAAGAGGTTGCACTGGTAAGAAAGCTGGCCGACAGGGGTGAGGTATACTTAGTTTTAAGTATGTATTGAGCATAAACAAAATCTACATCATGGTGATATGTTTGGTTGGATATCAGTTCTTTATCTCTGAAATGTTACTTTGTGTTCATATGATGTAACAATATGAGTGGCAAAAACAGGAAAACATCTCCTTTGTCAGGGGAGGTGAGACATCATACTTGTGGCATAATCCTTCTGTTTATTATCTATTATTAACTGTTATGCAAATTTTGATGCCTCCTTCCAGCCTGTTTCTTGCCTGGGCTGCAGTAAACAGTATTTGTCCTGCATAAGGCTTTGCACACTATGTAGGCATAGACCAGGTAAATCTAGATTCTGTGTTTCGATTCTCAGTCAAATGCATTCAGGCTCTGAATCAGAATATTATATTGGATAATAATCTAGTGAAATCTGTGCCACAAGAAGTCTAGATGTACAGTGGATCAGAATTCAGGGACTATTTTCTGCTTCATAATACTTGTAGTGTTGTAGCCTTTGGGCATTATTTAAAATTCTTAACTTATATTTTATCACATTTCATTTTCTACATTTTCTGTCTTCTGTATTTGTACTACAAATAGCTTGGGGCAGGGACTCTCTTTTATTATATATTTTTGCAGATCCTAATAAAATGGGTTTCCAGTATCACTCTGAATTTCTGGGTGCTACTTCATCATCAGTAACCACTACGAGAACCACTTAGAAGATTCTGACATTATAAAGTGTGAATATGAATTCTGATTCAATACAAATATCAGACCCTAACTGCTACTCACTGGGGATATTTTACTGCCATTTCATCCAGTCCTTAGTATGAGTAAGTAATTCAAACAGGAACAGATGCAAAATAAATGTCATTATTTTTATTAGCTTTTTTTCTTCTATCCTAAAGGAACTTTAAGGAAAAAAAAAAAAATATAATACACATGAGTCTAGATAGCGTGCTTTTATTAAGCTCTCATGACTATCTGTTCAATTTTCAAACTCCTAAATACAATAACTTCACTGGATAGTTCTTTCCACCTTTTCCCCTTGGTGATATCTCTAAGAAAAAGAAATGGTCACCCCAAATCACCTTGCAAAAAGAGCTTTAGACATCTGTTTTACTAGGCTGATGCCTGATTATAAAAATCTAGGTCTTTGCTTATGAACGGAGTATACGTAGGAAGTTTATTAATATATAATTCAGTAAAGCCATATTTACATATGCAACAATATATGTCTGCCCTTAGACTATTTATGCTTCTTTCACCGTTCTGAGGGGGAGTGAAAATGTTTATTTGTGTCCTTTCTTGGGAGCAATGTGTTGTGGGATCAAATTGTTTTGGATTATAGTTTTTCAGTGATCAAAGCACTCAGACTGGATAGTATTTCAACCTAATATGGCATGGTGATGAATGTCTACATATGCTAATCTGAGGGTTTGGGTTTTTTGCCTTACAAAAAGTATATTCGACAAAGCATTAGTTTCTGGCATCCAAAAAAAAAAAAATTGTTAACTTTGGTTAAATACAGCAAATTTATCTGCAATAAGAAAGACTATAAAAAAGGAAGCATTTCCTGTTGTCAGTGTCAAATCAAAAACACTGCCTTTTCACTTCAAACACGGGTTTTACTCTTAAATTAACTGAACATAGAAATGAAAACAACAAATAAAAAAACCCCTCAAAATGTAAGAAAGCAATTTAGCTGAAACACTTTTTTAAATTTTGCTAAATTAAGAAAACCATGGCATACCTAAAAAAAATCCTACTCCTATTCACACACCACTGTGATAATAACTATGTACCAGCTGCTTATGATTTATTCTGATTTTAGATAATAATAACTCTCTAACTCATACATTATACACACAATGCAAAAATAAAATAGTAAAAAAAAGATAAACCCCTCTGACAGAGTTTTAACTGAGATACGCTGTGGTCCTTCTGCAGGACTATGCAGCCCCGAGGCCGGTGCGCATCCCGGAGCCTTAGCAGCGCGTTGTCTGGCAACAGGCTCCTGGTACTGGAATGGGCCTGGGAGTCAGATCCCCAAGGAAGGCCGGAGAGGTAATAGAGGCCACTAGGCAGAAGGGACGGGAGGAATTCAGCACTGCCGGGATGGTGGCGAGGTGCCAGGGACAGCTATGTGGGAGGTTGCCAGGCTCCATTAGGAAACCTGTTCCTCCCCTACCAGGAAAGTACCATCATTACATGATTCCTCTAGATGCATTTAACAAGCCAGCTAAAAATGAGCACTTTTGGCACTGCTTTGGCTCCGCATTTGCCTGCCTGGAGACTGAGTTTTTTTTTTTTTTATTCAACAATGTCTTTTGTCTCCTGATGTGCTGCAAGCCATAGAAGTAGGGTCTAGACAGTAATACTGTTGGACAGTATCATGAAGAGTATTGAAACACAGCATGGATAATGGACTGATCAGAGGAATCACTAAATAAAACCCCACAATCCCACCCAATACAAAAGGCAGTCCAAAAAGCACATCTTAGTTAGCTTTCATGAATTTTCTTCATTATTAAGAAACAGGAGGGACAAATCCTTCTTCGATGCATATTTTTTTATTTCTTACAAAGGCTCTGCTCGGTTTCTAATTTAATTTGCCATGTCATCTGTTCTTTCTTAAATTAGTTTAATCTTAAAAATTGTGTGACTAAATGAAGACCTTCCATTTAAAAGAAAGGCAACCTTCTTTATAGTATTGTCTTAAACTAAAGTGCTGTGTTTAATTTTATTGGGTGAGTTTTGTGGTAATTTCTGACAATAATTTGATTTTTTTTTCTGATTAAATTATTGGAATTTAAGTTATGAAATTGCATTGGTACATTTATTTAAGAGATGTAAAATGAATCAGTAAGTCAGCAGTGTGTAAGGAACAATCTGTTGTAAACAATCAGTTTTTGTGTATGTATATAGCATTTTGGCCAAATGATTTGGAAATAATAATCATTTGAATAATAATTATGATAATAACAAACCACAAAAAACCACCTTAGAATTGCCATGAACTGTAGTTTATTCTACAGTAGTTCAGGATTTATTAAGACCTTTTAGCTGAGTAAATAGTATTTAAATTAATTTAATTAAATGATTTTGTATGGGTTTTTTTTCACTTGAATTTAGGTCCATCAGAAAATAGGTTAAATTTGGTGTCCTAAATTATCAACTGATAAACTGAATATCAAGAAATACTGAATATTAACCAGTATATGAGAAAATCAACTTGTCAGAATGCAAATTTATATTGTTAATAGTAAGAAACCTGTTTATTACCAGCCTTCCCTGTGTTCTGTAGACCTGGCACACCTTACCAAACTTGCCTTATAAATCACTTCTCCAAGTGTTGCCAAAGCTTTCGATGTGGCCATTTAATTTTATTTGACTTATGCATCCCACTCCAAATCTATAAATGTGTTTGTAGAGATAGCAGGGTTGACATCACTTCCCAACTTCAAACCTACATAAAACTTGGCATGAAAAAAGCAGCACTCTTGCTGCAGCCAAGCAGTGGTGCCCTAGCTACAGTTGCACAGATTGTGAGATTTTTATCTTCCCACACTTAATAGAACAAGTTACATTGGAAAAAAAAAAAAAAAAAAAAAGAGGAAAAAAAAAAAAAAAGGCTGTTGTCATCTTTATGCCCTTGTCCTGTCACTGGTTACCACTGGAAAGAACCTGGCTCTGTACTCTGCATCCTCCTTTCTGGTAATTCCCCAAGCCTTCTCCAGGCTAAACCATCCCTGCTCTCTCACCTTTTCTCATCTGTGATGTGGTCCAGTCCCTTCATTATCCTTGTGGCACTTTGCTGAACTCTTGTTGGTGCGCCTCAGGGCCCCAAAACTGAATGCAGTAATGCAGATGTGGCCTCACCAGTGCTGGATAAAGGTGAAGGATCACCTCCCTCAAACTGTTGGCAATATTTTGCCTCACATAGCCCAGGATACCAGTCACCTTCTTTGCAGCGAGGGAACGCTGCTGGCTCATATTCAACCTGGTGTTCCCCAGGACCTCCAAGTCATTTTCTGCTGAGCGGGGTAGACCCAAAGTTGGTGCATGGTATTGTTCCTCACCACAGGGCGTGAAGGACTTTACACTTCTCCTTTTGAGGTTCCTGTCAGTCCATTTCTTCAGCCTATTGAGATCCCTCTGAATGGTCTCACTACCTGCAGTGTACCACTTCTTCCACTCTGGTGTCAGCTGTAAACTTACTGAAGGTGTTAAAGACATTTCTTTGCCCTAGGTTTCCCATATCAGTCTCAGATGCCTGCTTCCAGGAAAAAAAATAATTTAAAAATTTAAAGGTACTGCAATAAGGACAGCTTGAGCTGGGTGTCTTCAGAAAAGGACCCTGAACAAAGAAATCCATGGGCAATTATACCCTTATAATCTGAGTTTCCCACTCCCCATGAGGCAGTTCAGTCCAATAATAATATTAGGGATTGGGATCTTCTTGTTCTCCATTGCTTCTTTTCACCGTCTCTAGGCAGACCATTTCTCCTTTTACTTCTGAGATTGCAGCTTCTGCTGTTGGGATAGTGGCCTTCCATATTCCCTTATCCTCCAGTATGTGAACCAGCTCTGGGGACTCCTTTTACTTAAGCAGGTATAAAGCTCAGTGTATCCAACAAAAAACTCACAGTGTGTAGCATGAGGCTTCAGCTTGTCTAGCTACTAATGCTAAATGAGTTACACTAAAAAACTGATTTCCTGTATTCTTTTGCAGGGTACACTCTGCCCTATCATCCAGATCATTAATTTAGATGTTAAACAGGACTGGACCTGGTATTGATCCCTGGTACACCACTAGTCACTGGTCTCCAACTAGACTTTTCTTTTTTACTGCTCTTTTTTTTTGCTAAGCAGGGCCTTTCTTAGCTTATTCTGAAGGAATAAAATTGGGTTTAGATTTAAGAACAATATAAAGGAATAAAACAAAAGCAGCTGTCTGGTAATTTTGAAGCCCAGGTATATCACCTTGTGCTACAATGTAGAAGCAATGATCCATGTCAGGGATAAGAAGTAATTGGCTTAATGGCACAATGCCAGACCTAGCTGATTGTAACTCTATTCTGTACTTATGGACAGCTTGCATTTCTGTACTCTCATGTCTTTCACATGCATTTTATTTGGGCCTCATGCCTCTAGCCTTGACCTGTTTCTTGCTCTGGAATTATGTCATTCCTTTGTTGATGTCTTAGATTCTATACTTTAACCACCTAAAGCGAAGGCGGTCATAGTCAGTCCTAAAGCTTCACCAAGGAAGGTGGTGCTGCTTTAGAAAATTATTTACTTTATGATTTAATAAGATAATTTTAAACATAAAATAATACTTCAAGCAAAAAAATAACTACCTTGCTAATTTTTCAGATGTGCTATTCCAGGGCTCTCTAAAAGCTCAACTTTTATGTTTCTTCCTCAGCGCCCTAGGCAATCCATTCTGTCATGGATTGCTACCTGGGTTTTGATATATTTGGATACTTTTTGATTGACAACCTTATAAATGGACAAGGATGTGAATATTTTACATCTGTGTAAATGTAAAGATAAATATGAAAATGTTTCCTTCTTTAAATTAAAAAAGCTAGTGATAAACTAGTGACAGGGAAGAATCAATACAACTTTTCCTGAATGGCATAAGGCAAATGGGAAGTTGATAAAATGTGGGGGTTTTTTCCTAATATGAATCTTGACAGAATTGTATTCAGGAGTAGTGACTGTAGTTGGAGAATTCATTACATATGAAAGAAAACAAACAAACAAAAAAAAGCTTTTATAGAAATTTGAGTAAGGAAAATGTGCTTAGAATAGAGGATGTAAAGATTAAAGGAAAGTACTTAAAATTTTCATTTGGAGCAGAAATTTTATACATTGCTGGGTATCCTGCCCCATTCCACCCCACCTTGTGTGGTTATATCAAAACTATTATTTTGTATTATTCTAATTATCAAATTATATTCAAGGAATTGGATGCTAATGGAATGGATTTGATAACAAATTAGAGGTTAAAGGTAAAAAACACCCCTATGTATTACTGTGTGAAATACAAAATGGCAACTTCTAATACAGATACTAGTTCTATTATTGCTTATTTGTCTAAAAAGAAATGGTGCTCTTTTTTCTTCCCTACAGCATTTCATGAAAACAAATGTGTTTATTTTTCTATCACAGAACCAATTTACCGTGAAAAAATGCAGAGTTCAAAAGTGAATTGTTTCTCAGGGATATACAATGGAGCACACAGACACCACTTCTTATCCTCTTGAGGCAGAAACTGTAAATTAGATTTTAACAAGCCAGATGTAGGCAATATAAATTTGTATAACAGTCCTTAGCAATATTAAAAAAAAATAAAAATAAAAATTGATAATTTGTACTGTGGAAGTAGTAGCAGTTAATACAGAAATAAATTCAGATTTGTTGTGGTCATTTATGGAAAAATACTGTTTCATGACTTGTACTGTATCTACAAATTTGAGATTATTAAATAATACATGAATGATAATGATTATTGAAATAATGCTGTCTGGATATCAAGAACCACAAAGTCTAACATGTAGTCGTCAGTAAAGGAAAGAACTGTCTGTCACACTGAAAAGAGTATGGTGCACTTTCAAAAATCATTTACAAATAAAATTTGTGCCCTGGAGCCACTCACATTGGATGTTACTCAGAGTACATGTTTATATATCTGTCAGTGTGCAGCAAGGGTCAGCTGCTCCCTAAGGGACCGGGAGCTGTGAGCCAAGGTTGACCGCAGGCCTAGCAGAGCTCTCACCAACAGGCACCATCCCTCAGAACGTGAATGTGGTGAGTAGAACCGGGTAAGAGGGTGCCTCAACAGTTCTGAGAACACAAGCTGATGTCAGAATAAATCTGGCAACAGGAGAGGGTAACAGGAATGGGGCTGGAGAAAGATCTTCAGATCCATTCTGTGGAAAGGACTCGAGATCAGCACTCCTGTGGGGCTGGGGACTGAGGGTCTTAGTCTCATCTGAAATTTGGCTCCTGGGTTCATGTGTGGGCGAGGGAGCAGTTCCCAGGGGAGGCTGGGTAAGGCCAGCAAGCTCTGGTAAATCCCCTCAGAGCTCTAACAACATGTAACTCTATTTTCATATGTGAAACAGCTAATGATAATAACAAGTAATCATTACTTATCAACTGAATTAACTACTTAACTAAGATGACTGGTGATGATTAAACTCCTCAGAACTATCTTACTCATTCTAGATTTTTGAAACTCATCTATGTTTTTAAGGCTATCTTCTAAAATATAAAAAGGGCTAAGTAAATCAAGCAAGCCAAAATACCCAGAACAACTAAGAAGAAAGCAGAAAACTTATGCCCATGATCATGAAGTACCAGAAAGTAGCTACATGAGTGTTATATGTAAGTCAGCATGGCACATAAGTAGCTTGACTGTATAGACTATGTAAGAGAATTAGGCAACAGGCTTTCTTTTCCACAGCTAGAAAGAAGCTAATCCTCAAACCTAGATAACACAGTTGTCAAGGTCAGAAATGTCTGTGTCCCTGCTGATTTCACTGTTTGCTAACTTTTACCGTTACGTTTAGGGAACTTTCAAACTGATGTTCTCCAAAATCCTTCTGTATATACAGACTGATTCAGTCTTTTAAATCTGTTAATGTCTATTTTTCAATGTGCTGATTTCAGCTATGTTCAGGTTAATTATCTTCACAGTGGCTGGTATGGGGCTGTGTTTTGTATTTGTGCTGAACACAAGAGTTGATAATTTAGAGATGTTTCTGTTGTTGCTGAACAGGGCTTACACAGAGCCAAGGCTTTTTCTGCTTTTTATACTGCAATGCTGGCAAGGAAGTTGGAGGTGCATGGCAGTCTGGGAGGAGACACAGATGGGATGGGTGACCCCAACTGACCAAAGGGATATTCCAGACCATATGACATCATGCTCTGTATATAAAGTGGAGGGAAGAAGGGAGAAGGGAGGTTTGGAATGATGGCATTTGTCTTCCCAAGTAATCCTTACGTGTGATGGGGACCTGCTCTCCTGGGGAAGGCTGAATACCTGCCTCCCCATGGGAAGCAATTAATTATTTTTGTTTTCCTTTGCTTGTGTGTACAGCTTTCCCTATTAAAATGTCTTTATCGCAGCACAGGAGTTTTCTAGCTTTTACTTTTCTGATTCTCTCCCCAGTCTTGCTGGTGGGGGATTGAGTGAGCATCTGTGTGGGGCTTGGCTGCTGTCTGGGGTTAAACCATGACATGCAATATTGTGGGTTTAAAAATTATTGTAAATATATTTATAGCTAGCAATGTAGAAGCATTGTAGTGTTTCTTTCAACACTGCTTCCAGTGTAACAGTAGTGTTTCTGACTAAAAGAAAGAAGAATGGGCTTTATAGTCTTCAGCTATGAACAAAGAACTTATTGAGCCTTGTAGCCACTCTGACTTGCACCAGAAGAACTAAATCACACTGGTCTCCTTAAAGGCACAACATAGTTAAAACCAGAGGGAATTGTAAGGGCTGTGTGTTCTTTAAAAAATCTGTATGATTTCTGGCTATTAAAGAAAATAATATTTTTTTCTGTCACTGTCCTCCCTTTGCAAACTTGCTAAGGTAAGGATTAGGAGGAGTGACAAGCTGATATGGCGATGCTTGAATGCAGTTGCAAAACATTACAGTAATTTCAAAAGCTTTGTTGAATTTTTTTTCTATTTTGTTTCCGTACTTTATCACTAGTAACCAGCATGCTGTTACTAATTATGGATACAGTCTTTGCATCATATGGAAGGACACTGAAGATCCTGAGTAACAGTCAAACGTGTCTTACGGTGCTCATTAATAAGCAGAAGTTAAATCACCAGGCAGCAATCGAAAAAGAGAAATGATTACATCAAGAATAAAGTATCCCAGGGAGAGAATTGATGTCACAATAATTACAAGGTTCACAGTGGAGAATGCATGGTTATTACCAGTTCTAGAAAAGCTAATTAAGCAAGTCAAAATTCTTTTTAAACCAGTTTAATCAAGAGAAAAGGCATTCCCTTGGCTCTGAACAACTAACTAGCATACAAGAACTGAGAATTCATGGGTACATCAAAAAGAAAGGAAGCTGGTAATTCTACTGTACAGAGATGAAGTGCCTACAATTAAAAAAAAGTGCTAGCTAATGGAAATAGAATTAATCAAATTTTCACTTTGGCAAAACACAGCAAAGCAAGACTGCTGCCATTCACTAAGTCTTAGTGTTTTGTTACATAGAATGTACATATTTCTTTATCATGATTGACTACATTGTGCTTTTCCATCATATCAACAAAGTTGTTTTGAGGCAATCTCTTTGCTTTGCCTGATTCACTCAGAGATACCAAACTAAAGCAAGGAAGAATTTGTCATGGAGTGGAGAAGAAAATGGTACTTAGGCTCATGGCAGTCACCAGTACCAAATTCAGAATGAATCATGTTGAAGTAAACAAAACCTTCTGAAATACTTGCAGAGTGTCATGTAGTGGCATGTTCTACCCACCCCCTGCCCCCTCCAGCATAGTGGTGGTTAGCTGCTGGGACCAGGAAAATGCTGGCTAACTCATGAGTATTTGTGTGAATGCCAGCATTGACTGTTCCTCATTGTGATGCAGGAGGTATAGTAGAGTAACTGGATTTTCCTATTGCCTTAGCCTCTTAGCACACACAGAGATTGTGCCTCTCTAGACAGCATGGTTCTCAGCTATTTTGCTCTGTTTATTGTGAAACCATAATCTCTCTGGAAGATAACTTTAATTTGTTCCCTTTTAAAAGTGAGAAGTAGCTTGTTTAGCATGCAAGTTTGCTGTTAGATTTCATTTAAATAACCATGTGATCATAGTCTTGTGCAATAAGATAAATCCAATATTGCAAGAAATTATATTCTAGAATGTGATATGGGCAGCCCTCAGATTTTTGTTATTCTGCTCTCATAATTTATGTCAGCCACTGTGTCATTAGAACAGTCCTAACAATTCAGTTCTGAAATTCATCACAAAATCTTTGCAGTTCTAATGTCTTAACTGATTTTTCAAAGTAGAATTGTAGGTATTGTCTTTACAGAGTCTCAAAACCCTGAAAATTAAAAGTGATCATTGCTAAAGAATTAACACTAAAAGAGCTTAAGGCATTAAAGGTATCTTTAAGATAATGCACTTTCAAAAGCCAGGGTGATATACAATGAAAGTTAGATGATACAATATATTTAACTTCAAGAATATGTGTCTTCTTATATACAGTTTAAAGTGTATGAAATTATCAAAATATTGCACAGAGTTAATAAATTTTTCCTATGCTTAGCAATAAAGAAAAATGATAAATCAGAAAGATGGGTTCACAACTAATAGGCTTTTGTGTACAGGGGAAATAACAATATGGGTGTGGAGGAATGATGGAATGCCAAAAGACATGAAATTTTAAAGACTTTGCTAAGCCGCAGTTTTTTGATACATATCAGACACGGAGGGAATATATGAGAGAACTTTTTGTGCTACAGATGAGCTACATGCACCTGTAATAGAGTTGTGTCAGTAATTAACAGGGATGCTTGTATAATTCAGCTACATAAGACAATGTCTATTCACCAGGGTATCTATAGTTCTCTCATGTTATCTGACTTTAAACATCTAAAAGCTAGTACTCTTGTGCAATCCAGTTTTTCATGTTCTCACTCAAATCAGTGCAGAAAGGATAATGACTCATTGAATTCTATCATAGGTTTACATTCTCCTGTGGAAACCCATATTGTTGTTGATCTCAGAGGATGCTAACACCTCTGCCAAGTGGCTCAAGTTATGTGACATGAAACCTACTCAGACAAAAAAGGAATTAAATGAGACAAAATTTTAAAAATGAAAATAAAAGGAAGAAACCAAAGACCAGTAATTTGGTGATACTCCAAATGGAATAATGGAATAGAAAATTATGCAGACTGATGTAATTTAAAAAAACAGACTGTAAGTATTTTCAACTTTTTTTTTTTTTTAAAGTAAGTATTCAGACAAAGCGTCTCAGAAATGTTTAACTACACTTCCTACTGCAAAACTGGTCAGTGCGTGATTTCAGATATAATACTGCTAGTTCATTCATATGTGTAAGAAAATGTATTCATGCTGTACATGCTTTCAATGGTACTCAAATAATGCTTGCTTTCAGATATGTTATCCTTTCTTGTTTATTTTTGTCTTTGTTCTATGAGGACCTGGTTCAATCTATTGAAGTTAAAAGTATTTTTTTCCATTTACTTCAAAACAGTTTGGATCAATGCCATACAACTCTTTCCTTTTAGAAGAAAAAATGAATTTTAATCACCAAGAACTTGCAAACGTTATTAAATAGTCAGTTGCTTTGCAAATATAAAAATAAACCTTATGCTATTTGTCTCAGAAACATGTTTCAATAACGTTTATATTTTAAAGTAATTGATGAATAAGTTACTGATTAAATAGTTTTTGCAGTGCAAGGACCAAGCAATAAAATTGCTAATGTTTAGTTAATCAGTTTACTTAGCCATTTTAGATGCTAATTCATAATAGTGAACTTGAGCAGAATTACTCTGAGAAGCCTGGTGCTTCCTTGTGTGAGGTTTCAAGAAAGTTTTCGTTTTGATTCCTATCAAAAGCCAGAAAAATGAAAGTTATTTACCGAGTGCAGAATCATAGAATATCCTGAGTTGGAAGGGACCCACAAGGATCACTGATGTCCAGCTCCTGGCCCTGCGCACCATGTCACACCGCGTGCCTGAGACCATTGTCCAAGCACTTCTTAACTCTGTCAGGCTTGGTGCCGTGACCACTTCTCTGGGGAGCCTGTTCCAGTGCAAGATGGCCATTTGGGTGAAGAACCATTTTCTAAAATCCAGCTTAATCCTCCCCTGACACAACTTCAGCCCATTCCCTTGGGTTCAGTCACTGGTCACCAGAGAGCAGAGATCAGTGCCTGCCCCGCCACTTTCCCTGAACAAGATACAGACTGCTATATTACAAACCAATTGAGAACATATCTGTCATATCTGTGCAACTCTTCCAGGTTTGCCTGTTTTTTTTTTTTAAGTTTTGGTGACTGAAATCTAATGACTGATTGTTACATTCTTCAGAAGCCCAGCAGGAGTTAAAGGCAGGTTCATGTGTTCTTATTTAGGCAAGACTATGTCCTCTTGTAGAACAAGAGAGCCTTGGCATCCCAAAAGCTCTTTCTTAGTACAGAATGCTTATAAGTTTTCCCATCTTTCCAAACAGCCTGGAAGTCTGGAGCCACCAAATCCTAGATATCTGTAGGATTACTCTCAAGAATTATAAAGTCTGGAAACCTATATTGTTCTCAATCTTCTTATATTAATTAGTACTAAGTTAAAAAAAAATAAAATTACATAAAATAGCACTTTCTTATAAGAACGAGCCTTAAAGGGAAGTCCATAATCAGCTTATTTGTTTTAAGGTAGGAACACATTTTAATACCTTATTGAATTTGTAGACTAAACGGACTAAGGTTTTAAAGTTGGCTTCTGAATTATGGTATGTTAAACAGTAGGTGACCAGTTTTAGTCATAAATGCATGGGATTTAGGAGATATTGTCATCATGAAATAAAATGTCAAAGGACTTAAAAGACTTAACAAGATCTTGAGTGCAACTTGGAAGATTTGAAATGTTTCTTCATTTCTAATGTGTAATCAGTAGTCATCAGGAAATTGATTTTGAAAATTGAAGACATTTTGGATGTTACAAAATAACTTTGATTTTACTCTACATATAAGAAGGTCATTTAAAATAGTAAAATAACAGAACAATCACAAAATAGAACATTAGCAAAGTAGAACTTTAGCAGTTGCATATATTCTTTTTTTTTTTTGTAATAAATTACATCTAAAGTAAAAATTAATGAAATAAGTTCTCTAACAAAATTTTTTTTTTCACATTCTTAAAATCATAAATAACTTTCACACTCTGAAAACATTACACAGTCCTCTCAGATCAAAGTGGCTCTCAAAGAGGCTGATTTTTGTCCATAGTTAATGTATTGGTGTTATTAGCAACTTTTATCTTTAAAAAAAATTTTGATTATGAAGTAATTTTTCCTTTATCTTCATCCTGGCCCTACCATATATCTACAAAAACTAATAGTCTTATCTGTGAATAATCTGTGTATTATGTGTATATAATAAAATCTAAGAGAAATTAATGAAAGAAATAGAATGTTCTCAAAGATTCTGAAGGTTGTATGCAATTAAAATTATTCTGATTGGTCTTGAATTTACAATCTTAACTTTTCACTGTGGATTGTTGTTTAAAGGTCTATGTAGATTTTTTTTTCTTTGGTAAAAACAGCTTATAATATCTTAATTATATTTCATTAAATATGTTTGTTATATTGAATTATTATATCTGAGTAATTAAATTATTGTAGTGACAGCTATTATAACTATTAATTATAATAACTGGGGATGATGATACAGCAATATGCATCATTTATGCAGTTCTTTATAGCCAAAGAAGTTTACCATCCATTTCACATAAATGCTTGCTTGATTGCTTTCTATGTGGACCAGGAATATTTCAAAATGCCTGTTATTTATCAGGTTTTTAGACAGCAGAAGATAAAAGGAAACAATACACTGGGAAAGGAAAAAAAAGCCAACACAAAAAACCCTGTTAAACTAGAAGAAAGCAACTTTTCTACTTTATTTCTTTACTGGAAACCTTTTCCAGTAAAAGCTACCCTTGTTGTGCTTAGGAAAAATCTTAAGATTAATAGAACACATATGATTCTAAAAGACTGTCTCTCCCATCCCTGTGTCAATGGATAACAAAATGGATAATAAATGTTATAGAAGTCTGACAAAAGCTATTGCAAAACAAAAGTTACTGTAATATAAAAGATAAACTCTCGGAAAGAAGTATTAATAGTAGGGAGGATGAGACCTATTTTGAATGGAGCACATAGCAGACTTACTTGATACCTGTTTTATTCTGGTCTCTGGATGAGATACAAGGGAAATAAGAAAATCCCTTTGCTTGCAGTGGAAAACCTGGGACCAACAGACACAAATCTCTTTGCATTTGTCAATACACCATATACTTTGTTCGCAAATACGTTTTTTGAGTTAAGAGCTACCAGACAGAGCAGATTGGAGTTTCTCATCCAGGAAACAGTCATGCTCAAGAAAACTTTACAATGTTGTTTTCTGTCTCCTACACAGAGTAGGAGAGACAGAAGACAAATACACATAAAAGATTTCAGTCTTTCAGTGAATTGAGTGAGGCATAGCTTAGACTATTTAGAAATGTTGAACATATTTGGTTGAGTAGAGAAAAAACCTGAAAAATTAAATTTAAAAAATAAAGAGGGGGAAAAAATACTAACAAATCAACACAAAAAATACAGGGTGAAGGAAGCATGCCCAAAGAAGAATAAATAAAGGTATTTTTAAAAAGACAACTGAAACTACATTTTTGAAAGGGAAGGGGGAATGATATTATGAATGCAGGCGGCTGGTCTGCAGCTTCTTAGCTATAAGATAAAAGAAAATCAGCAACTATCTATTGACAACATTGTCATACTTGAAGAACACAATTTCCAAGTGCAATGCCTGCTAGGAAGAAACTTTCAAGTTGTTCTAAGTATAAAGAAAAGATTAAGGATGTAGTTGAGACTTCATTAGGATTTAATTGTGTGCATTTTATTACTACTAATGAGCATTCTGAAGATGAAAGGAGCTGAGGGGGACTGGGAGCAAGCTTGTGAGCGAGGCTATCAGATGGAAAATAGAAGATCCATGGTCGATTTCTAAGTACCATATACTTACTCCCTGTGGGTCTGCCAATGTTCTTTGCCTCAAAAATATGAAGGGAAGAATGAGTATATGGTTTCAGGATATGTAATGATAGATACAGTGTTGTTTTTGAGATTTTTATGTGGTGTATTCAAAGACATCCGTTTTATACTTATGGAATCAAACCAAAAGGATATTTTTAAAATAAGGCACAAGTTATTTTTCAGAAGTTATCAAGTAATAAACATCTTGACTATGTCTGTAAGATTATTCTAATTTCTTCTCCCCTTCTTTTCTTCCTTCATATTACTTTCATACTATGAAATTATTCTAGAGTCTTTTAAAATTTAGGAAAAATAGCTTTGAAAAAGTTATAGAAACTAGTCGTCAGGCTGAAGTGTAGTTCAGAAAATCTTGACAAATTTGAAAAAATCTGGCTAGAATTATCTTTCTTTTGGTATATGCAATGGAACTTTGGAATATTTTGCAATGGAATGTATGGAGTCCCCTTTTTTGAAGGTTTGGAAAAGCAGGTTAAACAGCTGTCTTTTAGGAATGATTGAAGTGTATTCAATTTTATCTATAGTTTGGGCAAGATGATTTTTCAAGATTATCTGACAAGTCTGGAGTTTTGTTTATTTGATATCTAGTGCAGAGGGCAAAAAATAATTGAAGTAAATAGAGATAGTGAAGTGCTGGCAAAAGAATTGCTTTTATATCATTTTTACCTGTGCATTTGCAGGTACAGTTGTGTTGCATTGTAGATAAACTTTCATTTATCATTGACCAAAAAGGAAAAATTCTGCAGGTCTTTTAAATTAGTCTACAATAGCCTAAGAGAAAATGATATAGCAGAGACAGTGATAAAAAATGACTGTTATGCAATATTTTCCAGTAGTAAGAATAAGCTTAAACAGTTTAAAAGCAAAGAAAAACATATCCACTTATGCTCACAGTTAGTATACATCCTTACCAAACCTCTTAAAAGAAACCTCTTAAAAGATATAAATGACTGCAAAGTGCTAATCTAATGATGGAGTGGAGGAAAAAAAAAAAATGCATGTGCTAAAAATAATCAAATGAATAATACAAATTCCAGGTTAATTTTACTAATTATTTTTCTGGAATTGGAGCAACAACTTTGTTTCAGATGTGAATCATTTGAAGCATCCAAAGATTCCACAAAGTCCTACAATAGAGAACAAAGAAAGTGGAAGGATGATATCTTACTTGCAGTACCCTAGAAACAAATAATTACAAGAGGAATATATTTTCAGTACTTCAGAGAATTCCCCCTTTTGGCTTTCTGATGATTTTGGTTGCTGTTTAGGGGCTACATCAGAACTAGAAAACAGAAGACATAAGACCTGATGGAATGCAAATTCACAAAGTTATATTGAAAATTACAAAATTTACTTTACATATTTGATTCTAATATTCCCTTCCCTTCCCTTCCCTTCCCTTCCCTTCCCTTCCCTTCCCTTCCCTTCCCTTCCCTTCCCTTCCCTTC
>JAWWEE010000074.1:71010796-71035535 GCA_035221455.1 Xenops minutus
CCCTTCCCTTCCCTTCCCTTCCCTTCCCTTCCCTTCCCTTCCCTTCCCCTCCCTTCCCTTCCCGCTGAGAAATTTCATATTTTTTCCAGTTTCAGAAAAAACTAGGTAAACAAGGCACTATGGATATCCTGTCTTGCCAGTAAAGAGATCTTTAACCTCAATAACTCTGATCCATGTATGACAAAGACTGCTGTGGTTTAATCCCAGTGGGCATCTAAGTACCATGCAGTTGTTCATTCATTCACCCCTCTCCTTCCCACTGGAACAGAAAGGAGAATTTGAAAAAAAAGTTTACATTTTTAATCAAAGGTAAATGGGAGAAGGTCTTTTCTTCATTTTATTTTTAATGTTTTCTGTAGCAATTTAATAGTTTAAGCATGCAAACTAATCCATATGCCCTATTACAACACTTCTATTTTACCATGCTTCATTTTGACTTTGATAAATGCAATGCTGATTCATTTATTTCCATAGGAGCAACCGTCCTCTGGAAGACTGCAAGAGTCATGTAAGATGTAATTATTCATGGCAAGAATGTCATGGTGGTTCTGATAGGCCAAGAGTTGAAGTTAGATCTGTTCCGGGTATTCCCAAGAGATCTATGAAATTCTTGCCAAAACTTCAAAAACAAAATAGATAAAAAATACTAAATATTCTTTTAATCTAGTACGTTGAAGTTTCCCTGACTTAGCTCTGAGTGATGGCAGCTGACCTACAGCACTACAACGAAAAAGCAGAACACTGTTTTAACACCTGTATAAGATCATGTGACCATCAGATCATGAACTGCTTTTTTTTTAGGGTGGGGTAGATTTGGATTTTGTTGGGTTTTGATCGTTTTTCTTTAGCTCACATTTTGATAAAGATAGTATAGAGAAATTTTTCTCTTTCTTTTCCTATTCCCTTTTTTATAAGGCCAGGTTGGATGGGGCTCTGAGAAACCTGGTGTAGTCAAACTTGTCCCAGCCTATGGCATCCATTCAATGATTCTACAAAATTAATTATTATCAATCTCTAGAATCAGATATCGTGAGACTACAAGAAAAATTTGTAGATCTAGATGGAGTTGCGATGCTTCTCACACTACTGAAAAATTAATATTGATTTTATAAAAACCAGGAAAACTACAGATTTTATAGAAATGCACAAGAAGATAAGATTAATTCCAATCCTCTCCATTTTTGGACTTAATGTTAGCAGTAGTGCTGTAAGTAAAAAATAATCTTGAAACTAAAGCATTTAGGTATGTGCTGGACTTCAGATTCCTGGCTAATATTATGCTTAAATCATCATATAACTAAGTATGTGCCTGGGGCCCTGTGCAGTGGTGAGGTGCAATCACAGTGCAAACTATTCAGAGAGAAGTACACGCATGCACAGTACATTTGGTGGGTTTTTTCCCATTAAAACTGTCTGAAAGTCCTGTGTTTCAAGATGTTTATCAACAGTGATGCATTTAATTGAAATGTAGCAAAACTACATGTGGATTTGAATAGCCATGTAGTTGAAATGTACAAATCTGTACAGGTAAAGTTATGTTCCAAAATGGCTACATTTTAACATCTTTTAGCACCTTTTTGAGTCTGACTTCAGATAGGTAATGAGCTGTAATGACAATATGCAGTCTTAGCAAATAATGATGAAAAATATTTGATCATCTGAAAGTCCTATTTTACATGTTTTGTGCCTGAAACTGGATACAGCCCATTTTCTATTTGTGTCTTCTTTATAAGAATAATTAGCATTACAAAGGAAGAAACTATTCAGTCATCAAACTGTTCCTCATAAATTTTTTAATTTCATAGGGATAACAGTTGTCTTTGTAAGAAGAAATATTCAGTAATACTTCAATTAACTTGAAAACTGCAAGTAGGTAAAGTTCCATTTTTATACAAGAAGACAAAATTGCAATTTAGACTTCTTCCTTATTGATTATTCTGTGTTATCTGGAGAGTTTGTTCTGCGAAGCTTGAAAGTGTACCAGCATTAATTTTTTTCCATTTGTTTCCGTGGCTGATACAATATCACTGTGGTTCAAAAATCTGTGCTCCATCTTCCTTTAATACATCTTTAAAAAATGCTTGAATGTTTGAAACGGTTTTGGTATTATAAACTTTCTTATCTGCCGGAACTTTGTGCACTTGTGAAAATATATTTTAATGACAATACAGAACTGACTAAGTTTGATTTTTAATATTTGGGTAGGAAAAAAGACAGAGGAAGAATATTTTCATGCTTTTGAGTCAATGAACTGAGCACTAAAAAACTGCAGAATATTCTTAACACCCTCTGAAAGCACTGTCAGATAAAGCTGCTTAATCCCATGGGAAAACCCAGCAATCACCAACTAGATTCTCTGTTCTCATCCCTTTCTTTTTATTTCTTCACAAATTACTGCTCAATGAATACCAATCTTTTGGCATTTCTTAGCCCACATCTTCAAAAATTATTAAAATAAATTCTCTCTTACTTCCTTAGAGTAATGTAGATCAAGTAAATCTTCATTAAAATTGAACAACTACATTCTGATTAAAGAAACTAAAAAAAAAAAAAAAAAAGTCTAATCCTTTTAAATTCAGAAAAGAATTGTTCCCTACATTTATAGGAAGTTCAAATTTCATATGGGCTTTGAGTGGATTGTTTGAAATATTTTTCTCTTTGTTACACTGTTCATGACCTTTCTAGCCATTTTTGCCTCAATAGGAAAAAAAAAAAGTATCACAAAATATTTGTAGTAGGCTGTAATAACCTTTATGATGAGCTGCATGAGTTTCAGACACTTTTCTTTGCTCATTTTATGACACTGTGCTACATTTGCTTTGGACGGAAGTACCAAAAAATAACTGCAGTTATTCCTGGCATTATTAAAAAGTGTGATTTGTTTTTTTACAAGTGGGAAGATTTGATAAACCAGAATTGTTGAGAACATTGTCATTTGTTTTCTCTACTGCTTCTATTAATTTCTTATTTAGATTTCAAGTGTACACGTTTGTTGCTAAGATGGGGATAGTGTAGTGTATAAAGAGAGAATGCAGGTTGGGAAGAGTGCTAGTGTGGGAAAAAAGAAATGAAAGAAGGTACTTTATGATGAACAGGAAGTATCATAGTTCCAAAGCCTAGCACAATTGTGCTATAGTAAATACATTTCAAAGTTACCATACCTTCCAACAGGAAGGAAAAGAGTGAAAAGTAATGATACTTTTTCAAAAAGTATAAATGAAAAACCTAACCGTAAACTATTGTACCATGTATTTACAAATCAGTTCATAGCAAGATTGACTGAAACATGCTTTCTGACAAAAATAACCTTAATCAGCATAAGAGAAGTGAACACAAAAATCAGACATCAAATTAGATTAAAAAAATAATGAGTCCACATAGTAGTAGGTTCTCTAGAGCTACTTTACATTAGCAGAAAGTATACCCTTTGGATTCTTTGTGGAAACTATTTCCCTCATTTTATTTGTAAAACTGCACTAATTACCTGAGAAAATCTAATGTAACAAAGCCTGACTCAATAAACAGGACTATTAGCTTTGCTCACTTGATATCATTTCAGGAGTCTGGAGAATAACAAACATACTGGAAAATCAATTTGTTCTCCTATACTTTGTCTCAAAACATATTAAGACATGTATAGATACTATTCTTTTACATCAGAGGAAAATATTACCTTTGCTATATCCTTGTCACTGAGAATATAGTTTAACAGAACAAATAGAAATTGAAACAAATCTTCCTGACTGCAAAGGCCTAAATGCAGAATTTGAGAATTAAACATTTGGCTTAGTAGCTTTATTTTAAGAGTTGGCCAAGCTATTAAAAAGATCAGTTACTCTGAAACCTTCCAAGAACTAGATTGTGAAAAAAGAACAGGAAAAAGAATCCAAAAATGCCTACAGCACATTCACACGTTCCTCCCACTCAAGAAAGCACTGGTCTTCATCTGTGCTCTGCTTCCTATGAAGTGTCTTTGACATTGCAAAAAAGTTTCTTAAAAAAGCTGTCATGAACCATACTTATAATTCCATATCTATAAATAAACATGGAGGAAAAAAGAGATGTATTATCTGCTAAGACTCTGTTAAGTCATCGCTATAATACCATTAATGACTAAAAAAATAAAAGGACTTTTATTACTTTCTCTTTTTTTGCAGAGATACTACACAAATATTATTCACTTGATCCAGAACACAACATCCAATCACTTAACACTAAAAGTGTACAGCTAAAGCAGACTAATTCTTTTTTTACATTAGTTATGTAACAAAGGAATTTATATCCTTTTACAGTGCTTTTAGTCTTTGTGTCAAGTCTAGATATCTTTAGATTCCTCAAACACATTGTCTAATTTCGGCAAAAATAAGAGGCATTTATATAGAAAGAATAATATCATATAGGAAATTATTACATAACAATTATTTTTGTCTAACAGTAATTAAAATATTTGGGATTTAGGAAGATAATTGAAAAAATTTTTATCTGAATAAAAACTGATGTATTTCCAATGTGAACTTTGAAAAAAAATACAAAAATAACATTTTAAAAATTATTTCAATTTTATATAGAAATGTTTTTTAACCTCAAAAACTTGTATTGTTGTGTGCTTGTACTTTGATACTAACACATATATAAAGAACAAGGTAAGGACCTGGGTTGCTATAAAATTTACATGGATTTTCTTTTCTTTAGCCCATTTCCTCAGAATGAAACTGGATAAAAAAGAGAAGGGAAAAAAGCTAAAAATCTAATGCAGACTAATTTAACTAATTTTCTGCATTACCAAAAGAGGAAGGAAAAAAAAAAAAAAGGAAGAAGAAAAAGAAAATAGAAAACGAATACACAAGAAAAAAAATTAGAATACAATAAAAAACTAAAATAAAAATTTACATTTGTGATATTAATTCTACTTTGTTGTTTGTGTGATTAGTTGGTTGCTCGTTTTTTGTGTTTTGTTATTGTTTCTTTTGATTTTGTTTTTTTTTTTTTTTTATAATATTGTTAAGTTTGAAAACTGTAATTTGCACTTTAACTTTTGGTTTGGTTTGGTTTGGTTTGGGTTTGGTTTTTTTTTTTGTGGAGAGCAGCTCATTTTTTACTTAACTATCTGGCCTTTAGTCCTGAAGATCTCATGTTACTGGTCAGAATTTATTTTGCTCATCATTCCAAGCATTTACTCTGTATTGAAAACAACAGAAAGTCTGCTGACAAGAATATAATGCAAACTCAGAATCTTTTGTTGCACATACTATGTTTTAATTTTTGCTTTTTAATTACAGAGCTGAAGTTCACTCCATTTCCACTAGTCTTTTACCTGTTATTCCCTTTGTGATATTCCTCCTGTAAATGATGTAGTCCTTCCCATTCAGCAGAAATTATTTTAGAAACTTCATATTAAATTCTCTGATCTTTTGAATAATTGTCTCTCCTTTTCCCTTTAAATTCTGAGCATAGCGGATATGTCCTTTAAAGTGTTTTGCTTGTCTTTTCAGTTGTGACTATGAACCCTTTCAGTGTCAAGTCTTGGTTTACTATCATTCACATACCACATCTCCCACTGGTGATCTCTCAAAATTAGTAGCTATTCTTGTTCTGTTTGCAATGACAATATAGCAGCCATAGTGCTCTCATGTTAGACACTTCCATTGTCTTAGTGAAGGTCCATACTAGAAAAACTTTCCAAAAGCATTTCCCTTGAATTACAAGATCAAAATTATGAGGCAGTAAAGCATTCTGGCAGATCTACTATTCTCTACAGTTCATGGTGTATCACTCCTTCCTCCAACAACAGGTTCCCAGTTCTAAATTAAGATGCGTCAGTTCATAGAGCTCAGGACAACTCTAATTTTCTGTTTAAAACAGGGTCAAGTTGCACAACTGCACTCTGCATAGCCTGCTTAACTGTCCTGATGATGAAAAGTTTTCTCCTGAACTGATTTCTATCCATATTAGGTCTGTCTGAGATGGAATTAATTTTTCCCAAACATCCCTCATAGTGCTGTGCTTTTTATTAGTAGCTAGAAAGGTGTTGAAAGTACATCAGTGATTTGGCTGCTACTGAATGGTGCTGGCACAGTATCAGCACTGTCTCTTCAACATTCATCCCCTTACCAGGAGTTGGGGTGTAGACAAGATCTTAGAGGGGCACTTGGCCAGAACAGCTGACTCAAACTGACCAAAGAGATGTTACATACCATATCATGCCTGGTCAGCTCTAAAAGCTCAGAGAAAGAAGGAGGAGTGGGGGAACATTTGTTAAGACATTTGTCTTTTGAAGCAACTGCAATATGTACTGATGCCCTACTTACCAGGAAGTGTCTTGATATTGCCAGCTGATGGGAGGTAGAGATTAATTAAATTTTCCTTGACTTCACAGCAAAAGAAAATCTACGGCTTCCTTGCACACAGACTTTGCTTTTGCCTTATAAGATGTTTTTATCTTGAACTGTGAGTTCTTTTCTCCCCTCCCTGTCCTGCTGAGGAGGGGAGTGAAGGAACAGCTTAGTGGCCACCTGACTTCCAGCCTAGGTCAACCTACCACGCAGTCCCATGTGGTTTTCCCTGCTGTTGACTAGTTCTCAGAAACTTTTGCCACCAATATCAGCATAGAATTTCTGAAGGTTGTTGGGCTTTGATTCTTGATACTGGTTTTAAATGGAGCAACTCATGCCTGTGGTAGGAGTGGAAGAGAAAATGCAGAAAACAAGTATTTCTTCCATTTCAATAACAACACAAAAAAATTGTCCTTTTGACATTACGTGAATTCCTTTCTTAGTATCATAATCAATATTTGTTTTCTCTTCAGCACCAGAAGATCAATTATGCTTGTCAATTGGTGTGGGAGTCAGAGAAACATTATCCCCATGAATTCTTGGTACTCTGGATAGTAGGTCATGTTAAGACACACTTTGAGATAATGCAGAATTTCCATCTGTGAGCCAAGTGTGTTTCACCAGAGCTCAAAGTACATTACTGGCAGTAGAAATTTTGTTTGTTTGTTCCTCATAGCTGCAAAGCCCTGAAACTTCTCTCAGAGGTATGTGAAGCTTAAGTTTTGTCAATAATCTATGTTCATTCAGAAGAGTATAAGATTCATCACAGAGCTGATTCATGTGGAATACTGTTCAATAGTATACACAATGTATACACACTGTAAAGCTATTCACACAAACATTATTTGGGTTAAAAATGCTAGCTGACTTGAGGGAATACATCTTCAGAATGAAAAGGTAGACTTAGATTAGTAGTGGGTTGACTTTGGTTGGGTCCCAGGTGCCCACCAAAGCCACTATCACTTCCCTCTGTAACTGAATAGGGGACACAAAATGTAACAAAAGGTTCATGAGTTGAGGTAAGGACAAGGAGAGATCACTGTTTGATTACTGTCACAGACAAAACAGACTTGACTTGAGGAATTTAATTGAATTAATTACTAAACAAAATCAGAGCAAGATAATGAGAAATAAAACAAATTGTAAAAACATCTTCTCCCCATCCCTCCATCCTTTTCAGGCTGACCATAACAGGTTGTTTCTGCTGCTGCTCAGAGAGAGGTGTCCTCCACAAATTGCTCCAGCCTGGGTCCCTTTCCAGGAGGTGTGGTCCTTCAAGAACAAGCTGCTCCAGTATGGGTCCACCACAGGATCACAAGTCCTACCAGAAAACCTGCTCCAGTGTGGGCTTTTCTCCTCATGGGCCCACATGACTCCACCACGGGCTTCCTGTGGGGTCACAGCCTTCTTTTGGGCATCCTCCTGCTCTGGCATGGATCTCCTCCACGGACTGCAGGTAAATCTCTGCAACTCCGCTGACCTCCATGGACTGCAGGGGAACATCCTGCTTCACCATGGTCTTCACCACAGGCTGCAGGGGAATCTCAGCTCTGGCACCTGGAGCACCTCCTCCTCTCCTCCACTGACTTTGGTGTCTGCATAGCTGTTCCTCTCACATGTTCTCACTCTGCTCTTTTCTGAACACAATTAAAGATCACACAATATGTTGAGTTCGAAGGGACCCACAAGGATCATTGAAGTCCAACACTCTTAGCCCCGCACAGGACCATCCCCAAGTCACACCATATGCTTGAGAGTATCATCCAAAAAGCCTCTTGAACTCTGTCAGGCTTAGTGCTCTGACCACTTCCTGGGGAGCCTGTTCCAGTGCCCAACTACCCTTTGGTTGAAGAGCCTTTTTCTAATATCTGACCTAAAACTCCCCTGACACAACTGGCGCAACTCTCCCTTGCCATCCTGGAGCAAGCTGGCATTGGCTGTCAGACATGGGGGAAGCTTTTGGCAGCTTCTCACAGAAGCCACCCCTGTAGTCCCCCTCCCCGACTTCCCCACACTACCAAAACCTGGCCATGCAAACCCAATACAACTAGATAACTTAAAGATATCTCAGTACTGGTAAATTAGCTGTTTCCTGAATAATATTTTTTTCAGGTTCTCATCTAAATTACCTTTCATCTACACTATTCTCTTATTTTACCTTAGTGATGGGTATCTTATGCACAAATACAAGTTAAATTTTCATTGCTTACAAGATTTTCAGGCAGTATCTATGTATGCAGGAATATATAAATGTATGGTTATATAATAGATAGATTAGATAGACAGATAGACAGACAGCCAGACAGACAGATAGATAACTAGATAGATATTTAAAATGTTAATTTCCCCATCCAGTCAAGAAGCCCCTATAGATATCTTCATTGCAATTTCTCAGAACCCCAATTAAAATTCTGGTTTTTCATGCTATCTTCAAAGCAGCTGACAATCGTTAAACTCATAGATTCTAAAACCACTGCCTAGTATCTCTGGGCTTTATTTTACCACTCCTAGCCTCCAACCATCTGTCTCACTCCATCTGTTGTATCATCTTCTACTTACTTTGAAAATTCTTTGGATAGGGATTGTCTTCTTGGCTTTCATTTGGCAAAGAGATCCTGGCCTCTAATAGACTTCTAAGAATTATGATAATACAAATAGTAATAAGAGTCAACTTAGTTGTTAGTCAAGAAAGTATATTGCAATACAGTTCAACCAAATAGAAAGTAAGATAACATTTATAACATCAGAAAGTCTTCATTCTTGTGGCAATTTTTAATGCCTTACATTCATCATATTTCTGCAACAGTAATGTTCAAAGGTCTACATATAAGCGTTTTTACAACTGACAGTGCCGAAACTGTAATTTAGTTAGTACGGTGATGCAAGGGAAATCCTCCTCTTTTCTGAGAATTTATGGGTTTATTTGCTTAAGTTTAGAGCTGCTGATTTTTCTGGAAATTCTCTTTGCATGAGTATTGATACTGTAGTTTGTGGGAATATTATATGCTATTGGTATGAGTTAATCACTAGGAAAGAATATGGACTGAATCTTGTTTTATATTCACCTTACTCAATCTACTTGCACTGCCTGTTTATATGGTTTCTTTTATTTTGGTAAAAAAATATATATTAGTCATTAAGAAAATAAGAGTACTGCATCCCTCCACCATTAAGGTCTGCTCAGATGTGTCTCCTTTACCATTTTCTCCACAGAGAAGCTGTCAGATTTCACTTTAAATCCAAGACTACTATGAAAGATCACCTTAATTATAGGATTCTTAGCCCACTATTTATGTTGTCATTCAACTTGATTGATTCATATTGCTGAGTTGTCAGTCGAAAAATGTATTAAATTTATTTTCAAAATGTATTTTGATTAACTATTTGTCTATTATGCAACTTGAATAGGAGTGGTGCCTTTCAAAAAAATCTTAAAAATGCCTATCCAGTTTTGATTACAGATTTGATCTTGACTCTCATTGAGAATCCCTCCAAGTCAAAACACTGATCTTAAGGAAATTGCTGCAGATTTATTCTTGGTTTTGGCCTCACAATCAGTAAGGCTAAGTGAAAACTATAAGGAAATAAATAGTATGTATTATCTTATGATATATATTCCTATGTTCTAGCTTATTATAAAATGTCAAACTTTCTTTAATGTTTCCCTTGACCATAGGACATCACTATTTTAGAAGAGTTTTACACAGATCTGTATATGAAAGTAGCAGCAGTCAAAGTCAGTAACAATGAATGAAACAGAAGTAAATAATGAAAAAATGCAAACAAATTATATTCTGGGTGGTAAAAAATTACATACTGGTTGCTCATTCTGATGATGAATTTAGATGATATTACAATGACCTTTGCTGCTACCATGCAAATCAAAAAATGCTTATGTACATTTTAGTTTTCTCTCCTGACAGAAATATTCATATATGAAACCAGACAAAAAAAGAAAAAAAAAAAATCCTATAGACCATTACTGTTGGAAAGAAATAAAAAAGAGGAAAACCGCTGATCTTATATACACTTGTATAAATACAAAATATATATTTTCAATAGTTAATTTGTTGACATAGCACATCCCAAGCCAAAAGTTATAGTGGTTAATTAATCAAAGTAGACCAAGTCATTATCTCTGAAAATTTCCAGCCCCTCTAAAAGTTGTGCTAAATCTGCAACTTATAATAATATATTGTTGATAAAATACTTTCCTTCTTATGGGCTGAACGTTTGACTCACATGATTTCCTCCTGCTCTGTCAAAAACATGGTGCAAGGATGAAGAATTTATTTTTCTTAATTTCAAATGAGTTTGTGACTACCTCACCTCTGATTCTCTCTGGTAAAGAAGGGGAGGCCAAAGATCAGAGGATTAAAAGGTTTTGGTAATATGATTAAATGCTAGTCATAGTTGAATGTAGGACTACATAGTTCAATGAATTGGTGCCACTGTATTGGCTTTATTATCTTTCGATTCATGGTAGAGTATCTTATTTTGTCTTTCAGTTTTCCTTGTTTTAATAAATGCCACATCAAAACATTTTAGCAGACTAAAAAAATATTTACAGACTTCTGAGTGCCAACAATATTATTTTAATTATCATAGAAGTGATGTATAACATTAAAGCCATTCTTATTTAAGAATTTTTTATTTAAATAGTGCAGTTGAAGAGCACGATCAAGTAAACTGCATAACATAACCATGGGAAGTAGAGAATCTACTTCATTGTGTAGGACAGTTAATTTATCTTCTTTTTAATCCTGCTTGTCATATAAAACTGTGAGGGCAAAGCTTTAGCTCAGCAGCATAAGGCTTATTAAAAATAAAATACATTTCAACCCCACTTTTAAAGTGATAAAATGCAAATTAATTAGGATGCTGCCAAATGAATTATATTGCTTATGTTTTAGAAGTGCTCCACAAGTTTATGTGGTCAGAGTTTTAGGTACCCAGTTTGAAATAAACATGCAGTTTATTTGCACAGAAACAGTCCAACTAGAATAAGATAAACAATGCAAAAAAAATGCAAAAAAGCCCTGTTTCTTTTCTAAACCAATATTTTTTAAATGATAATTTTGTTTGCTATATTAATATATATTATAGAATAGAAATCTTCTTAAATGAAATATCATATTTATTCTTCTACTTACATATTCCCAAAATATGTAGAGATACAGACATGTATGTATAGAAGCTATTTTTTTCTCTTTTTTCCTTTAGGTAATTAAATGCTGTCAGTTTTTATTCATAAATGTATGTCAGTCTTCAACCTGTCATTTAAATACTGTTTTGTTCAATTTATTTTAATCTCTTGTTGTTGGTTAACTACATTATTAAGCTTTACCTATGATTTAAAAGCAAATATCCTTTTTCTATGGATGAGGATTAAAAAAAAGAAAAAGAAAAAAGGAATTAAAAATCATTCTAAGTTGCCCATTGCCCCTTTGTTCTGGAAGTAAGAGAGTGATAACACTGCAAAATCTAAAATACCCCATTCTTTCATTTGGAACATAATTTCTGAGTTATCTACTTACCAAACCATGTTACTGAATGATATATAAAGGACAGAAGTCTTTTACATAAGAATATACAGAGCTGTGGTAGAAGGCGGCATTACAGATCTGGTAGGTTACAATGCTGACCTCCAGACCCATGGTCTTAGATGCAGACCTTCTCCTTTGACTCAGGAATACAATTGGGGAGCGCCTAAAACAAGTTTCTGAGAGGTTTGACTACTCTGTTCTCCATTTCAGAAGAACCAGGAGACACAAAGGCTTGATAGTAACTTATTTTAAACTTGCCACTTTTGTAAGTGTGGAAAGACACCTAAAGATTGGTTTTCACATTATAGGCTAATATTTTCTTTATAAGTTTATATAATACATGTTTAGATTATGACATTTTTAGAAGGCAGGTTTAGATTATGACATTTTTAGAAGGCAGAGGCTAAATTTGTGGGTAGCATATAAAAAAAAAAAAAAAAAAAAAGTAGTTTTATTGTGGTATTCAATCCCAGAGCCCATGAGCTGGCACCTTGTTGCAAATCACAGTAAAGCAGAAATATCCCACAAGAGATTCTACAAGTATAGTCTACCTGCTTGATCTTAATGTGCCAGTGCAGAAGCCTGAAGGTTAGTAGAGGCATCCTGCTTCTCATGTCTCATCCACCATGAATTCAGTTGTTTATCTCGATGCAATATCAAAGCTCCATGCGCTCAGATGACTGAAAAATGTAATGCGTAGGATTACAATCCAAAGCACATCAATGTATCTATGGCACATTTCCATTTTAGGTTTTATATGAAATTGTGAAATAACTTCTGATCTATTTATGTAGGTATGACAGGACTTTTAAAGAAGAAGGAATTGACTATGCCTGCTGGGCATACTCTCTATACAATTTTTCATTCGCTTCCTTGGCTGCTAAGAGCCCAAATGCAGATCAAAGGATTATTTTTGGGAAATCAGACATCTCTTCTCTTTTCCTAGTAATTTATAATTAACAGTTAAAATTGGTAAGTTTATTTCCAAGTCTCCAAGTGTCCACAGCTAAAAATATGGTTTCAAAATTAAATATTATAATTGATAGATCTTAATTTTCCTAGACCACATGATATTTCTTTAAGCAAAAATCATATGGTGAGAATCTCTTTGCCTCAAACTCTTTTTGTCCAGTCTGAAAAATAATAAAATAATATGTTTTCATCTCTGCTTTTTCTGTTTGGGTCAACTGTTAATTTATTCTGTTAGTTACAGAACTTCTAATTAATCTGAAAGATTCTATGACTATTTAGAATGCAGAGTGAGCTAAGCTTCATTTGAAAAGGAAATTTACCTATTTTCTGGAAGTGCAAATCCTGAATTTGCAAATAAAAAAAAAATTATATTGCACGAATAACTGAATTGGAAGCTCATAATAAAATCTGAACACTAGTTGTGATGTGCTGCAGCTACCCTAACTTAAAGAAGACTACTGCAAAATCAGAATCTTTTAAAGTTATCAAATAAAAGTCTGTGGAAATTTGGGTTGGCTCCCTCCTAAACTCAGCTGCCAGCCACAGAGATTGCCCCCTCCCAAGATAGAGGAAAAAAAAGTACCGAAAGAAAAATTGTAGTTATTTATATATATATTCACATATATTACAGTTATATACAATTAAACACTATGAACATACAGAACAAGAATCCCAAACAACCCCAAAAGGGAAAAGGAGAAAAAGGGGAGGGGAAGAGGGACAGAAATGTGTAAAACCAAAACAAAACAGATGCACACACTCAAAACCTCAGGGAAATAGCTCAGTAAAGCAAGTAACACAATATACTCTCAGCAAACTGCCCTCAAGAGAAGCAGTCCCTCCACCTCCGTGCAGCTGGGACAACAGTTTCTCAGATTAGGCCTCAGCTCGTACAGATAAGAGTGAAGCCAACACACTGAGACCTGCTGTCCTCCCAAGCACCCAAAAGGAAGAGAGAGAGGAACCTCCCCTCCTTCTCTTATATTCACCTGATTACATAAAGGAATGGTGTGGAATACTTTCTTAGTTATAGACCGGTTACCAGAGAAGGCCTAAACTAAAACCAAGAAAACTAAACCACCACAAAGTCTTAGAGGAGCTAGAAATGCACTGGTGAAAACACTGAGAAGTTCTGGTCAGGTAATAAGGAGAGGTAGATAAAAGATTGGGCCTTAAATTAATGTAATGGAAATACAAGAAACATTTATTATTAAAAAAGATTGCAAAAAAACCCCCTATAATGGATAAAGAGAACGATATTGCTGGATCTTTCTATGCATGTTAGATACCAGCTGTTAGGTTTGAATTCTTTCTCTTTAAATACTCACCATGACGTTTCATTCCAGTAAGTGACTGATTTCTGCATGAACTTTATTTTACTTTCCTAATGAAGCAAATCTATTTATTTAATCCAGCACATAAGTAATATTTAATTTTATTTCTGATAAAGAAATAGAAAATCCATAGCAATGTTAAAATACTAAAAAATCAGTTGACTTAATTTGGATATTAGGAAAGTATTCTGTCAAGTGTCTTTGGAGGGGAAGAAAAAAGAAATTAACTTTCCTAAGGAATTTTTTACTTGTTTCTAGATAATAAATAATTTTAAAATTAACAGCTCAAATGTCAGACTTTCTCTTTTGATCTATTTAAAGCATTATAAGACCAAGTTATTTCCAAAATTTTAAAGAGGAATTGTTCTGATAGAATGAAGTGTCTCGGTGTCCTGAATTCAGGTATGACAAAGTTTTATCTAATATTACTGTCTAAGAGACCATATAAATTTCATTCTATGTTTAAGTTAAACTTATTCATCAGTTATTGGGCTAGACTGTACATTCAGTGAAGTCATAGGTAAAGTCATTACCTTAAAAAACCCTCTTATTTTGTTAATTGCTTTGGGCTGCATTTGTTGAGATCCTGCCAAGATATTGACATAGATCCTAGTCGAACAAGGGTTTAAGTCTGTGCTTAAGTCTAAGCACATACTTTTATCTAATTAAAATTCTAGATTGATGTGGCAAACTTCCAACCTTCAGTCTTAATACAGTTGGAACTCAGAATTGGATCAAAAGGAATTATGCTTTCAGTAAGAAAAATATCAGTCCTGAGGGATGGAAGTTTGATGTTATCCTAGAAACAAAGGAAAAAGAAAGCTTTGTCGACACCACAAAAATATTTTTACTCTTGAAAAAAACCTGTTCTTTGCTATAAGAAAGTCCAATTATGTATTCTGAAATCCTGCCTATATTGCATTCAGCAATCATTTGATAACTTCAGAGAAACAAGAATATAATTCTTTTTGTAATAACTATCTGTTACAGAAGGATTCTGAAATGAGGCCCTTGCATACTACAGAATACATAAGCCACAAAGTTTTACGAAGGTGGTAGAAATGGATGCCTGTCATTGTCTCTCACATAAATACTTCCAAAGACCAAAGAGGCACTTCTCAGAAGTTTCTTTGTTTCTTAGTGATTTCCTTGCATATTTTTAATTTTTCTTTCTGGGAATATGGATGCTATTTTTTGCGCTGAATTCTGATGAATTTATGGTTGACTGAGAGATAGTGCATATTCTGATCTTTTATTATCACAAATAAAAGTGGAAATAATATTTTTAGATGACTTAACGTTTGGGTTACCCTTACACGCCAAATCAGTTGTCTGTAACACACCATCTAAAAAGAGACTCTGTCATGGAAAGGTCAGTATCAACCCAGATTTCAAGATTTTCGCAGTTCTACTCTGCTCTGATATTGGCATCCGTGTAAACCTGGATAATCCATCTGTATATTCATCACTTCCTGTAAAAGGTAAGAGGCAATATTATTAACAAGGATTGGGTTATGGAATTGTTTTACAAAATACTACATAAGGAGAATTCTGTTTCAAATTTAAGCACTCCAAAGTATTGTATCTACAAAGAGCTGAGATGGTAGCCAGCACTGCTGTATGGATTTGTCCTAAATTCCTATGCCACAACTGGGTACATGTATTTTATCTCTCTTGCAAGAATTATTAAAGGAGGCTTTTGGTCAATAAACAGTAAAATAGCAGTCTCATCCAGCAGACACATGTAAGGAAATTTTGCTTAGGGTTAGACAGAAAATAGAATTCTTTACAATAAATATCTTACAATTTTCTCTCTCTCTCTGTCCTTTTAATGACACTCACCTAATAGAGATAACATTGAGCATTGGTAGCTGTTCAGTAGAATAGATATCCCAGAAAATAATTTACTGTAGAAACTGAAAGCCTCATATAAACTTCAATGAACTAATGAGAATAACCTGCTTAAGAAGCTGGATCAGCATTAAATTTCTAAGAAAACATTGTCTTATTCTGGAATAGTAGAATTTTGCTTCCTGAATGTTGGGGAATCAGCTTCTCCTAAATTTAATTTTTAAAGGTTTTCTGAAGGTTCAGGGTGATTTTAAGATGAAAAATTTCAAGCCTGCCTAGGCATAAATAAAATATGTATGTTAATGTTTGATAGAAGAATATTTTTTCTTGTCAGCAGGAAAAAAAATATTATCATGATGCAAGGTAAATAAAATGTAAACTAGACTTCGTGCAAATAATATTGTTTTATTGCAAGTCCGAGTATTTACTGTATTTCTGTACCTCTCTTTTTTAGATGAGATTATTTACCACTGATTAAGCAGTTTAATTTATAAATTATTATTGGAATCTGGCATTTAGAGGTGGGTTTTCCTAAATGGTTGTAATTTCAGCATTTCATATTTCAAGCTCTTATTTTTCTTTTAAGCTTTCAATATTGATTTTTTTTGAAAGGTGCTATTGATAGCTAGCATCAAATTTAACTCAACCTAGTCAAGTATAGACATACGAAATTAACTAGAAAATAAAATAAGAACACTTATCAGCTAGGGGGAAAAAAAAAATAAAAAAATAAAAAAATAAAAATAAAAAAAAACAAAAAAAAAAAAAAAAAAAAAGTGATATGAAATAACAGCCAAAGATTTAAAGTCACTCTCTGGAACTGAAACGGAACAGAGAATCCCATACGGTATTGCCAATCTGTAAAGAAGCAAATCAATTTATTTGCTATATCAGAAGAACTTACATGTTCACTCGTGTGAATACAGGCTACACAATCTGGCCTTGAATGACTACTTCTGAATAAAGAATCCAGTAACATAAAGCAGTATTGATGTGCAAGCTAAAAAGAGCTAAACTTTGCCTCAACTTCAGGGACTCTTTTTTTCCTTTTTTTTTTTTTTCCACAAACAGTATATTTTGCACCAGTTTTGCAAAATGTTTTGCATCTAGAAAAAAAAAAAGTTTTTGGTGATGAATATCATCATGGAGAGAAAACTTTTCTTTTTCAAAGTATTATTTTTAACAGTTATTTTGAAATCCACCTCCTTCTTGCTTCATCCAATCTTTGACCTTGTCAGTTTTAATAGGTTTTAACTTTTATTTAGCTGTCATATTCTTGCTCTCATTTTCCTTGCTAGAAAAGTTACCATCTGTCTGAACCAACAATATTTTCATTGTTAAGGCATCTTCTCCCACAACATATGTCTTCAATTTCTAATGTGAATCAGAATACTTGAAGAATGTCAACAATCATGCCACCAATCTGATTGAATCAGCCTTGACATTTTGCCAATTAAACTGTGTGCTTTAAAGAAAATTATAAATAGCACTTGCTTTTTTACAAGGTTCAGTATGGCTCACTAGGATAATGAAATGTAGAATTTGCTATTTTTGGGGGGAGATTCATAGAATAACACAAATTTCAGTCTTTTAGTCCACTTAAAAATTACTTTTGTAGTAGTTTACTTCTACATAGTAGCTTTTTTTTAAAACTAGATATTTTTAGGGGTTTTTTTTAGCATCTAAATTGTCAAGTGAATTAAACTAATAAAACAAATATTTGCATAATTTTGGAAGAATGACAAAGTATAAAAATTCTTCAGGCCATGGAATCTGTGACAAATTATCTTACACTCTAATTTCTACTCTAAAGTACTCAACAGTCTTTTATTACATTCACAGATGTGATAATTTGACTTTTTTCCTAACAAAATTTCCAAAATGTATTTTGCCATTAGAAAACAAATACTTGAAAGTAAGACCTAAAAGGAAGTGGGAGAGAATACAAAGTTCAAATGTGGGTGTAAAGAGTCTTTAATAAGATTTACTTTTGAGAGTATATTATCAGGAAAACTGGTTTCAACTGGAAGAAATTAGGAGCCCTTGTGGCCTTCAGTATTACTGTTTATACATAGCATATTCTGAACTGGCTTTTTTTTCACAGACCTTTGAACAATTTAGTCCTTCAAGATACTGTATGCCTTGTCTCCTCCATATTCAAAGTTTTCCAATAAGGCTAGTTGAACATTTTTCAGCAGAGCTATTCTTCAGTCGAAAATTATGTTTTGACCACACAGATTTCTTCCTAAGAAAAAGTCTGCTTTTCAGAATGTTTCTTTAGGTTCTTTAGGAGTTTATGTCCTCAAAAGCTAGAGGGTCCAATAATAAATCCAAATGTCAAAGAAAAGACAAAATATTGCTTAATAACTTTTTTTTTTTGCTTTTCATGTATAGTTACATCATATGTAGCTGTATATGTATGTGATATTACACACATATGCAACACCACATATGCATCTAATATGCATGCAATGGGATACCAGATTCAATGTGCTCCCCTCAGTATGCAAAAAGAAATATAAAAGGACTTTACTCACGCTAAAAACTTGAATTTCTTCTTGTGAAGTTTTATTTACTGGCAAAGACTAATCCAATCTTCTTCAGCCAGAGTGGGAAAGAAGAACTATTGCTCTAGGCAGCTGATAATTTCTCTGCAAAGCCCTCCACCAGATGAACAGCAGTACTGAGACAACTGACTTGATGAAGATATTTTCTTCTTTAAACCCTAGCACTGTTACCATACCAGATTTTTAGCTTCTTTGGACAGTTCTGTTACATATTCTCTGTATTTCAGTAAGGAGTAGGTGGAGCTGCTGTGTTTCCATTTAAGAAGACAGCTATTTGCCTGCAAAAAGGGCAAACATCATTGACTATGCAGCAAAGTTCTATGCACACCCCTTAGGAATACATCCTTGCAGAATATGTGCATAATATATTTGCAGTGGGGAAGCCTTGAGTAGGGCCATGGAAAAACAACTCAAAGTTATCTTACATTTGCAATAATAAATGCAGTTTTGTTACTGAGTCATAGTTCCTTTCATGAGATAGAGCAGTAGACCTGACCTACGTGTCACAGAAAATATTAGTTTATCTCTAAGCTGTAATTTTCTTATGTTACTAAAAGCCTTGTATAATGCCCTGGGCACAGAAGGGACGTAGTGTTTAATAATAACTGAAGGGTGATTGCAATTCTTCTGCATATACACACAATGATTTTCAATAAATATAAACAGATAAAACTGAAAAGAAAAACAAAAGACATTGCAAATATCCAAAGAAAAAAAGAAGTCACATTTAATGTAGATGACTGAGAATATGCTTTTATTTCCACTTGATCAGGAGAGATTTGCCTTAGATTTCTGTAGCTGTGACACTGAATATCTGTATTTAATGAGCAAGTAAAAGTTTGTGTCCATGACCAGTGTAATGACTATTTGTTCAAGTCTCACTTTTTTACAAATTTGAACCTCATGTATTTTAAGGCTATACTCATTTTAGAAGAACTATCAAAGAAGGGCACATGATTTTACAGAACAATTTTAAAACCCATTAGCAGCTTAAGTGAGGAAACCTGTATTTTTTGTGTCAGTGTTTACCCAATTTACAATTTACTCAATTTACAATTGAGATTATCAGCACCTTTATTATGTTCTTTCCTGCCATTTAAGATGGATACTGAAAAAGAAAAAAATGTACAGCAGATAAGATACTTTATCCCATGGTGAGAATAATAACCAAGATGAGACTTATGTAGAATGAAATTTGCATTTCAGTCAATGTTCGTATGTATAATCAAGTACTGTGTGCAGTTAAATGAGTCTGTTGTCTTGCTATAATGAGTATCTACATCCATCCTAACAGTTAATGAGGAATAAATGACTTACTATCAATGAATGGCAGTATCTAAATAGCTTTGCTACAAAAACAGAATATTAATATGTGTAGCTAAAATAGATCTTAAATGATAATGAACTTATCCAGACTATTAATTATTTTAAAAACCTCCAGTAAGGTTTAATGCTTCTGGATGAAACTGGAGCTCAACTGGTTCAAAAGCCCTTACATATTTGCAGACAAAACTAAAAAATGACCCTTTTAAACTGTATCTTAGAACTAAACAGAAAAGGGGTTTTATGAAATGCATGTGGTACCATGAAAAATCGGATCACAGATCTCTCTAGTTCAGCATTTTATTCCCACCAGAAATTACGCCTACTCACTTCAGTGGAAACAGCAAGAATTGTCTCTACAGCTGACAATGCATTTTAACTGATTCACCTCCTAATCATCAGCTGAGGGTGGGTCTGTGCCCTGAGGCACAAAGGCTGTGCCTTTTGCTCTCTCTTTTTTTTTTTTTTCTTTTGAAAAAAAAACCAAAACAATGTTTTCTAGTAGAGCAGAAAAATCTCATTGCCACATGAATGTCAAATTTGTTTCTTTAATTTCTAAGGTCTTGGTCTCAGTGATACCATGTTCAGATCATGAAACTGCAACTATTCAAGAAATTTGGCTTGTTCAAGTATTCCTGGCAGTGAGTAGATGAAGTGACCTCTTATCTACATAGACTAACAAATTCTGGATGAAGAATTAACTGTGGACTTTCTTTTAATTCTTCCTAATTTTAGGCAAGTTCTCAGCCATTATTTATATCTAGGGAGCTATTCCCAGAGCTTGGCTTGATTCAGGAAAATTAAGTGTCTCAGATAGCCTTAGTGAAAGAGTAGAACACTAAGCAAATTTTGATTACATTTACATCTGTGGCCAAAAAGTTCACATAAAACTGCCTGGATTTCATCATCTCCAGGACACAGATATAGACATTTCTATTTTCAGAGTATTCCACTAAGCTCAGAAAATGAATATCGATTTAAGAGAAAAAAAATTGTGGTGAGAATCATTATTATAGTTATTTTTAATGGAATTTCCCTTTTCTCTTAGATATTTTGCGAGCAATACATATTTAAACTGTGTTTCTAGAAGAAAAGAAGCTCCCCTTTGATGCTCTATGTGAATGTTTTTAGAACACAACACAAGGAAAACATTAAACCTTGCTGTAAATACATATGAGTACACAGATCAAAATGTCTATTGTAAGTTTTTATGTAACAAACATCACTCTTTGTAATATGATCTAAACATGCAATAATATGTAGCTATGCAGCTAATTGACGAGTTTTACACTGGACTTGAGAGAATCTATATTTGAATTTCAGATAATGCTTTTCAGGATATTTCCAGAATAATTTTTTTATTATGCTTCTTTTGCTGGTTCAGAGAAGCTCTCAAACAAAATTAAGCATAGAAAATGAATTAGAAATATATTGTTTCCCCTATGTATTGTTTCATGCTTTCATTTCAGCTGAAATTCAATCTTCTTAAAACTACATTAAGATAGGTCTGCTTAGAGATATTGTAGAGACCAATCACAAAGATTGACCTGAAGTATAAACCAAGGTCATCTTAATCTGTGGACATTAACATTTAGCTCAACTCTGTGTTCACTTTGGTGTCTGCTAGAGAAAAAAAATTATCTCTGTTACTGATTTTTATAATCCTTTCAAAGAGATCTATAGCAGCCTTCCAGTACCTAAAGGGGATCTACAAGGAAATCTGGAGAGGGGCTTTTTACAAGGGCATGTAGTGATAAGACAGGGGTTTACAGTTTTAAATTGAAAGAGGGTAGATTTAAATTAGATATTAGGAAGAAATTTTTCACTGTGAGGGTGAGGTACACTGTGAGGCACTGGAACAGGTACCCCAGAGAAGCTGTGGATACCCCATCCCTGGAAGTGTTCAAGGCCAGGTTGGATGGGTCACTGAGCAGCAATCTGCTCTAGTAGAAGGTGTCCCTGTTGGGATTGGAGCCATATGATCTTCTATGATTCTATGATTCTGCCTTTCTGCGACATATTTTGGTAGCTAATTCCCTCCTTAGCTGATATAAAACAAACTGGTATTTCTACTTCAAAGTATGTAATGACTTAAATACCATTAATAAACCACTAAGGTGAATTAAAAGACACCTAGACACCTGTTGTCAAGATATCAGAGTAGTTTCTGTTACACCCAAAATCTCTTTATAGATTTAAAGGAAATATGTGATGTGTAGAGCCTGTAATTAATTCGTGTAATTGAAATATTAGCAGTCTAATTAAAGGCTTATTACTACAAATAAGAGAGATTAAATAAAAATGGATATAGTAATCTATAAATTTATTTATATTAAATATGCATGTGTTATATATCATATATTAAACATTTTGTTATAATGATGTATTTTTTATACGTAAAATCCTAAAAACAAAAACGCAGTTCATAATAACATACTACTAGACTAAGTATCTTTTCTAAGAAACTTCAGCAACATGTACTTCATACCTTATTCCTTAGATGTTTTTTTTTAAAGTTAGAGACTAAATCTGAATTGCAGACACAATTGACAATAATTTGAGTTTATGCAATAAATCAGGCAAATACTAGCAAAGTTGTAATTCAGAAGATACAGGCAGTTCAGTAAGAAAGCCATTTCCTTGGATATGTCACTGCTGCACTGGTACACATGCAAGGTTTTGAAATACCAAGGATTAAAGTACTTGTTCTAAAAGAAAATGAGAATCCAAATATGTTTCATGCATTCCCAAGATCTGAGGATTTTCTGAGAAGAATGCTTAAGATGTTCAAAAATTATTCTGCACCCAAGAAAATTTCACCTTAATTAAAAAAAAGCCCTCAATATAAATGTGATTATTTAATCAAAGTAAAAGCACTTTTCTCTTCACAAAGGATTTGAATTGATCTCCAGAGAGTGTGTGGGAACAAAGAGAACAGGTGAACTGGAATAGTTAAAATCCCAAATCCTATCCTAAATAAAAACCTTTTATCATCAAATCCATGCAGTAAATAATTTGAAATGACAGTTTATTCTGTTGTATGCACCAGACACTTGAACACTTTCTAAAAATTATGTGCTACTTTTAGAGGAATACCATGCCAAAATTCCTTCAAACACACCAAAAAGGCTTCCCTTTTGACCTGTGCAAACAAAATCACAAGAATTTTCAAGATAAAACAAGCCATGAGCCATTGATGAGTTTGAGTGATGCTAAGACACACACACACACACACACACACACAGAGAGACAAAAAAGTGGTTGATACTAGAATAGTGGGAGTAGTGCCTAATGTAAGAAACATTGGTTATGCTGTACTGAATCAGATTCAGATTTTAGAATGTATTGGTTTGATGTTAGGAGTAAGCAAATCAAAAGTGTTTGATATAAAAATTTTCCAAATTTCCCACATCATAAATTCTCCTTACACCTAGCGTTCATGAGACTGAAAATGTGTCTTGCCATCCTAGCAGCAGAAAATATTGTGGTCAAAACAAACTACAAGTGCAGCAGTGCTGTGACTGTAACCTAAAAGCAATTTACAAAGGAAATGTTAAAGGGTATTACATAAAAAAAGTGGTTTAAGAGTAAAGATATGCCTTTATGTTCATTTAAGTAAGAGAAATAATATGCAGAGTTGGTTTTGGCATATAAAGAGTTCAAGATTCAGTGTCCATTGCCTAGTTGTAGGTAAAATATACTGCTAGAGTTTCCTGGGTAAGGTCGCCTTGATATTGCTGAAACATTAGAGAGAAAGCGCTTGGTAAAATAATAACTTTGCTCATGCATGTCTTTGCTATTTAAGATTAATAAAGCTATTTTATTTATGATTTATAGTAGCATTAGGGAATCTAACTTTTTTTTCTTAAGTAAAGACATAGATTTTTTTTTTTGTTATTTTTATGATGAAATGAATTTTAAAGTTTCATTTTAGTATCTGGTTGTCAGTTACTATCCATCAGTTATTCTTTTGCACTTTATTATAAAAAGGTTTTCCCTGTGCACTCTCTTTCATAGCTTTTTCAAAGAAATCACATGAAAAGTGTGAAAGCATTCAATGAGCCATATATGCCCACATAAAGTTAAATATAATTTTTATCTCCATTGCATATTTATTTTATGCAGTATGTCACTTGATTTGCAGTGAGTTGGAAACTTGAATGATGCTTTTCATATCAAGTCACACATTAAAATTATTACCTGGTAGCTAGAACTATTCTACTGTGATTGAAGCCATCTCCAACCCCTTTAATTTTGTATGTTTCTACTGTGGAAAGCAATCTTCATGTATACTATGTAAACACAGAGCAATAGGTTTGGCATCAATGCAGTTATTCACACCATCTGAAGCAAACCAGAACACATCATTAATTCATTTATGTTTCATTGATAAAGCACATGAATCTTCTAAATTGTTGAAGGGCTGAGCATTATCATTAACATTGTCAAATGACACCTTACTTGTAAAAAATTCTGAAGTCATTAAGATATTTTATGAGCAAGATGTTTCGTTAGCTGGTATTTTTTTGTTCACAGAAGTACAGTGAGTTCTGTGTTTTACAGGCAGATGGATGGTAAAGTCTTGGTCAAATCCTCTCTACCATATTGAGTTCACAATACATAACATAAGCTTTACTGAATTATCCTATGTAATTTTGAATCTCTAGTCTTAGAGAAGACACTGACTTACTAAAAGAGAAAGAAATATAGGGGACACAATACCAGAGGGGAGCAGAGTGTTGCCGTAGGGTTTTCATGAATTTGTAGATTTTTATACTTCTAGGTAGTTTTTCACATATAGAGCAGCTAGCAAC
>JAWWEE010000074.1:71044217-71055169 GCA_035221455.1 Xenops minutus
GGACGCCTTTCGGATTAATTTACTCTGCATGTTTGAAGCGGTGGTGCTTGGAAAGAGCTCTCGGTATTCCTGAGGCCATGAGTTCAGCCTAGCACTGCTCTTTTCTATCTGTTACTTGTCAACACGTGTCGTACTCTTTTATACTTTTATACTCTTTTATACCCCTTTATATTCTGTACCCCAAAACCCTGTAAGTAAAACAACTCTTCTCTACTTTACCCATATAAAGTTGTCTTGGAAAGTTTTTTTCTTTCCCTTACAGCAACAATTTTATAAAAGCATACAAAGACAGCAATCTTGTATGCTGGGTAAGATCTTTCATGTATTTGAGCAGTATCTGACAAAGTCTGCGAAGCTTTGAGGGACATTCATCATCTTTCTCTGTTCCCTCGTAGTACATATGAGTTTCCTAGTACACCTTGAGAAATATCTGCGAGGGAAAGCCTGATCAGTGACTCTTTAGGGCATAGAAATCTGTGTAAAGTGGAACCTCCAAGGTGTTGCTGCAGAGAAACTCCAGCTCTGGCAAGGAAGCAATCTCCTGATCCCTTCTTTGTCAGAAGATGCAACTTAGGATCATAGTTCCTGCACTTGGCTTGATGGCTGGAGGAGTCCCATTGAACTATACTGTATCTGGTCCATGGTCAAGCCTCCCAAGTCCTCATGAGTATCAGTTCTTTAAATGCCAACCATTGTACCCTACACATCCACTCCTTTTGTGCAACTGTACTTTCTCACACAGGCATGATCTAATGTCTTCTAGGTGTTTTAGGGCATTTAGAGTTGCAGGCAGGCATCTTGATAGTTGCAGGCAGACATCTTGATAGTTATTTTTATATTAATTTGTATGTGTTCTGTAAATTTTTTAAGAGATAAATAATGCACTAGACATATTCTGTAATCAATTTTCAACTTGGCACAAATTTTTTTACTGTTTGGTAGACTGACTTCAGACTAATTGAAATCTGAATCACCTAAAACATGAAATTATCAAACTGCAAATTATGTAAATTGTAATTTTAATGCAGAAAATGACAGATCTGGATTATAACTATATGGACTTAGCGAATTTATTTACCCAAGTGACTTCTAACTTCTATCACCTTGTTGTGTTTAGTGCCATCTATTCTGATTGCAAAACTTCTTCTGTCCAGAACAGCTGAATGATAAAAGTTCATAAAAATTACAGCTCTAAAGAAAAAAAATAAACACAAAACCAAAACAAAGACCAAACCAAAGCAAACCAACCAACCAGAAAAAAAAAAATCCCCCCTAAAGCCCCCCAAAAAGTCCAAAAAACACTTACCCAGAAGTCGTCTGCTTTTCCCCTAAGAGGTAGCACTTCCCTTAACTTACATTTTAATTATTTTAATCTTTTTAATAGATGACTAAGCTAGAAAAGTAGGAAAAATTGTATCACATTTTGCAAAATGCCAAGCTAGCAGACAGAAGATCTAACTTTACAGATCTGGCCCTCACTGACAATTGGCATTATCCAAATCAAGATGTTTGGAACATTAAAGAAAAACCTCACTGTAATAATTTTCTTTACTTCACTAAATGCACTCATACATCATGTAACAGTCAGATAGGTAGTGAAACATATTAATGGCTGAATCTTTTTCCAGTACGATTCAATCATAAAAGGCATAGCCATAGGCATAAAAGAACATAGCCAAAATTTTTGCAAATATTGGAAAAAAAAAAAATCATTAGGCCATTCATCACCAGGTACCAATATTCTTCTCCTTTTTAATACAAGACTGTGTACATTAATCTCAAGCAATTAAAAGTGTCAGACAAAGATTCCTTCCTACTCAGAATATTCTGTAGTTCTGTGAAATATGCACAGTATATGCCAGATCCCTTCTAATTTAATTACTGTGGGTAACATTTTGAGATATGACTAAGTTGCTTAGGAATCATTTGAATCATGTCCTGTACTTTTAAGATTTTGGCCAATTTCATCCTTTTCTATAAACTAGTTTCTGAAATTAAGGACAAAAGTCTGCATTATTTCACACAAAAATAATGCACTGGCATCACAAAGGACTGCATTATGATCATCTTTTACTAGCAAAGGAGAAAAGAATTGCAAATCAATGGACCAAAACAAATCCATAGAGAAAGAAGCGTAAATGAAGGATAAAATAATGACAAGATGCAAATCCTTAATCTCTTTTAGTTCCTTCAAAGAGAGGTGCAAAGGAAAAGTGAAATATTGGGAATGCCTGAAGTGGAAAAGAAACCTGTACCATTTGACTACTACTCTCACCATCTCCTGGAACATCAGGATCTCATCTGGCAATACTGATCTGATTCATGACTGCACTGAACAGATGCAGCCATACATGGGAACACAGCTGTTATTGTCACATTCAGTAGTGGATTCTACCTGGATGCACTATTTGTGTTTTACTGCCTTTTTCTCCTGTTTCATTTTTCATTATGTCTTTATTACATCCCCTTTATTTAAAAAAAAAAAAGATAAATAAATAAATAAAATTAGTTTAACAAGTATTCTCAAAGCATGCACAAAATGCTACCATGCATGTCTACTAAATTGAGCAAGGTTTTTTTCAGTAACAGTTATACTAACTGCTTAGTCCACCCCTCTTCTCTTTATACTTAGTCAGCTCGCCACATCTGCTCCATTTTTTTTGGTATAAGATAGGTAGAAATTTTAACAGACTACCCAGCTAGAAAACTGTGCCTTATCTGGTGCATTGTAGGTATTAGAAATCATTGTGTTACCAACTTGTGTACAGTAGAAGAAAGACAAGTACTTGTCATCGTTATTAAGCACCAGCATCAGGAAAACAAACCCTATTGGTTTAGCGAGAAGTAACTGACAGGAAGTCTCACATGCTTGTCTTCTTGGAAAAGGATGACAAATTCGTGAGGGTTTTTATATTTTATATTTATTCACATAGTATATAAATTTCATACTGGAATAATATCAGATTGGATTATTTGGTTCAAGATATTAAAGCATGTGATACAGAACAGGAAAAAGTGCTAAATAGAAAAACTAACCAAAATCCAATATACAAAAAGAAGAACAAAACAAAGAAATGGTACTCACGAAGACTTTATACCCACACCTGAGTGTTTTCTGTAGTGAACAGCCATAATGAAAGACAGACCAATTCATGTAGTTTAAACTAAATCACAAAGTGGATAATTGATTTATTAATGATTTCATTAACCAGCAGTGAGTTATACATCAGAATCAGTATCAGTGTTGCAACAGATAAACCATGATACTAGGCACTTGCAAAGTTCAAGAAACAGCTAACAGTCTAACCCCTCTGCTCATTCACTGAGCTTCTCAAATGGCCAGATGAGTTACCAGCTCATCCCCTCATCTGTGAGTACATGTTCCCTGACTGCATATTTCTCTCAAAGCACCCCTGCTGCTTCCCACAGTTCAGTAATCCTCATATCGATGAGAAAACACCTCCCAAGTACTTTAATCCCTCTCCACCATTAAGTCATTTGTTGTCAGGACTTTCTTACTGAGATTCAGAAAGAATACCACACCATCTCTCTCTCACCTTCCCTCCCCATCCAACCTAGTGCAAACCAACAATTTAGCCAGGGAGTGGTCAAGTTGAATTGCATCTTTAATAGGACAAGCTCTCTTCTAACACCAGAGATAAAAAATAAGGATGAAAAATATTTTTAACTCTTCTGTAAAAAGTCTTGGAAATAACTCTTCACATTTCTACAATGACTTCAAGAGAAAGTAGATTGGGATAAATAAGTGTGGTAGGTTAACCCTGGCCAGTAGCAAAAACTCACTCTGAGTCATTCTTATTTCCCTCTTCTTTCAAACGGGGAGAAAACAGAAGGCTTGTGAATTGGATTGAGATAAAGATGGTTTAGCAAGGAAAGGAAAATCTGGGCATGTAAGCAAAATAAAAAAAGCATTCACTACAGATGTTCAGACATTTCCTGGGAAGAAGGGCCTCAATATGTGTAATCAACAATTTCTTGGGACCACAAATACCATAACCATGAATGACCACTCTTCCTCCTCCTTTCCTTGAGCTTTTATTGCTCATCCCTGTTTTAGACACAAATAAAAAACACAGCACCACATGGGTTGCATCCATCCTAGCCAGACCCAGTACTGCAACTGAGCATAGAATTTTTCCTGATACTGTAATTGATTGATGAATATCATGATCACAGCAAATTGGAAGTATTTTTTATGATGAATCTGAAAAAGAATCATACTCAATTATACTGTACTGAAAGATTATTTACTTTCATTAATTTGGTGGAAGTTATATGTAAAAAAAAAAAAAATAAAAAAAAAATTCATTGCGCAAAAAAACCTACAACAACCAATCAATTAATCAAGAAACAAACAAACAAACAAAAGGTTTTGCCTTTGATCCATAGTATGATAACACTGAATAAAACCAACATTAATCACCTGAGGGCAAACCAAGCGTGACAGGAGGAATTCTACTAAAAGCAAAGACCTAGCACTTACGTATATGAAAAGTGAAGTGACAACCAATGTACTTCAAGGATGCTTAGAAAGCAGAAAGACTTCTTAACTGTTTATCCACAAAAAAGAAAAAGAAAGTATCAGTGAAATAACAACATTACATAAAGTAATTTTGCCATGAACAAAACTGCAGAGTGAAATGAAGAACGCTTCTTTCACATTTTCCTGGGTACGAGCTTGTTGGGGTCAGTTTGTAGATTTGACCCTGGCTAATGTTAGAAAAGCAAGGCCCGTCTTTTTAATTCTATCACTTTAATAAATGTTTATCAATTTAATAAATGCAACATGTGGCTATATAATTTCATATCAAAACACCAGCAGGAAAGCAGAGAGGGAAGCTGAAAATGCAACAAGTACTTCTAGAAGAAATGGCAAGGAAAAGAACACAAGAGAATAACCACGCTACATAGTCGCATAAACAAGAAACAGAAGGACACTACAAAGTGCCAGGTGTAGTAAAATATTTTAAATTTTATAAACTTTAAAAGCAGAAGCAAGAAAATTGTCTTCCACAAATCAACAGTATTGCTGCCTCCCTCTGTATTTGTTTCCAATGGTTTTCCATATACAGGTGCTAAAATGTCTATTCTCTTTAACAAAGTTGTTATTCAAATGCAAAATTATTACCCCAATAAAAAGCAGACCAACAAAGGAGCCTCATATTATAAAAATGCAGTTTCACAGAATAATTTAACAACAAGATAAAAGAACATTTCTGGATGCAGTCATCTAGGAACTAACGTAAAAAGTACAGATGAGAAAGAAGCTATACCCTGATAACAAAATGTCATGACTATAAAGGTATAAATCTCTTTTAGTAGAAGCAGAATACATTTTCAGAAAAGGAATGAGGCATTCATATGTCTGCCAGAAAGATGTATAAGTATGTTGCAGTCAACTGGACAAATCTTAATAAAGATGGAATCGGAGCCAAGGAATCAGGAGTCAAAACTAGATGATCAGAAAAAGGAGAGTAAGACAGGGAAAAATGGAAACATAATTGACTCTAACAAGTATGTTGATAAACACACATGACAAAGAACACTGAAGGACGCTGCCTCAGTTATGGCATTATAAATTACAAGCTCCTGTGAAACTACTTCTGTTGTAGAAACATCAAGATCAGAACCTAGCCTAGGACAAGCACACTCAGATTTGAAAATGCTAAATCATTTCATCATACAATCAAAATTACTTGGATTTCTTCATCACAGATACAAGTGGTTATAAAGAATTAAAGTGCTATTTTCCAACAATTGATAGAATTAGATTAGTTATATTGTCTTTAAATAAAATGTGTGTCAGGTCACAGTGTTGCAATATAAAGAACTGTTGGTCTAAATCTGTACAGGAGCACAGTCTCCTTTCTCCAGAATAAAGGTCAAGGCCAAACGTTAATTTTGGCTCTGTAACCTATTTCTTTTCCATGAATGATCACAGGTACTACAAAGACTATCTCCCTTCAGATTAAGTCCAGGCTGAAACGGTTTTACTAGGCCCACTTTTCAGTCCAAAGAACAACCAAAACTGATTATTCATAAAAAGTAATTTTTTGTGAGTTTCTAGAATAAAACAAGCCTACTTGTAAACCATCACAACTGCAAAACTCACATACATCAGTTCCATCCATAACTTTTTAATTTTTTTCTCTCTTTTTTAACCTAACAATGTATCAAGAAGACAAAAGAGGAAACATGAACAAATATCATTAATATTACATCTTTGTCATTAGTTATTCATCTGAAATTTGCTACCAGTTTTTATTCTGGTGAAGTACAGGGTTTTTTCACTTTAAAGTCTTCAGAGGACAGCAAAATTAAAAACTCTCGTCAGTAGACCACTAGGGAGAGACTACATAACTGCTAAATAGAACTTATCTCCCTTACAGCTGAAAGCTGTTTATTCTCCCAAAACAAAACACTGAAGGCTTTAAAGGCCTTATAGAAAAACTCTTAGCATCAAGGTAGATAAAGAAGCACATTGAAAAAGCTTATTTTCTCAGATAATTTTTTCACCCACTTCAGTGGTAGTCGAGAAGCAAGATAAACTAAACAGAATACTGGTTCAAAAAGAAAGCTGCCCTAGTATTATTTCACATGCCTATTCACTTTTTGTAGAATCTAGAACATTGTCTGAGATCTGGCTTGTTTTTTCTGTTGTATTTTTAAATTAAAGTTTCTTGACAATTGAAATTATAGGTCTATATTAGGTCCAGATGGCAGGATTTTTTTACAATAAAGTGTAGTTCTTCCTTGCTACTGCAACATGATTAAAGAAAAATTTGTTTAAGTGACAATGTAAATGAAAAATAATAGAATGCACATATTTTTCATAATAGTTACCTGTGAAATGCATTGAATACAGTCCATTATAGTGGTTTTATTTCTCCCTTCTCCAGAATTAATTTTATCTTTTCTTCCTCTTAAAAAGATCAATGGCATTTCTTACATTTACTCAGTTGTGTTAGTGAAATTAATAGCTTCCATGAAGAGAGGGAATGAAAGGAAAAACAGGAATTGCCTATCAAAAAATCCCCAAATGAACCAAACACCACCCCTCCAAAAAAACAAAAAACAAAAAACCAAACAACAGAAAAATCCAAACCAGAAAACAACAACAACAACAACAACAAAAACCAAAAAAAACAAACCAACCAACCAAAAAAAACCACCTCCCCAAAACCCAAAACTTCATCTTCATGATGAACCCTGAAGACCATCTGCCTTTTACCATTGCTCCCATGTAAGATAACTTGGTAGTCACAAGTTGGATGGCATTGTGCATAAGAACCCTGTACTGCCCACAGAGATAACATGCACCTGACGTCTGTGGCTGCTTGCTTTTTCCAGGTGCCAACTCCTCCTTTATTTCCTCACACAATCTGGAGCAAAGAATTAGCCTTCTCTACTTACACAAACAGTTTTGTAATATTTGCTGATGAGAAGAGATATTCCATCATGAATTTATTTGAAAAATGCTTTGGGAGTCCATAACTCCACCTTATCTGTAAGCATCTAGCAAGTGGAGTGTTTATCAAGGACAGGACAGTTGTAGCTTTCATTTGAACTGTGATGGAAGGAATCCCAAAGCCACCCTGCCTAGAAAAATGAGCGTATATTGGATATCTTTGACTGTAATAAGTCAGTGTACAGGCAAGATTTTAAAGTTAATGACACCAAAAACAAACAAACAATCAAACAAACAAACAAACAAAAAAAAACAAGCAGAAGGAATACTCCTATGTGAGCCTTAAAGGGTTCTAAACTCACTGAAGGACTAAGGCACCTTGGTGCCTTATTCCTATTCCCATGGCAATATTTTGAAATTCTGTGAGGAAGTAGTGGACTGAAAATAGCAGGAAGGGATAGAAAACTTGCTCTTTACATTCAACTTTGCTGAGCGTCAGAAAAGAGCAGCCTGTCCATTAAGATTCCTACTGGAAATAAAGTACTTTCACACTCTGCCTTCAGGTCTCTCCAGATGATAATAATGTATTTTCCAATCAAAGCCTGTCTGAAGGAACATTTTTTCTTTGGTCTATAACTTCAGCCTCTGAAAAGTGGTGTCAGAATTTTGGTGATTCTAAATATTAAGCTTCCTAGGAAATCCATTCATAACTAGGATCTCAAGAAAACGGAAGGTGGACATTTGTGAGCCTGTAAGAAAGCTTCTGTGAAAAACAAACTACTCATAACCTTACTGTGTATTTATGATGCACTCTGTTTAATTGATCTAAACATCTCCCTATAAATTTAATTACAATATGATTATTAACTTTGTTTACACAATATGTTATAGTAACTCTAGAGAGGTTTTCTGGAGAAAAAAGTGACTTCCAAGTGAGTATGATCAAGTTGCAACACTTGAAATGCTTTCACATAGAGAATAGAAGCACACAAAGATCTGTACCCTCATTTGTACTGGTAAAATAACCATCTTTTCAAATAAATATATATTCTCTAAACAAGAAAAATTTTGCACGTAAACGAAGGCCTATAAAACTCAATATATTTTTCAAAGCTTTCCAATATAAATAATCATTGCAATACGTTTTATTAGCATATGTGTTTACATAGTAAGTCATAATTTTTAATAGTAAATAAGAGAAGAGGTAAGGAGGTGGTAATTTTAATATAATTTGTGATTCTCAAGAATAAATTGAATGGATAATAAAGTTAAACATGCAGTGAAGAACAGAAATCAATGCCAATATATGTCTAGTTTTCTCTTACGTTTTTTCAATGTCATTCATTTAGTACCATATTTCCTTTTTTTTCTTTCTTTTTTTTTCCCTGAGTTCTTAAGCTAACATTTAACTTTAAAAGGTAACCTTGAGCTGATACTGAATTAAAACTGAATGTTGTCAACAAAGTGTATTTGTCAGGTAGTTGTCTAGTTGTCTGAATAACTACGTAAAAAATTTCAACTATCTCTTTGATGAGTACTGCATCTAAATAATTTAACATAGCCCTAATCCTTGAAACTATAAAGAGATATGAGAAATAGAAAACATAGTCTGGTTCAAAAACAAGCTAAGGGCAATTTATTGAACTCCTAAAGGGATAATATGACACTGATGAACCTTAAACACTCTAGCAAGCGGTGAAAGCCTCTATATCATTTAGAGAGCTCTTATAGGAACGTGCTGTATTCTTTGAACTGAATAAACATGTTTCTGCTATTCTGACACTATGTAGGTATGTCAAGGACATTGAAGAATCATCAAGTACTGTAAATAAAAAATTTGCTATTCAGAAGTGCATTCTGAAATCCATCAACACAGAAAAAGTATCGGAAGATTTCTTTTTTTTCTCCAACATATACAAAATCATATTAAAAAATACCCAGAAATTGCTTAATTAAATAAAGACCAAATACACTGGAGGAAAAGCAGTCAAATGCTAGCTACTTTTATTTGTATGTGGTTCACAGAGATCATTCCAATCATTCCCTTAGGACATACCAAATGATGGAAACTCTAAGAATTCATCTGAAGGAGGAGAGAGAAGTAACTTCTGCTAGTGTTTCTAGTGATAATAATTTTATTTTTTTTTAAATATTGTGTTATATAACATCTTTTAAGAAAACCACAGAAATCACTGATAAAATGAAACAGAACAATAGCTCTTTTCCACATGTCTTAAATTACAATCTGTGAACACAAATACTTTTGTGGCTGTTTAATTCTATCCCTGGCCTTTATTTAGCAGCTGCAATATACAAAAGTGTATTTAATTCATTATCTTTCTGCTGATCTTCATCATATTTTCAGTGCTCCCCTGTCAACTCACAGGAGGGAAAGCAATACCTTATAATATTGTCATTCTCCCATTACATAAATAAATTTTCACAGCCCGTAATTCAGTAGTACCATTTCTAGACTTCTCATGAGCCTTGTTGCTTTCTGCTGGACATGCTCCAGCACATCAATATTCTTTTGAAAGTGACGGGCCCAGAACACGACACAGCACTCAAGGTGCAGCCTTACCATGGCCGAGTACAGCTGGATGATCACTTCCCTTGTCCTGCTGGCTACACTACTTTTGATACAGGCCAAGACACCTTTGGCCTTTTTGGCCACCTGGGAACAATGCAGGCTTGTATTGAGCTGCCTGTCAACCACCACCACTATGCTCTTTTCTGCTGGACAGCTCCGAGCCATTTTCCTCCAGCTTGTAGCATTGCATGAGTTGCTGTGACCCAAGTGCAGGACTGGGCACTTCATCTTATTGGGCCTCATTCAGTTGTCCCTAGCTCATTGATTGTGTCTGTCCAGGTCTTTCTGTAGAGCCTTCCCAACCTCAAGCAGACCAACACTCCCACACAACTTAGTGTTGTCTGCAAATTTACTAGGGGTGTGCTGGATCCCCATATCCAGATCATCAATAAGGATGTGTACAAGAGCATCCCCAAAACTAAGCCCTGGGAAACACTGCTAGCGACCAGCTGCCGACTGGATTTATCTCCATTCACCACAACTTTCCAGGCCTGGCCATCCAGACTAGGAGGATGCTGTGGGACATGGTGTCAAACACTTTACTAAAGTCTGTTATGATGCAGTTTTTAAAACTATTAAAAAATGCCTCTATCTGAATTAAGGAACAAACACGACCATGTGCTAAAGTCAATAGTATGGATTTTATTGAACGGGAAATGTGAGGCAGAAAAAGAGAGAGAGATGGAAATAGGAAAAGGAAGGAGGGAGGAGAAGAAAGAAAGTGACAGGGAGAGATTAAAACAGTAAATGTATCACCACTGTATAATTTGGCAGCATCTGTGGGAGTATGGTCAGAGGACTACCGGGACTGGAGAAGAAATAATAAAAGCAAGCGCAAGAACAAAGACAGGAATGATTCTAAAGGAAGCTCAGCACCAAACTAAGGAACTACCTCATTATCTGATGAGTTATCCCCGGTTTTATAAGTTAATA